>VBSM01000529.1:59853199-59934053 GCA_008086735.1 Cheirogaleus medius
TCATGCTTGAGGCTCTGCCTCAAGGGGGGAGGGGGGATGGGCAATATACATAACTGTAATATTTGTACCCCAATAATATGCTTAAATAAAAAAATAAATTAAAAAAATAAGTAAATAAAAAAATAGATAAAATAAAATGAAATTAAAGAAAAGAAAGGAAGAAAAGAGAGAAGAGAGGCATGTCACCAAATCTTTCAATTGCTTTTATTACAGTATGTAAGTTACTTTAAAGATTCTATTGCCTACCAAAAACTGAAAAGCAACTATTTCCCTTGTGTACAGTTTAAAGACAAAACCACAAATACACATACATATACATATTTAACATGATCTGACTCTAAATACTTAAATGTAATCAGGATCTGGGTTCTACTTGTAATTTTGACCTTATGATATGCTATTGATTTTTTATAATGGGACTATATCAGATGCTTCCTGGGATTAACTACAGGATATTCCCTGAGAATGACTGAGGTTCCTGAACCACCTTTTGAGCATTTTTTAATGTTATGTTTCATTTAGTATACTATATAAGCAGAAAATGGAGATACAAAACTCAATATTTTACAGTATTTTGAAATTTCCATAAAAAAGAATGAATCATCTACCATTTCCTTTATTTTATCTTCACTATAATTTGGATAGCATGGATTTGATAATGTTATTACTTCTAGTCAATTATCCCTAATCATGAAGATGGTCACTTATGGAAGAAAATGACATTTTAAATACTAGCACTATATAAATATATTAGAAAAGATATCCAAAATTCTCTAATGTAAAGTTAATTCAATTGTGTAGCCTGTGTGTCTGACCCTCAAGATACACATATGAACTCAGAAAACATGTCAAATATGTTAAACTAACATATAAAGTTTATTATTTCCCTTGTCTTTTTTAAAGTATAATTTTATAGAAAACCTACCAATCTTTTCTTTATTTTATATCATCAAGGAAGATGATCAAGGCTTTAACTTCATTTTGAAAGAAAGACTACCTTGTAAGGAGGGGTAAAAGAGAAAGGTCGTTTTTCCTAAGGCAAGGTAACAAAAGTTTAAGGGCTATCAAATTATTTGGAATGGGTGGAGGTTTCTTTAAGAATTTGACAGCCAGCATCCTTACATTTATCTTTTTCCCTTCCTACTGGCCCTGCCCCCAAAGGAAGATGAAAATGCTCTTAAGAAATGCAAGTGATCTCTATTGACCTGTGACTTTTGTATAACCATGGCCCCCCTGGGGCATGTGACTTCAGTATGTATTTCTTGTCCAAACAGGTGAGGGAATTGAACACTAGCCTGAAGGAATGTGTGTGTGTGTGTGTGTGTGTGTGTGTGTGTGTTCAGAACTGAAAGGTAAGGAATTTGAAGAAAAAGTGGAAGAGAACCTGGGGCAGTTAGGGAAGGAAAAGGTAACTTGTGCATTTTTGCCTTTTGAGATAGATCAGTTCTATTATTTTATAGTTTTTATAGTTTAATCATCTCATTCTCAATCCGTGCTCACTCTTCCTTAATTTTCCTCAGATACTCCATTAATTTTCTCTCAAAATAATTTTCTTTCAAAGAAATATGATCATCATATGGGGAATAAATTGAAAAATAGCTTCCAATCTCTAAAGACTTTCTCACATGTGATAGAACACATTGGCTTGAGGAGACAGAGGTCTTCAATCTGTTATGAAAATGAGTGAAATTTTATCTCAGATCTTGCAAAAACAACCCAGGAGAGTACAGGATACATTTGAGGAAGGGAAGTAGGATCCTTTCCCTTTACCTGAGCCATAATCCTTTTGAAAAATAGATCACTTAAAATACAGTCATTAAAACTTTCTATAAATTACACATTTTACTCAGAAAGGGAAACAGGATATAAGAAGATGTATTTTAATGATAGATTCATTTCCCTGTAGAAAACTACTTAAACGTAGTAATAAAAACGGGGAAATTATTTCATCCATATTTCCTTTAACCTTTCAGGGCATCTGCTCAGGTTTGTTCAGAGAGAGTCATTTTACACATACATAAGCAGACACTGTCAAATTTAAAATAAAAGATGAAAGTGAAAATCAGCTCTAACATCATCAATACTCCCTGCTGTAAAATCCTACTCAATCTATGTTTTTTTTTCCTTAGTTCACAGAAATGTTTCATATAAAATATGAAAAAGACAACCTTGCCCTGTGTTTCCACTTGATGGTTGCTCTTTCACATCGATCTCACCTGCTTGTTTCATCCCAGGAGCTGTGGGGCCAGACCCCAGCACACAGTGTCAGCAGCAACTGCCTCTCAGCCAGCTACGCCTAAGGGGAAACCATGGGGTGTTTGTGAGCCCAGAGGGGGTGAGTTTGCTCTGGTTCAAAAATCAAACTCCATCCAGAAGCTGACACCAGCTCTCTATAAATGCCCTACCTGGCAGCCATCTTGAAGGTGAAACAGTTTTCCTAAGGAATCTACTTTCTGAAAAAATAAGACCTAAATTGAACATGTGGAAAAAAAACAACAACAAAAAAAACAAGGTAACATGCTGAAGTTGGTTCACGTTTGATATTTGATCTTTAGGCTACACCTCTATGGTTGCTTTCTAAAAAATAAGGTGCGGTCTTCGAATTTAGCATAGAAAGAGAATGACTAAAGGTCATTAGATTCTAAAGGATATGACTTACTTGGATGGATGTGTATAATTTATAGAATAACAGATACTCTACATGTTTGCCAAAAGCAACTCTACCCACCTGCTTAAGGCAAATAAAGTTTGTGCTAGGTGAGAAGTTCTGAATGTTGATTTTAATATTTGTAGTTCTTAGTTCTTAACCTGCAGTTCAAGGTTAGTGCACATAGAAATGGAGGGCAAAGGCATTTGGTAAATAGCACACTTAATAGCAAGGCAATATTGTTTTCATGTATTTTTAGTTAATGGCAAGCATGGGGTGGGGAAGAAAATGAGAAGACACAGATAATAGATTCAAATGTTTTCTTTATAAAGTTAAAAGTCACTTTCTTCAGGCTGCTGTTTCAGCATGCAAAATGTGGATAGTTACCTACAATGTATTCTTCATTTTTGTAAAGATCATCTCACCATCCTGTGCACCAAATACTGCATATGATAAGTGCTCAATAATTTCTTAATATACATGATTCATCATGTAAATCTCCAACCAAGGGTTAAATATAGTCATGAATCCACAGACTAACGGAAAAATCTGATTAGGACTAAATTCATTGGAATTATGTTCCTTTGGAAGAAATAAATGCCTCCACTCAAAAAAAAAATTAAAAATGCACTCTTCTAAATGAGATAGAAATGTATTTCTCTCCTTCATAAACGTCTACAGCTTCGTAGTCTAGGACTAGTACAGTGGCTCTATTCTTACAAGTCCTCATGAACTTAGAGTTTCTTCAAACTCATGCACTCATCATCTCTAGGGCCTGTCCTTCCTTTTCATGATACAAGCTGTATCCATACGGACTGCACATGGAAAGAGGAAATGATTTTTTAAAAAGAGACCAAAGTGCATAGGCTGGCCGACACTTAAGAAAGCTTTCTGGAAGCTGCCACAGAACACCTTCTCTTAAAATATCCCATTTAAGAAATTAATCACTTGATCATATCTAGCTGCAAACTGCCAAAGATTAAAACAACAACAACAAAATTATAATGGAAGGAGGAAGAACAGATACTGCAGGACAAGAGTTATTGGAGGATCACCTAAGTGTTTCCATCTAATTGATAAAGTAAAATGCAATATTCCACTTTAAATGATTTCTTTCACTACAAAAATATTCTTCATGTCTTGTCTCAACTCTGAGAACAGACTGTGAGAAGGCAACACAGTGAGCATGCTAGCAGAGTTTGCAAATACGAATTTAAAATCAGAGGAGCTACTGTTAACACCCTGAAATTCCCTGAAAAAAAGATAGGGCTTAGAGCTGGGGAAGTGGAGGAAAACATGATGGCCTGGCAGTAAATGGGCATTTCAGTCAATCACGTGTCCTCATTTTGCACTATGTTCACTGTTGAACATGTGAAGAGTCCCTGTTTATAGACTAAAATCTTTTTTTTAAAAAAAAAGAAAGAAAAAAAAGCAATATCTTGACTTTGGAAGTGTTTGGATTTATTTTAGAAATATTTCTAAGTCTTATATCAAATTTATAACCTCTTGAATATCCTGTCTACAGTTCCATAATTAATATTAATTTAATAATTATATTATATTGCTTTTGTAAAAAAAAAAGATCTGTGTTCAATTGTGAAGGAGGTGTTGGAATCTACCTTGTTAGTTCTCTACTCACCCCTCCAAATAACAGTGGCCTCTATTTGATGTTTCCAGTTTATTCCAATACTGCCAAATTGTTCCAGTTTTAACTCTTATTTTTATTTCATTTTAGAAAAAGTGGAGTAGGCCTATACTTCAAAAAGTTAAATAGTATTTTCAGGAATGTACTACCACACATACATTGGTCTAGACTCTAGAAAGTATATGGTTAGTATCAGGGAGAAAGTCAAAATATGGCCTCACATTCCACGAAAGCTGTAAACTGAATCACTTTGATCTTCATTTTTTCACTTTGATTCTCACAGAGTATTTATAACCTCTTATGTTTATATGACCTCATGAACCCATGAGAGTTTCAATAGCCAGTTAAAACACACAGTATGTTTTTAAAAACTAAACATACTTTAATAAGACAGCTAAAAGCTGATAGCATTTTCCCAGACTATACCAAGCATTAATTATCCTTCCTCTTTCTGGAGTCAAAGATTATAAGAAACGGAAAGGGCATAACCTTAGTCCATCTCTATAGTAAAGATTGAAACAACAATAAAACATATCAAAATGTGTTTTGTTAAAATGTTGAAGTTAACATTTGAAGACTTCCCCTGATACCTCACTTGGCTACACATTTGTTTATACTGGTCATAAACAAATTCAATTTAGATACTGGTATTTGACTGGCTTGGTATATACTTAAAAGAATAAAGTTTGAGATAGAAGTAGACACTGAAAGTAAACACAGAAGAGCTCTTGTATGAAAACTTTTAGTTGCAAATTCACTAGTTTGACTTGCTATTGTCTGGTAACTACTAATCAAAACAAAAAAAAATTGAAGTATAATTTGAATTGAAGACTATTTAAATTTTGCTACAAATCTCATACTTTGTTTGGGGGTAAAAGAGAGTAGAAGCATAACCTAAGTATTAAGTAGCCATGTAGCACCAATGTATTATCGGTGAAATGCCAGAAACTAAAACAATGAGATCGTTCAAGAAAAATGATGCGATAAAAATGCAGTTAGGTATGTATGTACGTATCTATCTATCTATCTATCATTGTCGTCTATCTTCTATCAATCAATTTATCTACTCCAAATTAACAACAACTTAAAGTGGTACCAGTAGAAACCAGATCAGGCTCCAAAACCCCTCGTAAGGTACGCCTCCCAGTCCATCTAAGGGGTCTCCTTGTGGTTCAATGGAAGTGGATCTGGTACAGATTTCACCCTCACCATCAGTAGCTTGGAAGCTGAAGATGTGGAAACTTATTACTGCCAGCAGAACAATAATTATCCCCACACTGTGCTACAACCGAGAACAAAAACTAGCTCAGCCTAGCTGAACAGAGAAAGTGCATGATACCACATAGTTCTGATTCCTGCACGTGCGGTTGGGACAATGGTCTGGCCAATACCATGACATCTAGCCCACTCCTGGCAGTGCCGAAACCTCAGAGTCACTGCCTTATATCTGTTTCATCTCCACCAGCAGTCATTTTTCAAACTATGTGAACAGTTTAGTTAAAGATGACCTCTCCTTTTTCTGTTTATAGACTTACATAAACAGTCCTTTACAAGTTTTACAATTTTACAAGTAAACATTTTGGATTTATTCTTTGGAACTACAGTTGCTCATTTATAACAAAAGGGCACTACAGGGGGATAATTATGGAACAACCAGGCAATGGCTTGGAATTGAAGTAACAGTAGTGTCCATGGATTCACATTTTTTGCGGGGAGGGCTATTTGAAGGAGTGAAAAATTTAGCCCACTGCCAAAGCACCTTCTTGTCACCTGGAAATTTGTTAATTCAGATTAACATTAAGTTTCACTCTTGTCAGTGGAGTGTTTGACTGAAAATAAAGGAAGTGTCGGACATTTAATTCTTGACATAAGAAAACTGGTTCATCAGCAATCAAAATATAGACATCTAGTGAAAGCTTGAGAATAAGAGACTCTCCCAGAAAGAATATGTAATGGGAATGAGGGAAGGAATCAGAGTCTTGGGAGCAGTACATGGCTCCAGGCTTAAGGAGGTTGAAATCATGAATCCCCAATTCCTCAAAATAACCATCATTTCCCAAAGCTGAGTGCACCAAAGCACTAACAAGTAAGAGAAGGTAGCTTGGGGCGCTCAAGTAAAGAGAAAAAATTAAATGGACATTTCATTGTATATCTTAGTTGACATATGAAATGCAGGATCACCCACCATCCTAAGAATAAATATGTTTTACTACACAAAAGAAAAGAAAAGGTTTAAAGGTTACAAATGTTAGGCAGTGATTGAAGAGTTTCTTCACAAAGTGAGAAAGAAAGAAGAAAAGAATGGTCTTGTAGTATTATGAAGTAAATCATCCACAGAAAGGAACATATAGGTTTATCATTATGTCAAAACAAGCTTAAAACTTGCTGTCAGTTAAATACACGGAACACATATGATACATTTTAAAAATTGATAATATTCTTACTAAAAACTACCAAAAAAATCAAGGAAATAATAATCAGATCCATTGTGTTCAATTCTGCTATATTTTACAAAGATGATCTTGATAGTAATGAGTCTTCAATGAACTCTGTGCTTGGTATCTGCTATTGCATAACAAACCACCCCCAAACTTGGTGATTTATAACAACTATTTATTATCTGTTACTGTTCTTATGTTGACTGGACTCAGGTTGGTGATTCTTCTACTTCATGTATAAGGCTGAAGTCATCTGGGGGCTCCATTAGTCTGGAATACCAAGAATGTTCGCTCTCATGTTCGCTCTCATGACTGGGAGTTGATGTTGGCTGTTGGCTGGGAACTCAACTGGGACTTTGCCAAGTGCCTACATATCCTCTGTTAATGTGGCTTAGGCCTCTCACACAATGACTCCTGGGATCCAACAAATGTTCCAGCAGTGAATATTCTAAGGGATTCAGTCAAATGCTGCCATTCTCTAAAGGCTTATGTTTGGAATTTGCAGAATGTCACTTGTGCCCCATTCTGTTGGTCAAGCAAGTCACTAAGTCACCCAGATTCTAAGACAGAGGATTATACTCCACCTGTTAATGGACTAACAAGATCTCATTGAAGAAGTGCATGTGGTATAGAAGTTATCACTGAAGACATTGTTGGACAATATAATCTGCCATAGTTCTCAAAGAACGATCCAGAAAATTTAAGGTATTGCACATAAACATGTATGCCAGGGAACAAAAGGACACTCACCCAGGGTACTGGGAGGGCAAAAATATTGCAAAATATGCTCTATCATATCCCCTTCTCTCCCTCAAAATTAACTACTGCCCTGCCTTTATCAGTTCATTATGTTTTTATCACCCAGTATATATCCCTAGATACTATGGTTTAATCTTGTCTATTTTTCACACGTGGTTAGTTGGTTAAGTCTATTTAAACTGAAGGCTCCTTTTCCATCCCTTTTTTATCTGTTGAAGAAACAGGGTCCTTTGCTGATTGCCTAAACACGCTTTTTTGAAAATTAAGATAAATTTATATTCAATATCTATACTCATTACTTTAACAGAGTTTCAAAATGTTATTTTAATTCTATTAATATAATGTCTTATTCATTTATTAAATGGAATGATTTTATTAAAAAGATACTTTATCTCATCTCTAGCTTACTCAGTAATACAGTTCATATAAGCAAGACTTGATTCTTTCCCCAAAGGTTTGATATCTTTACCTAGAGTTTCAGATAATGAATTGATTTCTCTATTCAAGGAAGGCAGCATTTAAAATAGCCCTAATGATTCTTTCTTGTTTAATCCTCTCCCATTGAGTGTGGGCTGGACTTAATGATTCAATTTTAATAAAGAGAATATGACCAAATATGCATGTCATATTCAAGATTAGGTTATAAAAAGATTGTGTCTTCTGTCTGTCTACACTGTCTTGCTTTCTCCCTCACTAGCTTTGGCAGCAGTCAGCTACATGTTGCGACCTGCCCTACAGAAAAACTCATGTGGCAAAACACTGATGTCTTTGGCCAACAACCAGTGAGGACCCAAGGCCTGTCCGTAGCCACATGAGTGAAATTCAGAGCAGATTTTGCCCCAATAGAGCCTTGAAACTGTGAAATAAAAAGATGTTAGTATAAGCTGCTAAATTTGGGGGTAATTTGTTACTTAGTAAAAATAACAAATATAATAACCAAATCTGAACTCATAGATTTAAGGTGGTTGATATTTCAATCTATTAAAATGCTTTACTTTATTGAAACTCAGATCGGCTAATTTGGGAAAAATGGGGACCTGTATACATGATTCTATTAGTCTTTGATAGCCTTGCTAATCACAATGACAAAATTTGTTCTATGCTCATCTTTAATATCCACATATGATAAATACACAAATGCAATCTTCAGAATCTTTAAAGTCAAATTCTTGGGTGGGAACTCTGGGAACTATTCCATCATCTGATTCTCAAGTTGTATACTTATTAAAAACATTTTCAACCAAGGGCCATCAATTATTTTTAAAAAACCTAAGGTGAATATTTAAAATATATTCTAAGATGAGTATTTAAAATTTGTTAAAAGTTTAACAACATTTTTGTCTTTTGTCTGGAGAGAGCTACAAATGCTCTGTTTTAAACCTCCTTACCCATATTTTCATGAACTCAGAAAATAGAGACTTCCTATGTTTACAAATCACTAGCCTGTATATAATAATTAGATAATTTTTTTTAACAGTAGCCTATATCCTTTTATTTTCTAAGAAATTATTCTCATTTCCCCTTATTATTACTTGTATGGTATCTTTCCAATCTGGATCTCAGTTTTGTGTTTCAAAACAAATTATCCTGTCTGATTACTATTACGACTTTCTGGTAGGATACTGGTTACTATTGACCAATCAACATACCTAGATAATTTTAGTAGTGATAGTAATAACACCAAAAAATAATAAATGCTATCCACCTATTGAGCACATACGATTCCTATGCTAAGCATGATACATGTATTATCACATTTAATCCTCACAACAATGCTGAGAATGGTTCAGCTATTCCCACTTAAATTGTGAAGAAAAAGAGCCAGAGGAAATAATCTCCTGGGAACGTGGGCAAATTTGTTTTTCCTCTCTGTAGTATTCTCAGTGCTTTCTATAAATATATGGTGAATTAGTGTGTTAAATTAAATAAGTAGGAGGCCATTGGCCTGAGGCTGTCTTCAAACTTTGAGTTTCTACATAAATTGCAATGTAACTTGGTACATAAACAAACTAAAACCTAATTTAGGAGTATACTTTTGTAACAAACAGCCAGGTTTTAGATAATTGCAAATAGCCAAGCTTTTGCCAGTCACAGGCAGCCAACTGATCCCAGCAAGCCCTAATGGGGCAAATAGCTGCATCCAATTGGGTGATTTCTCTGCTTTGCTTCTGTGTTTAGCTTATTAAAGCTGAGTGCTTATGCTGCTGGGTGGAGCTCTGTGAACCTCTGCTGGTTCCAAGTGCCACCTGATTCATGAATCATCCTTTGTTGGATAAACTGTTAAATTTAATTTGTCTAAATTAAGAAAATGAGAAATGAATCCATTATAGATAGGGTAAACTATATCAAGTTATAATCTTAAGTAACCCAAGCCTTGGCCTAGGTTCTCCAGTGAACAGAATTTGTACCTATGGTTGTATGAGTAAGGGCAATCCCAGCAACAAACAAGAGTGAGGAAAAAGGAAAATAAGCATACAAGGAGACAAAATAAATACAAAGTGGTTATTACTGAACCTGCTATATAGCACCATAAGAAAACATAATTGACCTTCAGTCCTGCAGATCATCTTCAAAAACGGCTTTGCGCAGTGGCTCACGCCTGTAATCCTAGCATTCTGGGAGGCCAAAACAGGAGGAATGCTTGAGGTAAGGAGTTCGAAACCAGCCTGAGCAAGAGCGAGATCCCGTCTCTACTAAAAAATAGAAAGTAATTGGCCAACTAAAAATATATAGAAAAAATTAGCCACACATGGTGGCACATGCCTGTAGTCCCAACTACTCAGGATGCTGAGGCAGGGGGATCACTTGAGCCCAGGAGTTTGAGGTTGCTGTGAGCTAGGCTGACACCACAGCACTCTAGCCCAGGCAACAAAGTGAGACTCTGACTCAAAAAACAAAAACAAACAAACAAAACAAACGGCTTTGTACAAGTACTATGTCTGGCATCAATTCTTTGAAAATTCAGGAAAGAAGTGGAGGAATGTATTCACCTGCCCTTTTCTGTCCACTGGATGTTATTGGTAGAGTTCACTAAGATTCCCTGGGCCTTGCTGGTTGTGTCTTCCAGGTGACAGCATCCAGATCGTCTCTCACTGGTACATTTGAATTTGAAAATTGATGAGAGAGAGAGTAGAACTTCTGGAGGTCACGTCAGATTTACACCATCAATGTAGTTGCAAAGGAGGCCATCCCTCCCCACGGGGAACGTTAAAGTGTTGGGTGAATGGACAGCAGCGTGGCCTGTGTTTCTTCCCTGAGCAAGAAGCTAGGTCAGTAAAGCAGACAAATGCTAGGGAGAATCATAAACTGATTAAGTATGACCTTAAGTAGGCAAAATCTTTTTTCTCAATGTCCACTAGAGCCCATGGGTAAAGATTTTAGATAAGAGTTGAATGAGTTAATAAACCGTGAATGCATAAATAGATATCTCATCTAGCACTGAATTCCCAGCCAAGCCTGGTATCAGCATGTAGTAGATATTCAAAAAATATTCATTAAACTAATAAATAAATAAAATTACAATTATCAGTGTTTTGTCAGGGTTCTCCAGAGAGACAGAATACATGTGTGTGCATGTATATACATGCAAACACATATGTAGAGAGAGAAATTTATTATAAGGAATTGGCTTATGTGATTATGGAGGATAATAATTTCCAGGATCTGCAATCAGCAAACTGCAGACCCAAGAGAGCCTATGGTGTAGTTCCAGTCTGAAGGTAGGAAAAAAAGCCAGTTCAAAGGAAGTCAGGAAGGAGGAATTTCCTCTTATTTTGAGAGAGAGAGTCAGCCTTTTTGTTGTATTCAGGTTCTCAACTGATTGAATGAGGCTCAGAGAGGGCAGTCTGTGTTACTCACTCTACCAATTTAAATGTTAATCTCATCCAGAAACACTCTTGCAGACACACTCAAAATATGTTTGACCAAATGTCCAGGTGCCCCACGCACGGCCTGGTCAAGTGGGCACATAAAATTAACCATTACATTTATAGGGCCGTTTTGATAAACTTGTGTCATTTATGCACAGTCAGTTCTTGTTATTCATGATAGTTATGTTCTACAAAGTCACTGTGAACATTAAATTAAAAAATACTGAAGCATTGCTCCCAGGTAAAATACAGGGTTGGGTTCCCAGGATCTTTGATCATGACATTTTTGTCAACCAATCAATATATAACCACCTTAATGTGTGTTTCTGTTTAAAGACACCTTACTTAATATATGTTGTTGACTCATTAGCATTGATCTCATGGCCCACAGTGCTGTAACTCAGGCCTGAACGAAACTTATCTAACACATGTATTTCCTCTGTAAGGCACATCACTGCCCTCTTGTGCATGGGAATGCCAGACAGCCCTTCAGCAATACACTTGGGGGCCATTTTAATCAGCAAAAAAAAAAAAAAAAAAAAAAAAAAAAAAAAAAGCACAAAAATGAGAAAAACATGGCACTAAATAGATGATGAAAAGGACATTTATTTATAATATGAGAGCTGAAACAGGAAGGCAGAATGTCACCTTGTTTGATCTTAGCTGGGATTAGATTTAAGCTCTTGAAGACTCAAATTTTTCCCCCACTCTGCACATGTTCATGAATAATTGCAAAATCATCATGAGTATTGATTTTGTGATTACAAATAAATTTTAGCAAGTCAGTAAATTTGCAAACATGAACTCTGTGAATAATGATCAATTCTGTGTGTGTATGGTTATATGCCCGGGTACATGCACACATATATTCCAATACAAATATTTTCAATTAGAAATTTGTTTTACTTTTATGTATAATCTATATTTGGGAGGAAGCTTGAGTAACAATCTTTTAATTATTGTCACAGTTCTACTTTTTCCTTCTTAATTCCAAGCTCTATTACTCTTTATTCAACTTTATTGAATAACTCAATTTTTATTCATGACCATTCCTTCAATTTAAAAAATCAATGCGTTTTAACCTTATCTTTGTGAGAAACTATGGTCTAGATTACTCGTCAATTAAATTACAATTTCTTGGAATGAGTCCAGGCATCAGTATTTTTAAAATACTGATTAAGAAACTCTTCAGATGATTCTAACAAGGATCCAGTATTAGAGCTAGGTTTAAATAGCAGCACTGATACTGTGTTACCTATGGTAAGTTCCATAATAACTTTGATAAAGTCATTGTTTTCATATATAAAATGGACATTATATCCTCTGCCTCATAAAATGTTGTGAGGATTAAATAAGATACCATATATTAATTGCTGGGTCCAGAGTAAAAAAAAATCAACAAGTAAATGTACTTTTTTTCATATAGAAAGCTTGACATACCTTCCTTCTTCCTCAGAACATGCATTTAAGTAGCTCTTCTTAATGTGAAAGAATACCAAGTTTATTCCCTATTTCTACAAAAGACATTTTACCTTAGAATGATATTCAGAATTCACAACTTATTTTTGCAACCTTATCTCCCACTAGAATTCTCCATGCACTCTACCCACTACACAAATTGAACTTACTATAGTTTCTCCATAAATGTCCTACATATTCCCATCTTCGTGCATTCAATCAAGATCCTTCTACTGCTGAAATGCCCACAATCCTATAACTATCTTTATAAAATCCCACATCTATTTCAAGCACAATTCAAAAACACCTCACCCTAAAGCCTATTTCCTTTGTCCACCTTCTCACCAGTCTACAGCCCACAAACCAAACTCAGTCTCTTCTGCACTTCAGTAGTGTTTTATGTGTTTCTTTGTTATGGCACTACCAGTTCCTCTTTTATATATTTATTGCTTGTGTGTATAATAAGTTCAGGACTAGAACATATACTTATTGAGGGTGAGTACATTTTTTTTATTATGTTTAACTTTTGCTTCCATCTTGTGTTTGTGCATATCTTGAAAGAGAGAAAAAGACTGATTTTGTTTTTTCTGTTCTTGGCTAGTTGTTAAGAAGGGTTTACCCTCTGTTGTGTTCAAAATCAATATGAGAGAACATCAAGGCCAATGAATGGCTCAGGGTTAAATTCATGTCTATTCCCTCTAAGCTTAATATTGTCTCTCTGAGACAATTTTACACTCATATCTTGAAGGGTTCCCTTTTTAATAAGGAAGGCTGTTCCTTTACACAAGTATTCAAAAAATATTTGCAAAAGAAATTCATGTGTGAATTATGCCCCTATAAAGTAAGTGTAGTATGTTATTAATAGTTCATATAATGCACAATGCACACCATTTAAGGTGATCACTCCTTAATGTTTACATTGTCAAACCTGTATTTCTCTATATAGTAGTAAGGAAATTAAGTTATAAAAGACAAAAATCAAAGTCAGGATGGATTATGTCTATTATTCCTCTTTTAATTTACTAAATCTGATGGGTCTTTTACTCAGTATAAAATTAATTTGGTTAGACAGTACTTGATCTTCATGAAGACAAATAATATTTTCCAAGCTCCTGTTATTTTTTCAAGAATATTATGTTTTTACAATACATGCATGCCATGTTATAATTTCTGAAATATTATATGTATTAAAACTTAAGTTCTGAATGATAATATTATCCATATACATATTAAGTTTTCCTAGAAATATTGACAAAAGTTTTTTAAGGTCTCTTTGTTCAGCCCTAAGTGCAAAGGATATGATGCATTTTTATGTCAATACTTGAAAATCTGAACAATTTAATGAATTATAAGGACTATTTGGAAAATATTTGAGAATGGACCTCCAAAATAATATCATAGGCAAAAAATTAGGAAGAAAATAAAACATGAGGAAAATAATTACAGTAACATTTTGATAACATACTCATGTGAAATTATTTTACACATTTAATATATATACAAATAGTTTATCCAATGTTTTACATAGTTTTTAAACTTATAATTTAGGACACATTGTTGATATAATTAATCTATGAGTGTTATTAGAAGACAAAACAATTTTCTTCTTGTAGTAGACAAGAACATTAGTCCTACTTGCCATATAAAAGTTATATTTCTGTAAAAAGTAATCATTTTAGTGTATTTTAATGCATTGTTTATAATGGCAAGAATTTAATAAATTGAATTTTAAATGTAATTTACTGAATATTTCCATCTCTATCATATCTAAATACAAATTGTTGAAGTTCAGAAAAGTATTGGATACATAACTTGTTTATCATATTGCCCTTTCATCCTTCAGCTATTTATTCTCTTCCCTTCAACCTGTCATGGGATGGATTGAGGATGAAATAAGAAAATTCATGTAAACTGCTCAGTAGTACCAAATTATTATATATTACTATTAAATATTTTTAGAGAGTACACAGTCATAAGATTTATATTACAATAAATAATATTGTTCCTATTAAAAACATTTAATGGCCCAAGAATCAAACATAGAATCAAACACATCTCTGTGTATATGCTTTCAACTTACAATGTTCCCTATAAACAGCAGTTCTCAAAATAGAGAAGCTATTTCAGAGAATGAATCAAGTGAAACACTTCCTTCTTTATTTTTTTATTTCAAAATATAATGGGGGCACAAATGTTTTTGGTTACATGTATCCGTTTTGTTATGCTTGAGTCAGGGTTGTAAGTGTGCTCATCACCCAGATAGTGTTCATTGTACCCGTTAAGTAGGTTTTCACCCATGCTCTCCTCTCTGTCCTTCCTGCTTGATTTTCACTGGGTTTTACTTCCCTCTGTGCACATGTGTGCTCATCAGTTAGTGCCAATTTAATAGCAAGTATATGTGGTGCTTGTTTTTCCATTCTTTAGAAACTTCACTTAGGATAATGGGCTCTAGTTATACCCAAAGTTGTGCAAAAGGTCTGAATTCATCCTTCTTCATGACTGCATAGTATTCCATAGTATACATATACCACATTTTGTTAATTCACTCATGAATTGACTGGCACTTGGGTTGATTACACATCTTTTCAATTTGTTACATCTTATTAATACATTGGGACAATCAATAGTATATTTATATGATGTTTTATATTTCTACAAAATATCTTGAATTTCAATCTCAAGCAGTAAGTGTGAATGGGTATTTGAGTTGTGCATGTGTGTGTGTATATCTATATATATATCCATTTATGCTGTGCTCTTCCATGTTGCCTGTGGTAAATGAATTAGTTTTCATGTTGTTTACATTTTATGGAGTAGACATTTTAGAATATAAGAGAAAAATAATGAGGTTGCTAGTGACTGACATTTGCTTAGCTCCTAGTGGCATGATCTAGGAATATCTCATAGGCAGTATCTAAGCTAAGGTAATGTAATTAAAAAGAAGGAAGTCATAAATTTATCTAGATGAAAAATAATTAGAGTGGATACAAGGGCATGTGCAAATATCCTAAGGCTAAAATAAGTTTATTTTAAAATTCAACGTATTTATTTTTCACTTATTTTTCCTATGGCAGATCATGGTTTTTCATTTATTACTTGTTTTTCTTCAGGGTTTTCTGTCTTCTTCCATTTAACTTTTTTCCTAATGTTTAGTTTGTATTTCCTTCAAGGGTTCTCATAATTTTTAAGTTTAGTTCAGACAATTTTATACTTCTTAGAATTTTAAACCTTTAAATAAGTGAATACCTGTTCAAAATGCCTAAGAAACATTGACTTAATAAATAAATATGTAGAGGAGGTTACAATTCTTATCGTATGTATTCAGGTCAAAATAGGGGGCACATGGTTAATATTATACAAGATGGGTTAATTTCATAAAGATTAAGAAAATAATTTTTCAGAAAGAGAGAGAATTCCTAAAATTAACACTTGCCTGCCCATTTGTTATCTGTAAATATAAACATCCTATACATTAATGGATGCCATTTTTATGCAATTACAAGATCTTGCACATTCATTGACTGAGGTTACCATATGAAAGTAAAGTCCAACTGTACTTTAAAAAAATATATCTGAGAATTCCATATATTATATTTTAGGTAGATTTCCTTCCCTAACACTAAGCAGTAACCATCATCATTTAATTTTGAAATTATACAAATGTATACAACCCAGAGAGCTTATATAACTTGCTGAACAAAAAAAATCAATAACCACAAAAAAAAAATTATCAAATACTATGAAAAAATATGGTAGTCAGGAATGGCTTGATATGTGACTGATCGTGGTAGCTAACTAGGAGGAATGCTTCAATAGTAAGTAGATGAAATGAAAATCTTTGCCTTTGGCCATCATTCTCTAAAGACCAATAGTCATATCAAGTAACTCTGCTCTGAAAATTAATTCATTCAGTGTTCCTGGGAGACATTTCAAAAATCAAAAACAGATGGTCAGTTATAGCATTAATTTTTTTCCTAACAAAGCAATGTGGCTAACTAATAATAACTTCAGTAAAAACCATAACAACAACAATAATACTTGCTTTCATTGAGCATTCTCCAAGTTCTGGGCTCAGTGCTATGCACTGGAGAAAGGGTAACAATTATCTTATTTTATCTTTATAAAATCTTTATGACATAAAATGCTAACATTCCAATTTTACAGGCATGGAAATTTAGAAACAGAGAGATTAAAAATTTTGTCAGGTAGCAAAGACAGAAAATATTTTCACCCAGATTACCTGACCCTAGAACCTTGCCACCTACTCATCTAGTTTCAATCATGAAATAACTAATCCATGAAATAACTAACTTCTACAAGAATTTTGGCCACATTGTACACATTTTAATGTATCTGTAAGCAGTCTAAAATGCTTTCTTGGCAGGTAAATTGAAAAAGAATAATTAAGATATGCAATACAATTCGTTTTGAAAATGAGGTGGAGGAAACATGAGGAAAGGAAAGAAAATGAGGAGAGGAGAGGGAAGGGGAGATGATGGGAGGGAAAGGAAAAAATAAATTGCCTGTAGATCGAAAAATATAGAATATTGACTTTGACACTGAGTCATCAAACAGTATTGTACACCATGGTTTTTCCAAATATGGTTCTTCTATTAAAAACTCAGATTATAAAGTCTCACTAAGATATACTGAATCAGAATCTTTGGAGATTATGCTCAGGATTATACATTCTTATAAAGCACCCCAGTTAATTCCTTACATCCTAAATTCAGGTTTCCCTCAAGTCTCCAAAATAAATTATATTCATTATGAAAAAAACATTTATCCTTTTATGTAACACTAGGCCATAGAAAAATATTGATAATCACTAAAAATTTAATTCATGTCTAACTTGCTAATTTAAAAAATCTGCTATGGTATAAAAAAATCAGTTGAGGTAATGTGACATAGAAATTGAGACAGAAATCTCGTGTTTAAGACATACATATAGCCCTGCTTCCTATTAGGTGCAAGACATTAAGAAAGTTAATATATGTCTCTGAAATTCAATTTTCTTATATTTAAAGTGACAATAAAATATCATCCTTAACACATTGTTATTATGAGTATCATAAGAAACAATGTATTTTAGTATGTGTTGCTAACCTTAAAATACGATTAAATATTAGTTACTATTGAGTGGATTGGTTTTGAATGTAAGATTGCCTTGACATGCCCATAATTTTATTACTATAGCAATGATGGGATGACAATATAGGAGGGTTCAATTCCTTTAGTCAGTTGTCTAATGAGACTGAGGTTTCACTTTGTTTTGCTCCCAAATGATTTCTTTCCAAAATAAAACTTCTCATATTTCAAATTAACAGAATATATCCACAAGGAAAGATAGGAGCAGAAAAAAGGGGCAAATTAATAAGAAAAAAAAGCTATACCAATGTTTGGCTTCAAAGGAATATTTTCGAGTTGAGGTATAGAGAAAAGTGAACATTGCCTCTAGTTTTTTACGCCACATGAAAAAATAATGGCAGAAAGGGAAGTGCCATTTCTCTTTATCTCCCAATAGCAGATCTTGCATTGTCCACAATTTCTGTGTCCTCTGAAATTACTAGAAGTTCTGCATAAGGAGTCCTTAGAGGGGAAGGCAGAGACAAGTATCTGACATTTTGTTCTTCCCATGTCGAATTTTGTGTACGATATAATGAAAGTCCATTATAAAGTTGGGGACAAGAGACATAATTTACATCCAAATTATACTTGCCTGCATTGTCATAAAAAGATGTAGCAATTCAGCTATATTCTGTTGCAATGACTGACAATAATTTTTCTTTATCACAATACCTTTGATGCTCATTAGAAATAATAATAGATGGTCACAATAACTTTCCTTTTCATTGTTTCATTACTTTAGTAAGGATGTCTGAGTCCTTGCATATTTTGTGGTAACACACTTTTCCTTCCTCTGATCCATCTCTGTCCCTTCTTTTAGAATGCATGGGTATAATTTCTTCATCATTCATTTTGCTGAATATGATTTCAATTATCATGTCAATAGTAATATATGAATTCCTTCATCCTTAAAAGAAATGCTTGTTTCAGCAACATATTTTTCCCCTGGAAGTTTAATATTAATGAGAGAACTTGAGTTTTTTCCACACCAAGCTGACAGTTTGTGTCATAGATTTCTGTGTCAAATTTTCAAGAAATATAGCACTGGAAGACAGCAGTACATAGCTCAGGGCAATAATAAGTCATAAATGGGCAGCAAAAATGTTGGTCTAAAGAGTAGATCAGTGTTATGCTTTGGAAAAACATGACCTTCATTTTTATGAATCTTGTTAACAATCTCTGAAATAAAGAAAGCAAATGTTGACCAGTGATAAAGTAGAAATAGCTAATACTCTCTCTGTCCACGCATACCTTTGGAAAATCAATAAAATAATGATAGAAAATGATTCACAATTCTAATTACCTCTTTAGTTGAGAGTATCTTATTTATCTTATATGCATGAAATCCAATTTGGTTTTATAAATATATCATTATAGAGTGGTCAAGCAGAAAATTGCTAGTCTTATCCATTCAGGCGCAAAAAATTAAGTAATATTTTTGTTAATTTTCAACCAATTTATTTTTCTACATTTAAATTCATTATAACATGAATAAACATTAACTTAATGAAGACTATATCACTGCCACTTCTTTGCACATTTCTGAATATGAATACTTAACCAATAGTATAAAATTTATTTTAATTTTGGAGTTTATTGAACTCAGAGCTTTAATTTCATTATCAAACTTCAGTTTAGGCTGGGTGAGGTAACTCACATCTATAACCCCAGCACTTCGAATGGCTGAGGAGGGAGGATTACTTGAGGCCAAGATTTAAGACCAGCCTGGGCAACATAATGAAATCCTGTCTCTACAAAAATTAAAATTAAAATTAAAAAAATAAAAATAATTAGCAGGATGTAGTGGTGCCCTGTAGTCCTAGCTACTCATGAGACTGGGCAGGAGGATTACTTGAGCATAGGAGTATGAGGTTATAGTGAGCTATGATGACTATGATAACACGACTACACTCCAGCCTAGGTGACAAAGTAAGACCCTATCTCTAAAAAAAAAAAAAAAAGTTCAAAAAAAATTTTTAAAAGTTTAGTTTCTTATCAAATCTGCTTTTTTATTAAATACCATGAATCACACATTCATTTTGCTTCTAAAAGATTGTGTAAATATGTAAAAAGTACTTTAGACAAGACTGCTCTATTTTCCTTTCTCAATTACTCTTTTATCATTTACCTGAATCAACAATGACCTAACTTTCATAATCTACTCTCCAAATATCACTCTAATATTGATTCATTACCATTCTCTCTGTGAATATGATTTTCTTTTTCTACTCATTGCACTAATCATTTTAATCCTTGAAAGGACCACTTGTTTGAAGGGAATGCTAAGTTTCATTTGTCAAATACATACCACACAGAACCAAGACTACTCCCAGGGGTATGATCTGGCATCCAGAGACATCACGAGACTAACAAGGTTCTCAGACTTCAAAGTTGTAGATTTGCTATTCCAGGGGCTATACTGATGCCATGGTTTACTAGAGCTTTGGTTTTTCCATTACCTTTCTGGAGATGTTACAATGGCATTTAACTACTTAATAGGTTGCTTTTCTGTTGAACTTTGATGAACTTATTACACCTGAGAAGTTGTCATCTGGATAGTGTAACTACAAGAGGCTTGAGGCATGCAAACTCTTCACCAAAATAAGAGTGAGTTTTAGTTAACACAATTATTACCCATTAATCATAGCTATGTTTGTTTTGCAATGAATGGATGCAAGTGTTTAGTAGAGGAGGTGGAATTACCCTTAAAGTTGGGAAAATTTCCTGCCATAGCTCTAGAATGTAGGATATTCTAGCCTATGTAAACAAACTGATTTTAATGTTAAATAGAACTGAAATTGAGATATATAGACAGATAGATCAATAGACTTATAGATCTTAGACTATAATAGACAATAAATCTTAGACTATAATAGACTGTAGATCTATCTGTCTATCTTCATTCTTAGTACACTTAGCCAAAAACTACTTCATGAAAATAAGGCAAGTTAGGATAAGATTTAGCTTTAATTTCCCAGAATATGAAATTGTTTCATATAAATTACCTATTTAGGAAAATATAAAATGTATCAAAATAGAGTTTCTTCAATTTCTATAGCATGTGCATATTAGTGACTAATGGATTTATAAAAAAAATTCAACTCTATATTCAAAATTAATCTTTATGCTATTGAATTGGAGGAAAAAAGGATAAAATTTATTTATTAAATAGGGTATACTTCATGTTTTTGCTTTCAGAAGTATTACTACTAAAGCTATAAACTCAGATTTCCCAACTCTATCATACTTTTCTTATCATTTTGCTTTTGGTAATTATAGAATAAATTACATCCAAGAAACCAGTATATCCAAATACAAAAGCAGATAGGCCCCCAAAGAATCTTTACCACAATTAGAAAGGAGAAGACCTACCAGGTAATATTTTTTTTCTTTAGAAAGAGCTACCAAAATTGGTGATCTATCTGTGTTCTTAGTACCCTTACTGCCAATTAGTGGGCTCTTCATAATGTTCATGAGCTAACAGCTAACTTTGATAACCTTATTAATTATTAATACCAAAGATCAAAACCCAGTCAGTATACAGTATCTGTGCATGGAGGAGTGAGAAAGGGACTGGCTGAAATGTTTTGCATAGCATAAAAATAGCTGGTAATGAAATCTAGAATAAATAAAATATCTCCTCATTTATAAAACTTTGCTAGTAAAAGGTACAAAATATCTCACATGCCTAAAATATAATAGACATAATAATAAAATTGAGATCTTTAGGTTGAGCTAGATAAGAAAGAATTTTTTTAAAGAAGCACATTGCTAAACTCCTCAGTGATAAGCACTATAGACAGGCAACAACAAAGAAAGAACCAGTCATTTTCTACCATCGTTTTAAATATTCAAGAAGACACTCTTTATTTGTATCTATTTTGATGGTAACTCATTTTGCATTTTCATATCTTATGCTACATTTTACTATCAAACATAGCACTACATGAAAAGCACATTGTTTGGAGTTTATAGTGAGCCCAGTACTTTCTAGGTTAGATCAATGCTGAATCCAAATATAGCAAAAATCAACTAAACCTGATCATTGAGTTGACATCAACCTTAGCTTTTGATATTTCTTTCTGTGATCTGCCTCCTTCTAAAAATTCTGTGCTTTAATCACCATAAGAGAACATGGGTTAGAAAGTCTCATTCAGATTTAAAGAACTTTGGCTTTTAGCAGTCATATTGGCAGAATAAGTACCAAGATTGCTGTTAATGATTATGTCTATATGTGAATACTATCATCTCACTTGAGAAATAATATAATTCCAACTGAAGAATTGAAGATTTTTAAAATAGATTCCTTTATTTCAAAGCTCACATAAGAAAAAGATAAATAAAAGAGACCATTATTAAAACAACATTTTTATTGGAATAATAAAGAAACATTCTTTTATGTTGAGAAAATAGTTTAGTATTGAGTCCATTGTGACTCATTGTGACTCAACATTTATCACTTTCATTTATTTAGTGAATGACATTTCAGTAATAAGTCTTGAAACTTAAAAGGTTCATAATAATTCAGATGTCTTTTTAAATAATTTGCTTTTTATCATATGTACATGTATTTTTAAAAAATTTCCCACTAGATCAACAAAGAAACTATAACATTAATAGTAGCACAATGATGATTAGAATTTATATATATAAAACATGTATAATATGTACATATACATATTATACATATTATGTATATGTATATGTATATGTACATATTATACATGTTTTATACATGTTTTGTGTATATATATGTATAATACATAAACATGGTTTTTTTACCCCAATACCAGTGGTCCCCAACCTTTTTGGAACTGAGGACCAGTTTCATGATAGACAATGTTTCCACAGACATGGGGGAAGGGATGGTTTTGGGATGATTCAAGCACATTACATTTACTATACAGTCACACCTCTCTGCTAATGATAATCTGTATTTGCAGCCACTCCCCAGCGCTAGTATCACTGCCTCAGCTCCACCTCAGATCATCAGGCATTAGATTCTCATAAGAAGCACGCAATCTAAATCCCTCACATGTGCAGGTTACAGTAGTGTTCGCCCTTCTGTGAGAATCTAATGCCGCTGCTGATCTGACAGGAGGTGGAGCTTTTGCGGTGATGAGAGTGATGGGGAGCAGCTGTAAACAGAAATGAAGCTTCCCTCCCTGGCCCCTGCTCACCCCCTGCTGTGGGGCCCTGTTCCTAACAGGCCACAGACTGGTACTGGTCTGTGGCCCTGGGATTGGGGACTACAACCTTATACCACAAGTAAAACAATAATTACTGTACTTCAATACATGGACTGTTTTAAAAATATATCAGGGAAAGGAAACAATGTTATCATCCTTAATTGGCAATATCTAAGTAGTATCTGCCTGGGCCTAGTAGAAACTTTCATGATATGTCTTTGATCATGGCAAATTATCATTTTCTTTATCATGACAAACAATATCAGTATTATTATCAAATAAGAATCTTTATAATAATATAAATGTTTATTTCACTCATGTATTTACTTGCTTAATATATTGAAACTTGAGCACTGTTGAGTCTTACTAAGGTTTCATTTATACACTGCATTAAAACATTTATAATGAGCAAAACCAGATACAAATATTTTCTAGAAAGCTAAATATTTTCATAACTTCTACACTCGTTAAAATTTAAACAGGCTAAATTAGAAGAGCTTGTGGGTAAATACAATCTGTAACTATTTTATTATACAAATCTTGATCTTTGATAAAGCTCATAGGAAATGTATGACTCTTCAATCCATTCAAGAAATTTTCAGTTAACTGAAATGAGTCAACTGATTCATGTGAGTCCTGCTGGACTCATTACTGATGACAGAAAAGGTAAGTTCGTGATATAATTATGTAAGAGATCTGTCAACAAAGCACCTTCTTTATCACCAGTGCAATGGTCTTGATCAAGAGGACAAATTAGAAGACATTTCTTTTGTCCCTATTCTTATTCCTTAGGTTTCTTGACAGTTGTACTGAGGAAATACTATTGATTGTGTATATGAGATATAGATCGATGCATGAGGGGTCCAGGCCTTGCTGGAGCAGTAACCATCAACCTGTTTCATTCGGTTCTACAGCTGTGCACTGTGTAGAGACCTAGGGATATTTTTACTTTTTAAAATTGCATTTCATTATTTTTTTTAACCTAACACTACTTAGTAAGAGTAGTGTTATGGCCTCTGTGTTCCTCCTAGGAATTCCAATGATCATATTACAAGGATGATTTTCAAAATATTTAGCAATAGGTTCAGCACTGACACCAACCAATTAGAACACACATGAGACTTTTCACCACATTAGTGCCATCCCAGAAGATTATTAAATGAATATCATAGTCATACAGATTCCACCTTGTCCTAGAAACTGTAGGTAATTGTAGGTGAGAAATATATAAAGGAAACATGGAAAGGTGTGAGACCTACTCTTTCAAACAAATTGGCAAGGAAAAAAACAAGCAATCCCATTAAAAAATGGGCAAAAGATATGAACAGAAGCTTTTCAAAAGAAGATAGACAAATGGCTAACAAACATATGAAAAAAATGCTCAAACATTACTAATCATCAGGGAAATGCAAATTAAGAACACAATGAAATATCACCTTACCTCTGTTAGAATGGCTTTTATTAAAACGTCTAAAAGCAATGGATACTGGTGTGGATGCAGAGAGAAAAGAACACTTATATGCTGTTGGTGGGACTGTAAATTAGTAAAACCTCTATGGAAAATAGTACGGAGATTCCTCAAAGAACTAAAAGTAAACCTACTATTCCATCTAGCAATCCCACTACTGGGTATTTACCCAAAGGAAATGAAGTCATTTTATCAAAAAGACATTAACACTCAAATGTTTATTGCAGCACAATTCACAGTTGCAAAAATGTGGAATGAACCCAAGTGCCCAACAATTCATGAGTGAATTATCAAAATGTAGGGGGTGTGTCGGCATGTGTGTGTGTGTATGTGTGTGTGTATATATATATATGGACTACTACTACTCAGCCATAAAAAGAAATGAATTAATGTATTCTGCATCAATTTGGATGGAACTGGAGACCATTATCCTAAGTGAAGTATCTAAAGAATGGAAAAACAAGTACCACATGTACTCTCTAATAATTTGGAACTAATCAGTGGGCACACATGGACAAAGAGAGAAGTAAAAATTGTTGGAAATCAAGAAGGGGAGAGTAAGAGAAGGGGAAGGGTAAAGACCTACCTAATTGGTACAATGAACACTATTCAGGTGATAGGTAAGCATATAGCTCTGACTAAAGCATTATAAAAACTATCCATGTAACAAAAACATTTATATTCCCTTAATATAAAGAAATAAAAAATAAAAAGTAGGAAACATGGACCCATCGATTGTCAAAATCAAAAGTTCACTATAAGAAACTATAGAAAGCACCAACAGGAAGTGATATATTTTCCAGAAAAAAAATAACCCCAAATTATTGCTTTATCTCATGATTGACTTTACAATCATGCAATCCCTGATGGTAGTGCACTGTATAAATTTTCATAGCCATCACAAGTATGAAGTCTAATACTACCTTTTCCCCTTGCAAAATAATAGATTTGCCACTTGGACCAAATTCTTTGATCTGGTTACTATAATCATATGTGGAGTCTCTATTTCTGGGGACATTTTTAAAGTAACAAGAATTTGTTCTCCATTACATGGAAGGCATCATTTGTCTGTAACATAAGCTAAAATGACTTAAATGAGCAATTTGGAGTTGCAATTTCAAGTATAAATGGCAAAATTTGGCATGGCGGTGTCAATTTACTATTAATATATCTTAGGCCCTCTCCAAAGCACTCAGCATTGCTCTGTCAATTTTATAAATTCAAAATAAAGAATTAAATAGCAATTCTGTAAGTAAGATCTCAGGGAGAACAACTACTGGCAGAACATGGGGCTGACAATATCAACTGTGGTGTATTTTGTAAGATTTAAGGGGTTTTACTGAAACATTATTGAAAGTCCTAAGAATAACATTAAAAATTAGTAACCACACCCTAAATCTGCTTGGCTTTTATTGAAAGAGCAAAATTTCAATTATATTGTAAATTAAACTTTAGTGGATGAATCACATGCCTTGATGCATAAGAACTTTCTTTATATTAACATTTATATTAACATTTTCTGAAGCTTTAGAGTTACACTAGTCAAAATATGTGGCCCTGGGTGACTAAAAGTAATGGTAACATATAACATTTAATCTCCTCACATTGCTTGATAAATGTAAACAAGATTCCCACTCATCTATTTTCTGTCTAAAACAGACTGAAGTCCCTGAAACTTGCTTTATATTGTTCATAAGTCTACGCTTGAAATGGCTCATGTTTATGACCCTCTGGAAAGGTGAAGGATTCATTCAGAATGCAGGTGCTAATTTGTTTGGACAAGGCCTACTTCTGTATCTCTATGATACTTACTACATCTATTATCAGTGATTTTATGACTGCTCATATTAATATGCAACAGCACTATCCCAAGATCAGCATCCTTTATCACTTCACTCTTGAAAGGACTGAAACATACTGTAAAGAGAGAGGAAACTTATCAAGCTACTATTAATATGTTTTGTGTTATTTAAAAAAAATACTCCAGATGCCTGGACTGTTGATCTTGCACTTTTCACAATCACTGCATTAACTTAATAAAAAAGAACAATTGCATTACTGTTATTTTTTTCATTATTTCCATTTATCAGTTTGAATATTGATGTTAGTCATCAAAATAACTGTGAAGGGTTTACCTTGATACCTTAAATCTCAGTTGAAAGTGATTTAACCCTGCTGTTTCCGACAGACCTGAGTGATATAGTCTGAATATCTGGTCACTCCTTAAACAGCTACAACTCCATAACCTGAAAAAATATCTTTGGAAGAAGAGAATTGTTAATTTGCTATAATTGACTTAGAAGGTAAAATGACCTATTAGAAGAACATGAACTTATGAATTGAGGAGTTCTTATACTCCCACAGGGCAGTTTATTCACAACAAGAAGTAACTGTTAATGAGCTCCCTAGCTAGCAAAAACTAGATGTGAAGTATGTAAAACTTAGAATGCCTAGTACTTCATACAGCAATGACAAAGGTATGTGCTGAGTTCACCAAGAAGATCTTAATGGATCAGAAAAGAGCTAGGCAACTTTGTATTACAAGCTGAATAGACAACAAAATTATTTTTTATTTTTATGTGCATGAAAATTATTGTGAAAAGCTCAATAATTTTTTAAGTGATATGCCATTTAAGTTTTCACACAAACTACAAGAAATTTTGAACCTAAAAGGGAGTGAATTATTTCTTCCCTATTAAATTTTCACTTGGAATTTGGAGGTACTCAAATCCCATGTTAGAATATTAACATGTTAGAACACAAGTTGACTTTCAAGGAAGCAGTTGGGTCTGATTCAGCAAACATAGGTTTAGCACCTACAATGGGTTAAATTCTGTGCTATGCACTAAGGATACAATAATAAAGAAATTTTAGGGTTTTTTTAAATCAAAGAGCTTCCTGTCAAGTGGAAGATTCAATAACTCAATAGTGTCAATGCTGAGAAGTAAATGTTATGACGTGGTTATACTAAAGGAATTATGGGAGCCAGGTCCACTTTTTCCCCATAGGCAGATTGAATCAGCACAGAATTTTATCACTCTTGTTTTCTTTTGTTGTAATTTGGACCTTTGGATACAGTAATGGTATCATGAGAGACTGAATTAGAATTTTCACTACTCAAGTACAGAATATATACTTAGCCATGGGTTGAAATGTCACTTCTGCCTGAAGTTCCCAATAATATAATTTACAGAGATGAAAATAAGAGAAAGCCTGGTAAATTTAAGAAAGGAGCATGGTTGGCTGTGTCAAGGGCTTAGCAAGAGCAACCACTATTAACAGGACAAGCACCAAGTGGCAGAGAATCAGAAGCATGACTATGACTCCTCTTTTGACATCTGATTTCTGACTTTACAACCATTCAAATATACTTCATACACTTCTACTATACTTTTATATAGTTTGGTGCTATTTAAAATGCAGTCTTGCAACATCACCTGAGAACTTGTTTGGCATGCAAATTACCAAGTCCCACCCTAGACTGAATGAGAATCTTGCTACATGGATCTTGTCACTTGTGTTTTCACAAGTTCTTAAGGTGATTCTCATACTTAAATTTGAGAAGCATGACTATCAAAGACTATAAGGTTCTAAGAATTCATACCACCATTTAGGAAAGCCTCAGTTTCTAAAATTTATCATCTATTCCTCTATTTTCTGATTTTTTTTTTTTTACTTTCTCTTGGATAAATTACTCCAACTCTATTACTCATCTGGCTATCCTACCATGTCAAAAGACTACATATATATTTTACATATTTTATATATATATATATATATATGGAGGTAGAGAGAGAAAATATATAATACATATGTTTGCTTGTATTTTTCTGCATTTGCAGTAGACTACTGCTACTTTTTAATAAGTTTTCTATAATAATATCCTATATTTCTATAATAATATCCTCAGCAAATTAGGTCAGATTTGGGTAAAAGCAGCACTAAAGTGCTCCAAAACCATTTCTTACAATTCCTATTTCCTTCCACAAAAATACGTGTACATGTACAGGTACCAGCATGAGAGAGAAAGACCACCAAGGAGTGGAATAACCTAAATTGTTTTTGGAAGCAATAGAGGATATAACATTATTCATGTATGTAAACACACATACCTAGAGGAAAGTGAATATTAGCAAGAAGATAAAGTATCAATAACTGTTCAAACTTCTGTATACTTCCATTAGGAATAAGGAACACAGAAGACCTAAATCACATTAAACAAGAAAACAAAAGCCCAATTAAAACCTAGTTAGACCAGGTAAATCTATTCACATTCATTCATTCATGCAAAAAAGATTTCTCAATCCCTTACTATGTATCAAGCATCATGCTAATTTAGAAAGAGAAAGCAGTGAAGCAAATACAAACAGATCTCCCTCTCTTGGATTTTAGAACCTCACTACTGAGGCAGACATCTAAAAAAAAATAAAACAAAATCAAAGCCACACCCCCACCTGCCCACCCCTAAAAGACACAACACAAGAAAGGTTATATAATGGCAGATATAGGCTCTGAAGGCAGGGGGAGCTGGGTTTGAAATATTGCTGAATCATTTACTAGCTTTTTAACTTTGGACAAATAACATATCTAAGCTTCAGAGTCTATAATAAAATAGACCCCAGCATAACGGTTATTGTGAAGATTCAAAGCAATGAGTTGTGTTAAGTTGCTGAGTTACTGCCCAGCACATAGTGAGCACTCAATGCTGATTATTTTATTATCATTATGAATATAGGTATATTGAGTTCATTTAAAAAATTCAAGGTATTATGAGAATATATAATCAGGAAATTTAATTAAGATTAGAGGTTTAAAGAAGGCTTCCCATACAAATAATGCAACATGGTATTAAACTAAAACTGCCCAGTTTTCTGTATACTTATGCTTTCTGTAAACCTTATAGAGAGTTTAGGTTTAAGAGACTCTATATGAGAATGCCAGTGTTGATTGTTTTTTATTCTGACACTAGTTATATAGCATTGATCAATTCATCCTAGGTTTGAAACAGAATAATAAGTGAAAGGACTGTCTAGCGTACATATCCAGTATATCCCCTTGTCTTGCTGGCTGAAAATATTATTTTCATACAAGCATTTTCATGTTTAGTTGAGCAGCATTGAAAGTATCCAGATTCCTTGCTGTTTGGCAAATGTTCTAATTGGTTATGTTTTGCTACCCTGGGCACACTATTAGACAAAATTGCAACAAAAGACATCAATAAAAAGCAGAAAGCTTCAGATTGTTAAAATCACGAATGTTATTAATACTATTAAAATGCTAATTACTGTTTAGAGGAGATTCAGTTGCAGTTCTAAAGGAGGAAATGCTTAGGCTGCAGGATCTGAGGCATGGATTGTTTGTTCCCTAAAGGGGAGAAAATTCATTTTTGTTTAATTTATATGAACAAGAAAGCATTCCAACGAGGTACACTGAAGTGACTGCAAACCCCCTAGGGTCAGAGCCACCTTCAGTTTCACCCCCACTCTAGGTGGTCCTTAATTGCTGCTACAGACTGCCTGGCTGTAACTTATTGTTTGCACTGCACATGACCTTGGATGAAAACTAGAGCACTATGAATTAATCCCTGTAATATTTTGTGTTTAACATCTGTGTTGTCACTGGCCATTATTCAGAGCACAAAAAACAAATAGCCATATCTATCTCCTACTATATTTTTTAAGTCCATTCTATTGTTTTCCACAGACTCTCTAAATGGATTGCCTATAAAAGAGTGAATCTATTCATTTTTCACTCTTTTTTGGAACAAAAATCTACAGAATTTAGGGGATGATACCAAAATAAAATAAGACTGTTTTTTAAACAATAGGAATTGCCCAAATATCTCAATTTTCTCTACATATATTACTATCATCTTTCTTTTCTTTTCCAGTGTCTGTTTTAAAATAAGAGAAGATCCCAAAGCACATATATCAAAATCAAATGATTTCATTTATCTGTTACGGCTTTATTCATTGATGAAATGTAGTCACCACAGAGAGAAATGTAGCAACAACTTAGCATCTAGAAATAATACAGAACAGTGTCCTGCACTAAATGGAAAATACCTGCAAGAGGAAGTGAGTTAATAAAAATTCAATTACTCAGACGGGAACTTTTTCAAGACCCCAGGGTTAATACCTAGATTAAACCCTGGCTCTGGCTCTCATTCTCTCTACATCTCTCTCTCTCTCTCTGTCTCTCTCTGTCTCTCTGCCTCTCTGTCTCTCTCTCTCTCACACACACACACACACCCTTGGCTTTATTAACAGTCACAAGTGTTTAAAATATTCTTTTTACATGAATGCAAGAAATAAATATAAAATTATTTTTATATCATCAAGTTGAGAACTAGTTTAACATAAACGCAGGATGCTAACAATAATAACAATAATCACAAACATTACAAAGAAAATCATAAAATGTTCTAGACACTAGACAGAACACTTGAAGGCAGATCCCAACACTAGGCTGCAAATTAAATAACAAATAGCCACCGTAGAGGGGAGAGTGACTCAGTGGTCTTTGAGTTCTTCCTTAGAGCTTCTCTTAGAGGTTATAGAAAGAAATAATCATCTTGTGAAGCTATTAGGGAATTTGAACATAAAAGAAAATAAAATTATAGATGGATGTTGATAGACCACTTTATTCTACTTCAAAATGTGAAAAACACAGTAATTAGAATGAAAGAAAATATATTAATAAGTAAATATGAGCCTAGGATACATTGTGTACAGAACTTGAAATATTTCTACAGTTCTACTAAGGAGTACTGAGCTTATGTGGAGAGAATAATTTCAGAATGATATCATGTTTAGTTGGCGACTATACAGACTAGACTCTGTTACATGTTAAGTGATTATGGGAAGCAAGAAGTGAGGAGTGTAGAAAAGAAATGGTAAAAATCTAGTTGAAGGAGGAAGACATCTGGAGGGTTGGCCCCAGTTAAAAATTTATAGGCAAATCCTGCTGGAAAAGGAGTTAGCAGTTTAATGAATAAATTATTATCTAAACACCAGGAGGTTAAAGGTTAACAGGAAAGACTTCAACAATAATGTCTTAAGTGCTTCTACACTTGACACATAATACTTAGTTTTTTGCGAGTTTTTTTCTGAGGGTGAGTTGTAAATAGACTATTGACCAGCTACAGATTTTTTACACATTATTTTCCAGATGATTTTGAGGTTTACTAATATAATATTTTCCTCATAAGGTAGGGTGGAGCAGAAGGAATGGAGAAAAATGGCTCTGCTCTGAAATAAATATGGTGTTGACTGGCAGCATTGGTCTCTACAATCTGATGATATACTTGTCAATTTCTACTGTGCTTATTTTTAAGACCTCAATTCTTTGAGTCTCATAAGTAGATTCATCTTTTCTCTATCACTTATTCATTAGGACCACACGTGGCACTTTCTTGTATGGAATGGTAGGAGTGGGGAGTGAAGAGAAGACAGATTTTCTAGTAACGACATATAGTAATCCTAATAAATTTGGAGTTTATGGAAAAAATATTGGGATAAACCATTATTGTGATATTCCTAATACTATATTATAATTTTCATTGTTAAATTTTGTAATCTTTTCAAAATGTCTTCCCTCCCTGTTCTTGTCAAAGGCAGACTCAATAACAGTTTTCCAACTCAGTATTTATCTACTTAAGTCCTTTAGTCTTATTAATCAATCTTTGCATTTCCTTAATATTTAATATTTAGCATTGATTTTAAAGGGCATATATTTTTAGTATAACATTTCTATTATAGCTCTATAAAACTTTAATTAAGAGAATATAGCTTCCTTATTCTTTCTCTGGCATATTCCATATCCTATTCCCTCTTCCCAGAACACTTTCTTGGCTTCTATTAGGTTCCTCCACAGCACCATTTCTTTTCCTACCATAATTCCAATCATAATTCATTACCTTTAACCATTTTTTCAAAGTATATACCTTTGGACTTAATGGGATTAAGAAAAGAGCAGTAACTAAGGCTTCTAGCTTTTAATGAATGCTTCCTTAGCTTTACAAATACTGGGCCAAATCTCTGAAATTACTGCTTGAAAAAGATCTGATTCTTAAAGCAATTTTATACACATTTGACTCTCTTGGGGCATTTGTTTTTTCCACTTCAATTCGCCTAGTTACATATATTTCAGACTGCCTTGAAGAGAATAAGACTCTGCCTGTCCGGCTCACTGTTGTAATCCCAGCATTTAGAACAAGAGTTTCGGATGATGTAGATACACAATAAATAGTTGTTAAGTTAATTCTGACTGTACATAGCGTAGAAGTGGAACTAATCCCCAGTGTGTTAGACTTTGCTCAATTATAAAGTGATAATTCAGAGTAGCAATAATAATGATGAAGATATTAACAGTTGACATTTATCAAATCCTCCCTAAATGCCTCAGACTACTCTCATTATTTGATATAGATTAACTCATTTAAGCATCACAAATCTAAGAGGTAGATGCTATTTTAATCTCCACTTTAAAGAGGAGAAAATTGAACACTGCAAGTGTGAATACATTGCGTTAAGTCAAACACCTAGTAAGAGGTAGTGATGACACTGTGTTAACCCTTTAAAGCTCTTGTCATTTTATTTTGAAAGGAACTGCTTAATATGTCTAAATTACTAAACCATCCCGTGCATTCTTTATACTACCATTTATGCAATAACTATAAGATCTTCATTATACCCTAATATTCCATATTTCTCTTCTTAATTTTCTTTCAGAGAGGTAAACTTTATACAAATGTACTATCTTAATCAATTTCAAGCTATCAGAAAAGTATGCCCCTACTCATTCTTTAGAAAACTATTTTCTCTTGATTATCTACTTTTCTCAAGATAAATTGATAAAAGCACATATTATACATGTTAGTTTCTGGATTATTACATGATAATTTAAAACATCTTCAGTCTTGTCCTTGCAAATGTAAGCTGCCTGTTCCTAATTGGTTCCCTCTCTAGATCTTCCTTTTTAATTCTGACGTTCAGTTATCTCTACTTACTAAGCAGCTCCTCACAAAGTCACTTGATCTTCGAATCCCCCATTTTTGTAATCTGTTATGCTTTAATTAGTAAGACTACCCAAACCAGGAGTGGGGAAACTTTTCATGTTGGAAGGCCATATTAATTTAGCTGTAGTCAGATAAGGGCATGTTCAAGAAAATTCAATTAAATATACTTAAAAATGTACCTATTTTGTAAAAATGTAACTACTATGTACTCAATAATTTCAAAAAATGAAAACTATTTGTTAATTTTAAAGTTAACTAATCTTTTAACGACTTTGTTGTATCGGCTTTTTGTTGGAAAGCATTTGGATATTTGGTTGCAGCATGGAAGTCCGCAGTTTCAGTTGATCCTCTAGATGGGTGTCAGTCATTTGTGACCTTACAGGTGACTTGATTAGGGTTAGGTAGGAGAATGTTGATTCACAACAATAAGTGGTTAAAAAGCAAGAAAGCATTTTTCAGGCATGTTGCCAAAGGCATGGGTATTCTACTGCATTTTTCCATATTTCAATTGGATCTTTCTTAGCTTCAAATGACTTTAAAATGTCATCTACTGAGAGCTCAATCAATTACATCTGTAGTTCTTCAGATGTCTTGGTGACATCAACTAGGTGAGGCTGAAATGCTAATTTGAGTGTGATGTCATGATTCTCAAAGTCAGTGAACCTTTCGTTGTGTTCTCCAATTAATATGTCTATAACAGCTGTGTATTCTTCAAATGATTTGCATATATCATCCTGCTCATCAATGACCTTTGCTAAATGGGGAAAATGTTCATCTGAAATTTCTTTCTGAAGAAGTATTTTGAAAAAAATATGTTAGCTTTTTTAGAAATTCTTGGATTTTTGTCACATATAATATTAGGCTTAGTTTTACCTTGCAAAGAAATATTTACATCATTTTGATTTGACACATCACACAGAAATGCTGTATTCCTATAGAAATCTTCTTTCAATAATTCACATTGCTGATTCTGTCCTTCATAAATTTTTAACTATCTGTTCTCACAGAGATAAAATTTTGGCTAACACCTGTCCTTGCAAGAGCCAACGATGCACTTTAGAATGACACAGCAAATCCACACTGAATAACCCATCATTCGACTTTAGCATGTTATGAAACTTAGGATGCTGTGTTGCATTTGCATAAATATCATTAACAATACTTATAACTTGTTGCAAAGTGGCACTTAAAATAGCCTTCACACAAAGATTTTGCTAATGCAACATACAATAAAAAGAAATGAGAGCATCTGGATCTGTTAATACTTTTTTTAATCTGTGCAAAAAACCCTTCATGTTTTCCTGTCATGGAAGCTGCATCATCTGTACTTACACTCACTAAATTTACCAAATTCAGTCCAACTTCATGACATTTATCTTGAAAGTTGTTAAAGATATCTATTGCCCATGTTCCGTTCACAAGAGTGCCCAAAGTGAGTAACTCTTCATAGCAAAGAAAATCTTTTATTAGGACCCAAATGAAGTATAAAATCTATGCTGAATCAGTAGTATCAGTTGATTCACTCAAAGTAATTGAATAATACATATTGTCCTTTTGAAGTATTGTATAAGTTGTTCTGTTAAGTTGGAGGTTAATTCATGCTGCTGATCAGTTATGCTTCTCCTTGAAAGAGGCAGTTGTTTGTATTAATACTTTGAAACATTATCAGGGTCTAAGCATACCATAACTTTGACAATGAATTCTTTCACAATTTTTACATCACTGAATGGCTTCCCTTTTTTCCTGGGTATATAAGCTATTTTGTAAGTTGTTTCAGTGGCATTATACCTAGGTCTTATTTCTGCCTGAAAGAATTGTCTTTGCTTTTGCTTTTCATCTTTTAATTCCTACAGTACAATCTTTCATACACCTCCCTCTAATTTAAAATATTTGTGGTCTTTATGACCATGAGTGTTATAATGCTGATGAGCATTGAATTTCTTTAATGTTGATATTGCAGTATCATAAAGCAAGGAAATCATCCTATCTTTAGCAGAAGCAAGATAATTGCAATTCTCAATCCTCATTAAAAAATTTGTTTTCTTCCTTCAGTGTTCTCTTGATCTTCTTCAGTGGTACTACTATTTAGGGGTATGTGTATATATATATATATATATATGTATTTAACTTTTTTTCCTCCTCCAGGAATCACAAAGCTTTTGTCAATCACTCTCAACATTTCACAGACGTCACTTTCAAAATTAAGTGCAAAATGTTAGCTGTCAGCCATCATCAATAGAATAGGTCTTCTCAGTCAGGGGTACTCAGTTTTGCAGTGTCATTTAGAAATTAACAATTCTTGGAAAGTTTTCTCTAATGCCAACAAGAGTTTTACAAATCTATAAACATATTCCTGATATTCATGCAGACTGCATTGCCAATAATGAAGTCTTCCATTTGAGACATGGAAGATTTATCTTTTTCTTTAAAATGGTATGAATTGCTTAATTCAGCCAAGAGAGCCATTCAGCCATGGCCATTCAGCCATGTTTCAAAAGTTGGAAATTATATTTGCTCCATACCTGAACAACAATATACTTGTAATTTTGAGTGAAATTTTGTTTCTTACATATGAATTTATAGTGCATCTTCTGATCAGTAAAACATGCTAAATAGTGTTAACTAAATGCTAACATGTTAAATCTATTTATCTAATTTTCAAAAAAATAACTTAAAATATCTACTACCCTTAATTCTAAATATGTAAAATGCTATCAAAAAATATGTATACTTCAATATTTATCACTACCTACGAAACGCACCATGATTGATATCAGCCTGCTCCTTCCCATTGTCATCTCACTTTCCCAGATTACTAGCCTGCTAACTAGTTGTTTTATTTAATCCTTGATTCATTCCCTGCAATCTGTTCTCAACATAGAATCGAGTTCATTGCTTCTTTGATCAAAACTCTAAGTGCTTCCTATTTTAGTCAGAATAAAAGGCAAATTCCTTTCAATGACAAAGTATTGCTTAATCTATTAGTCTTTTACTTCTCTGATTTCACCTTCTTCTAATTTCCTAGTTGGGGAAATTGTGAACAGTTAATATTTAATACTCTAGATTTAAGTTATTATGGACATTTAAAAAAATATACAGGATTATTTTCAGTACCAGTCAACATGGAAATTTGAAGATAAATGTTTAATGTGATGTAAAATGTTGACCATCCTGCTTAATAACCACACCAATACCCCTCTAGTGTGTTTCATTGTTCTGTAGAGACTGAAAAGATTTTAAAATCCAATATAATGCTCAGTTTCCCTTATAAGTAGGGTTTGGGGTGTAAGACTTCAATTTGGAGCTTCATGGAATAAGAGGCAGGGGAGAAACTGTCCGTTTTGAGTTGGAGATTGTGTCAGAGGTGTGGAATTGAGAATGTCAAATACAGTTGCAGTTTCTCAATTCTATAGTTAGCCTTCTTATCCACATCTTGCTAATCATAGTTGGCTGAGGCAGCAGTTTCTTTGGTGGTCAAGTTCTGAAGTGTGGCTTTGTGAGTAATTGCCTGTGATAAGTCTCATTCTCTTTAAAATAGAGCAGATTTTGTTCCTGTACACTGCTGACTGAAGCAGTGTGATTTTTAGAAGTTATTTCTCAAAGTGCAGAAGATTTCATTATTTATCTGTCAAAATATGGCTTAATCTTTATGTTCTGAACATGATACAGGACTTTGGGAACATGCCAGCACAGAAAACATCATTGTTTACTTATGTTATTTAAACTAGCTCTTTACTAAGTTAAAAGGAGAAAGTGATTTTCTAATAGAGTAGAAATGAGCTTGACTATTTCAGGTTTATATAGCATACAAGAGAACTATATTTTTTAAACTTTTTGGTTCTTTTCTGATTTGGAAGAGGATAAAGTAAAAAAATTAAGGTTGACAAGACATGACAAATAAGGTAAGTCTCATGGCTGTTTGTCATGAGAAAAGTAAGCACAACATTTTCTAGAAAAAGGGAAATATGTTGAATACATTCAGTTAACTATACCATGTTAAGATACTATGTGTCTATCAACTGATGAGTGGATAAAGAAAATATGGTGTGTGTGTGTGTGTATATATATATATACACACCACGGAGCACTACTCGGCCATAAAAAGGAATGAAATAATGTCTTTTGCAGCAACTTAGATCAACTGGAGACCTTTATCCTAAGTGAAATATCTCAGGAATGAAAAAAACAAACACCATATATTCTCACTTATAAGTGGGAGCTAAACATTAGGTATATACAGTCATAAAGTGTTGTCATGGACACTGGAAACTAAGGAGGAAGAAGGGTGGGAGTGGGGTAAGGGATAACAAATTGCCCATCAGGTAAAATGTATGCTATTCTGATGACAGCTATACTAAAAGCCCTGACCTCAGCATTATACAATTCATCCATGTAACAAAAAACATGTATTCCCCCTAAATCTAGTGAAATAAAATAAAATAATTTTTTAAGAAAGCAATTTTCCTTCAAAAAATATTATGATGTGCTAGAAATACAAAACATCAAAACATTAGGGGTTTCACAATATGATAGAATCTTTCGGTCCCTGCTAGTGACTCAAATAAGCATGTGCTCCTTGCCATTTACAAAATGAAAAATGAATGAATTTCATGTTTATATAATTCTTATGGAGTGGGCATATATTATTATTATTCTTAGATAAGACATGTATTATTATTTATTGGTATTATGAGTATGTCAAAAGTATCTTCATATACATGTAAATAAGATCTTGAGCAGGGCATCATTTGACCTAAAATTCTATTTATTTTGACAACGGACATGCAAAGATAGTTAAACACACATATACATGTAAACAAAAGATGCATATGAATAAAAAATACTTATGAACAAATCATCACCATCACATCTTCCTTAGAAGTTTTATGAGCACATATTTGGTTTGAAGTTCATTGTGTACTGAAATTAAGATGAGAAAGTAAATAGGCTTCTCATTTTATGTAGCTTAAAATATGTTTAAGAAAAGAAAAAATTATAGATACACATATATGTATATATATTTTACTTTGCAGGTTTACTCTCTACTGTCTACCACCAGAAGTAACAGGATATTATTTAGCATCCTGGAAATTATATCTAAAAAAGATACAATTGTATCTAAAAATATACAATTGTATCTAAAAAAGATATGACAGTAGTCAAAGATGGGCATATATGATTTAGTAGTACTCTATGTGACTAAGACATGGGATTTAATATAAAGTAAGCTCACCTTGATATGACAATCAAAAATGTAACTGGGTTTTACGTTGCAACATCAGAGTTATAATACTTAAAATAAAAGATAATATATTTAGGCAAGAATAATCAATATGACTAAGGTAACTGAAAGCCTGAAAGTTTGCATTGCCAAGAAAAAGGAAGACAATGGTAAAGAAGATTAGGAACTAGTTGCTAGACAGGAAAATAATTTGACATATTTATTCTCAATTTTAAAAATAACTTTCTCTTAGGGATGTCAAGAAGTAAAATATAGTTAATAAAAAGACACTGAGCTACTGTCAGAGGTAATGTTCAAACAAAATTTATTTGACAAGTAGGTTGAAATGATTCAAAGGAAAATCCATCCTCTGAAATCCAGTGGACCAAATGAACTTTAATTTCCCTTTCAACATCAAAATACTATGCCTTTGAAATGCACATTCCAATAACCATACAAGTCAATACATGCCAGTCACTAAATAACTCATAAGTGCTAAGGGAGATTAGAGGTGGGAGAAATAAATAAGTTCTTCTGTGGTGGAAAAAAGCCTCAAAGAAGTAATGGGATTTTAATTGGACCTTTAAGGGAGGAAGAGAACATGTTGAAAACATTCTAGTAAAGAGAAGACACTGATCAAAGATAAGACAAAAAAAAAAAAACAACTCATGGAGCATTCAGGAAAAAATAATGATAAAAATTCCATTTATATTGTTTATACCAGTTTTCAATTTCATAACAAATATTATCAAATTCTATTCTCACAATGCTTTTATATGATAATATTATACCCTATTATACAAAGAGAAACTAAAGTTCAGGCTGGTCACAGTAAAACTGCAACTGGAACCTGTGTTTTCTAACTTACTTACAAGTATTCATTCTATTCTATCTCCAATGACAGTCCATGGAGCAGGGAATAATTTTTGTAAAATACGATATAAATAGTAGATATACATATGAGTCATACAGTTTGGAACTTGCAAGTTCTAAATTTTGAACATTGAGTAATACATATTTATTGTCCAATAATTGAACATTTGTTTGCATGGGAAATATATTTCTTTGAAGATATTCTTTGAATCCAGTTATTTCAAAGATGAATAAATTGTATGCCATTATGGCTTCCCTCTTGTGTACGTACAGCTATTATATTATAAAATCTTCTTGTGTTGAACTTATAGCAATTCATATAGTAGTAGTTATTGTTATACTTTAAATATGCAATGCTTCTTCTTGATACGTGGAGGGGGAGATTCCTGATAACCTTCCATTTGTGTTCCATCTCCATGGAATACTCATTCGCTTATTCTTCTTGCCTGAATGACTATTATTCATCAAAACTCAGTTTAAATGTTACTTCTTTAGGAAAGTCTGTCTGAGTCTTCCTCATAGATCTGGCAAGTTTCTCTCTTGTATGTTTTTACAGCATCCTCTATATCCTATTCCTAAAACATATCACAATCGTGATTAAATATTTTTCAGGGTCATGATTTGTTTAATATCGAATGGCTTGATAATCTGAACTCTAAGAGAGCAAGGAAACTTTTCCTTTGTATCCCCAGCAACCAGCACAACAACTCGTGTTTGTAGACACTTAATAAATCTCTTTTAAGTAAATGGACAAATGAATGACTGCTAAAATTGAGTGAACCATTGAAAAATAAATGTGCTGTTCATCTTTTGGTTAGTAATTACAGGTAAGCAACACATTTCATTACAGGATAATTTCTATTGTTTTCCTCATAAGAAGCTATTTGTGTTGACATTTAGTAAAATTCTCTTTTCAAAGGAAAACCTAACAAAAGTATATTCCTCTTAGCATACTCTTTATTAAATGGCTCCAGAAATTGAGCTATCTTGCAGAACATCAGATACCACAGAGTTCAAATTACTCAGCAATCACAGGATATAATCTTTGACATATTTTTAGGTAACTATAAGAAAAAGAAACTGAGCACATGCTCGCGACCCAGGAATAGGTATTTCATGAAATGAATGTAGTTTCTGCATTGCATGAGGTCTTGGCTACGTAGCCTGAAAATAGAGGGATTGGCTGATAAAAAAGTGGAAATAATTATGTTTACTTGCATTATTATAGTCCCCCTACACAGGACTTTCACATAAGCTACCTCTTTATAGGAGGAAGTTCAGTGAAATCATCTTTAAATGAAATCACAGAACTTTACTCATTTACATATAATAAATGATAAAACATACACATACAGGCAGTTGCACCTTTAACAACCTTTTTACAAAATGCCACTTTTTAAATATCCCAATGAAAAATGCTTTGATTTCTTTTTACATATTCATATATGAAATTTTATCAAATGTCCCACAAACAATGAAGAAGTATACTACCTGTGTTCATAAATGTACAGTTAGCCTAGATAGGAGGATCATATACCAGAAGTCTAGAATTTTACTTAACATGTGTGATTTAGAGACTTCTAATAGACTTAATATATATTAAAGTAGGAAAAAGTAAACCAAAAAAAAATCATGCTTTTTCTAAAGATCCAAGTAGTTTTTTATGTTGTTTGGATTAATAATAATTTCACCAGAGCTGCTATATTACAACCAAAAAATATTGAGCTACACGTTGAATAATATTTAAAGCATGTTCAGGGACAACAGTTTAAAAAATCCTCCAATGAGATACATTTCACCCACAAGTACATTTATAAACTGAAATCAGAATTTAAATGCCATTTTAAATTAGTTTCATGCATTCTACCTAGTATTACCATTTTATTTCAATATGCAGATGTCCACAGAGGTATATAACTAGGTCAAATACAATTTCCACCTTATTACTAATTAATTTTGTGCAAATGGAAATAGCATTGATGGCAACAATCTGCCAACCCAACAATACTTGAACCATAGAGGGTTATATCAGCAAGTGTTGAGTCTGTCAGTTCTCAAATTATAAAAGATGAAGTCAGAGGCACTATCCATATTACTGCATCATATCTGTGAAAACTTAAAAGCCATTCTTGGTGTTTAAATTGTGATTTATTAATGTGTTAGTCATTGGTCATCATTAACCATATAGGAAGTCAACAGTGGCAGTCAATTAATCCCTATTAGAAGCCTAACCATGGAAAAAACGTTGAATGTCACAATCACTTACATAATAAGTTTTTATGTCCACATTTACTTACACTAAAATACACTCTACCAGTATGTAACTAGAATATTATTGAAATATAATGGCGCTATATGAGATATGGATGGCAGACTAATTCATTGAGACATCAAAGATATTACAATGGCAAATCTTTTTATGTGGTGTATGATTATTGTTATGCAGCAGTTTAACTTGGTTATTAAATAAATAACAGTCTAGGAAAACGGTGACATTTTCCTAATAAAATCTCTCTGCTCCCCATAGATAGTGATAAAGAGTGTGCAATTGAATTTATTTTGTAACATCATAATTGGGCTTATATTGAGAAGACAATATGAAACAAAAGTACTACTGAGTTCAATACTACACTATTTATAATGAAACCAAATAGGAATTCTTTTGAGTTCAGGTAGTTTTTATTGTGGTAATACCCATCCCAAGTTATTACAATAGTACTCTAAAAATAGTTGTTAACCTATAAATGTATGCTTCAATATTTATCAAAACAAAGGCCTGCTCACAAAGCACATCTCACATCATCTATGAATAATTATTACAATGTTATGAAACTATTGAAAATTATTTATTTATTTCAATGAAAGAGAATTATAAATATATTTCTTAATATATTTTTAATGGAATTTAAGTGAAATAGCACAAAGTACCAGAACCTCATATTTATCCCATTTATTCCCTGGAAAAACTAATAGGAAGTCTTTGAAAAGCATTTTTAAAAATATCAAAATCTTCTAACTTAAACATTTGTACCCCCATAAAATGCTGAAATAAAAAAAAAGAAAGAAAGAAAAAGAAAAACAAATCAACAAAACTATCGCTTAGCCCATTCAACTACTCATCTTCAGCTGCAAAAAAAAAAAAAAATAAAAATAATAAAAAATCTAAATCTAAAGTAAGGACTTCTGTGAAATTAAAAAAAAATACAAATTAAATGACATTTTTTTCAGGGAAGACAAAAATATATGTTCTAATATTTGAAAAATAAATGCCAAACACATTACTGGCTATAATATATAAAATGTGATCTCAACATACTGTGGAACCTGAGCAGGTGATTGGCTATTTTAGAGTTTCTAAACTACAATAGGCTCTGTGTTTCTTGTAAGCAAACGCCACATATTCTGAATTTGAGATTTTCTAACGACAGTACAATGCCACATGATTAACTGCAATATACTGCGAATAGCTTAATAAGATAATATAAATCCAAGATTTACAGTCAAAGGATTTAACATAAAATATAAGAGCATTTCCCAAATAATTTATACTTTAAATGTAAAACTAATAAAAGAAAACAAATAAAATGAAAAAAACCAGATAATTCATTTTTAAATTTTAAAAGTTTGAAAGACTAGGTATTCAATTTTTTCTCACTTTCTTTGCTCATATTTAATTATAAACTGTTAGATTATGAAAGCATTATTAACCACTAAAATTATTGTAAAAAAACATGGTCTGGGCTTAAAAGTACATTCTTGAATTATATCTGAAGCAATTGAAAAGGGTGAGGATTGCGTGGAAAGTGGTAAGGGGGCTGATGGAATGGGGCCAGGTTTTGCTGGACTCTTGCCTGAAGTTATAATTAGATGAGCTTCTAAACATTATTACTAGCACCAAATTTACCTCTATTAGAAGGAATTAAGAATTTATTTAAAATTTTACTCAACATTTTACTTATCAAAAGCATCCAAGTTACTCTTGTCAGAGTAGACACAACTTTCTATTTACACCTAGAGATAGGTGTTGACATGGGACCTGTTTTAAATGTAACATAACGGGCATTTTTAATGCAATTATTAATTCAAGAAATAGCTATAGCTTAGGTGCAACAGAGTAGAATAAGACATATTGAATCAAATATAACTAAGTTCAAATTCTCACTTTATCATGAATATATGGAGTGGCTTTGAAAGTTCTGCGATATGCAATATATTTTTCATCAGCATGACTGTTTTATTCATTGCTACTGATGCCTACAACATAGCTTCATGGGTGACACATATTACGTCTTCACTGAAAACTTATTCCTGGCACACAGTAACATAAAGTTTTATCCATTAAGGCACAGTTTGCTCTTTTCATGTTAATATAAAGCAAAAATGATAGAAATCTTTGGTAAATAGCATTATTTAATCCTGTACTTCTTAATATTTGGACCCTTATTAGGTTTGAGTGAATCTCTAACATCTTGCACATTTCTATGTAAATTTTCTGAAGTTTTATTCATTAAGATACCCTGGGTTTCAAACCTCTTTCATTAAGTTACTTAACTTCATTGTGCCTCAATTACATAAACTTGAAAATTATGGAATTGATAAGAAATTAAATGATGTAATATATATAGTGTTCAAACCATGACATACATACTAAGTGCACAATTAATGCTTATCATCATCATCATCGTCATCGTCATCATATCATTATTTGACAGTACTTGATGTACAGGTATAAGGAAATGTAATGCTTGGCATATCAAGAGTGTAATATCGATTAGGTTTTCAAAACCATTGGTGAGTCAACAAAAGTTAGTAATCACTGTTGAGAATAATGAGAATGGGAATTCTAGAACAATGGTCTCAAAGATGTCCCTAAATCCTCTTCTACATAAAAATAATAAGAACACTGGAAAAAAATAAATTTTTCAAAACTCTGTAAAATAACTTAAGAAGTGTAACAATTCAGGGAGCATTTAATCAAGAAAAGCAGTTTAACCTTGTTTAAAATAGTGAGTTTTGTGGCACTTTAACTTGCCTTATTTTTATCCTCCTCTTTCCAACTCCACGGTACTCTTGAAAATCAACAGCTCACAATTATGCTGAAAATGAGCAGCCTAGCAGCCACTGGAGGCGACTGAAGAAGTTTGTAGCTTCCCCAAAGCACCATCCTTAAAGAAGTGTCTTTTTTGACCTCTCTGAAAATTCCCTGGAAAACCCAAATCTCAGGACTTGCCTTTATGTAGTCTGTCTCAGAGCTCTCCTAGTACAGCCTTTTTCCCCAGGGGCAATTGTCAAAAACAATCAATAGCAATTATTTAACATCACACATGCCTGGGTCAGTAATAACAGTTGAGACTAACTAGAGGCTGAACAAAAACTTAAAAGGAAAATCTGAGAATGAGATATTCATAGAGGGATTAGAAAAGCTCTGACATATTCCTGAGAATCTTGAACACATTCATTCATATGGCTGTGAACATGCCAAAGAAAGACCTGAGAAGTCTCTAAGCTTTCATCACTGGCTGAATTTAGGGCTTTATGAAAGCAGATGACAAAGGTTAACACAGAGTTTAAACTGTCTGCCTGTGCATTGAAGGCAAGTCCTAACACATATGGAGCCCAAACACAAAGGCTAGGACACTTGTTGGCTTTCAGGCATTTAAGAAAATCTCTAATTATTAAACCACTAAGATAATCAAACAGAGACTTTAGTGGCCAAATACTACAAATAATACAAATCTTAAAGATTAGTTCAGGAAAGTGACTAAACAAATAGCAACAACAGCAACAACAGCAAGCCCTGGGTCAAAGAAAGGTTCTGATATACAGAGATGTCACATTACGTTAATTAAGATGTCTAGTTTTCAAAAAAATAAAATTGCAGGACACACAAATAAACAAGTATTGCCCATATACAGAAAATAAAAAAGTAGTCAGTAGAAACTGTCCTTGAGAAAGCCCAGGCATTAAACATAAACAAAGATTTAAAATAAACTATTTTAAATATGTCCAAATAATTAAAGGAAACCATGTTAAAGGAATTAAAGAAAAATATAAAACAATATCTTACCACATACAGAATACCAATAAAGGGATTTTTTTTAAAGAACCAAGTAAAAAGTCTAGACTTGAGAAGTACAATAATTGAAATAAAAAATTACTAGAGGGGGGTCAACAGAAGATTCGAGTCTGCAGAATAAATAATCATAAACTTGAAGATAGTTTAATAATGATTATCCAGGCATTGGAACAGAAAGAAACAGAATAAAGAACAGAGCCTCAGAGACTTGTGAGACATCTAGCATATGCAACATATGCATGATAGGAGTTTCAGAAATTGAGAGAAGAGAAAAAAAAATAGAAAATATAATTGAATACATAATGGTCAAAATTTTCCTAAATTTGATGAAACATATTCATCTACAAATCCAAGAAGCTCAGTAAACTAGGATAAATTCAAAGAGATCCATATCTAGGCATATCATAATCAAACTATCAAAAGCAAAATACAAAAGTTAAATCTTGAAAGCAGGAAGAAAGAAGCAACTTGTCATGTACAAGGACTCATAGATATGATATCTGATTTATAATCAGAAGAAAAAAGGAATCTAGAAGGCAGCAGATGACATATTTGAAGCATTGAAAGAAGACTAGCAATCAAGCATTCTATATCTAGCAAAGTTATCCATCAAAAATGAAGGAGGAATTAAGACATTCTATATAAATAAAAACTGAGAGAATTTGTCAATAGTGGACATGCCCTACAAATCCTTCAGTCTGAAATAAAAGAACACTAGACAGTAACTTTAATTCATATGAAGAAATAAAGAGTGCAAGTAAAGGTAACTACATGGATAAATATAAAAGACAGTTTAAATGTATTTTTGTTTGTTTGCATCTTATTGAAAAGACACTTATAAAATAATAATTATAAGCCTGGATTGATTGACATATTACATATAAAGACGTAAATTATGAAAATAATTTCATACAGGAGTGGAGGAGGAATGCAACTATATTTAAAAACATTCAACAAACTAGAAATAGAAGAAAATTGCCTCAACCTAATAAGATCATCAAAAAACCCACAATTGGCAATTGTGGCAAACCCACAATTCCCTCTAAGATAGGGAACAAGCCAAGGCTACAAACTCTTGCCACTTTTATGCAGTGTTATGCTGGAGATTTTAACCAGGGGAATTAGGCCATAAAAATAAATCAAAGCAGCAGATTGAAAAGGAAGGAGTACAGCTATGTGTAGATGACATAATCTTATAAATTTAAAAATGCTAAGAAATCCACAAAAGCACTGTTAGAGCTAATCAACAAGTTCAACAATGTTATAGGTAGAAGATATATACAAAAATCAATTGTATTTCTAATATATTAGAAATGAACAATCCAAAAACAAAATTAAGAAATCAATTCCATTTATAACTGAATTAAAATAATAAAATATTTAGAAATAAATTGAAAAAATAAGTTCAAATATTATGCACTGTAAACTATAAAACATTATTGAAAGGAATTAAAATAAAAACTCGAAGTGAAAGGAAAAATATCTTGAGTTCATGGATTGAAAGATCTACTGTTATTAAGAGGGCAATACTCCCCAAATTGATCTACAGATTCAATGAAGTCTCTATACAAATCCAGCTGCCACTTTTCAGGAATTGACAAGCTGATTCTAAAATTTATGTGAAAATGCAAGGAATGCATAAAAGCCAAAAAAGTCTTGAAGAAAAACAAAGTTAGAGGATTCACACTTCCCAATTTCAAAAGTTATTACAAATCTATATTAATGAGAACATTGTGGTATTGGCATAAGAATTCACATATATATCAATAGATTAGGACTGAGAATGCAGAAATAAATCTTTACACTTATGGTAAATTGATTTTTAACAAGAGTGCCAACATAATTCAATAGGAAAAGAATAATCTTACAAATAAATGGTTCTGGAAACCTGGATATCCATATGCAAAAGAATAAAATGGGAGCCTTGTCTCACATTATATATAAATATTAACTCAAAATACACTAAAGACCTAAATGTAGAAGATAAATCTATAAAAATCTTAGTAGAAAACATAGTTGTAAATCTCAATGACTTTAGATTAAGCAATGGTTTCTTAGATATGACACAAAAAGTACATGTGTCAAAAATAAAAAGAAGAGATAAATTGAACTTGACCAAAATTTTAAAAATTGTTTTTCAGAGGACACTACAAAAACAAAGAATAAAAAGAGAGCTCATAGAATAAAATAAAATATTTATAAATCATATATCTTATAAGATTCTACTCTTGAGTCTGTATATAAATAAATGTTAAAACTCAGTAATAAAAGGACAAGTACCTCAATTAAAAAATGGGCAAAGGATTTTAACAGATATTTCTCTAAAGAAGAAACACAAATTGCCAAAAGGACCCAGAAAGATGCTCAATATAAACAATCTTTAGGGAAATGAATATGATATACCACTTCATACTCACTAGGTTGCTACAGTCAAAAAGATGAAGATGTTGCCAAGGATGGGGATAATTGGAACACTCTAATGGGAATGTAAAATGTTACACTACTTTGGAACATAGTTTGTCCAAATATTAAAGAGTTGAGTAACCCAGAAACTCCCCTGCTAGACATATATCCAAGAGAAATAAAAACATGTATCCATATAAAAAAGTTGTACATACTTGTTTATGACAATGTTATTCATAATAAATCTGGAAACAATGTAAATTGTTGAAATGATGAAAGAATAAACAAATTATTTTTTACTGTAGTATATCTATACAGCAAAATATTTTGAGCCACAAAAAGGAATGAAGTACAGACACATGCTACAACATGGATGAACATTGAAAACATTATGTATGCTATGTGAAAGAAGCTAAACAGAAAATCCATGTAGTATATTATTTTATTTATCTAAAATTTCCAGAATATGTAGATTCATAGGAACAGAAAGTAGATTATTGTTTTCTAGGGCTAGCAGGAAGGTGCAATGGGAGGTGACTGCTAGTGAATGTTTCTTCTGGAGGTATCAAATTCCGGGAATTAGAAAAATGATGGTTGTAGAACTTTGGGAATATAACAAAAATCATCAAATTGTATATTTTAAAAGGGTGAATTTCAACTCAATTTAAAAAATGAACCACTGCTATAAGAAGTGCTAATTTTTTTTGTAGCTTCATTGAGCAACAACAGATACTGAATGCTTAATAAGTGCCAGGAATGAGGTATGTGCTGAGAAAATTGTTGGATGAAAATACACATTTTTTTTTTACCTTCAATTTGTAGTGTACTGTAAAGGACACATACGTAAGAGATAATTATATTTAAAATGCATCGATATAAGTGTCAGTGTTATGAAGGAGGAGTGCAAGGAACTGCGGGAGCTAATGCTAAAGATGGCTAAAAAGGGCATAACAGTTTCAAGGAACTTAAGAAACTAAGTCTGAGAGCACAAGTAAGTCTTCAGAGCACAAGTAAATCTTGAGAATGATGCAGTAAGTGAAGTGAGATGAATCTGGAGAAGTATGAAAGTCTTGAAGGGCCTCGTTGAGATTTTCATATTTATCTGATGAGCAAAAGGAAAGCCATTGCAGAATTTTAAATGGAGACAAGAGATAAAGTTCCATGATCATATCTGTAAGGATATAGGAAAGGTGTAAGAAATATATGGAAGAAAAAGTAAAGAAAGAAGGGAAGATGAGCAGGTGAACATTGCAGTACTCCAGAAGACGAATGATGACTTTGGCATTAGAGGAAAGGAGATCAAACAAAGACCAATTTAGATCGCAAAAGGGACACAACTTAGCGATGGATTGAATATGATGTTTAGGTAATGATTAACAAGGTTCCTGGAAAGCTGTCTTGATTTCACAACTGCATATATAAGTCCCAACAGAAAGAGGACTGAGTTTGTGGGAAAAGATCTTGAGTTCACTTTTTGGACATGTTGCATGTTATCATAAAAATATCATGTAATAGGTAATCAAAACTATTTATTAAAGACTATTATTGAATGAATGCCAAAAAGTTAATTGGTTGTAGCAGCCAGCGTCTAGGCCTTGATGTAATAATTTTGGCTGTAACTAAAGATCTTGTTTTGGTACTTGATAATAGAAACAAGAATATTAAGAAAGCAGAAATCCTACTACTTAATGAAAATTCTTTATAACTAAATAAAGAAGAGATTTTTTAAAAAAGCTAGAGTGTTGTTAACATTAATTTCTAAATCCTTCTTACTAACTAATGGATGGATCTCACATAATTTTGGGAAATGCCTCTATCCTGATCTTATTTAGGATTTCTAACTGACCTTGTCTATGTCCCATGAGTGTATTATAATAAAAAATTTTTCATATATAGTTGTTTAGTACTAACTGCAGAGAACATTTAATATTTGTCTAGAAATTTTCAAAGATCACATATTAATGGAATTTTATTTTCAAATAAGCAGTTTGCTTTTATTGTGCTATGCAAAATGCTGGCTGATGTGGTTTTTATTCAATGAATGGTACTTATGTTCAGGAACTATGATGCTCTGTTTTCTATCATTATACAAATACTCAAATGTATCTAAAGCTACATCAGGTGAGTGGGTTATATCCATATAAGCTTTAGTTTTCCTCTCCTTCATAATAAAAAGCAATTTCTTTTTAAATTTTTTTTATTTGAATACTATAACAAAGTGGAAGAAAAAAGGTAAATAATCCCACAAGAGATAATCATATTTAAGATTTTGGTGTATGTGCTTCCAAACAATGTAATTAGTATATAATAAATCTTTTAGCATAACATGTACCACTTGTTATGCAGAAAATATATATTTTCACTTTCCTCAGTTATCTAGTAAAACCTGAATTGAAATGACTGACATCAAATTATGTAATGTTACATATTATTAATTCATTATTTTTAGACATTGAGTGTACTTTCCATATTTTTCTATTATAAACCAAGCTGTAATAAATATATGTGTGCATCAATTTAACACATTTTTATCTCATTACTTAATTATTATAAATTCCTGAAAGATTATTTACCAATTCAACAGATATGTGCACTTTAAGTCTTTTGATAGATACATATTACAAAATTAGTTTTCAGAATAATGTATAAATTTACCCTCTCCCTAGTAATACATCTTTTTGACTATTTTCTTTTATAACTAAATACTATGCTGAATATTTTTATTAATTATAAATATTTTAAAATTAATTTTCTTGGTTTCCAAGTAAGGTCCTAAATAAAAATATTTTATGTCTTATATTTAATTTCCTTTTTATAGGTAGTGAAGAATGTCAAATAAATTTGGTAACATTGGGCATCATCAACTTATATAATCAGCTATTTATAGTAACAGTCTAGTATTTCAATACTAAGAATCATGATGGTTACTGTTTTGTGATCTTTTCTTTACAAACTTGCTCATAAAACTGCCTGAGATCATCTATTTGGGGGTTAACTTTTAAAAAATTTGTAAATTTGGGACAAGTTTTTCAATTATTTTACATCTTGGTAAATTATTAATAACATTGAATAGTAAAATAATTATTTTGTGACTACAATTTATTACTATACTATTATATATTTTAATTATCATATACTTAATAACAATTTTTATACTGTTATCTTTAGCATTTGTCATATTCTGTATTTATTTTCTCTTTTGGTATCATATTGATTATGTATTTGTTTCTTCAGATACATAAATGTTACATTATTATTGAATAGAAATTTACTCTTTATAATTTATCATTTTGTATTTTATCTTCATTATTTTTTTATGGTATTTTTTAGTAAAGTGGGTTTAATTATGTTTATTTATTTTCTTTCATTTTTCCCCAAACACTTTATGATATTAGTTTTCTCTAATGTATGTTTGATATCATTCAATTTTTAAATGATATTTTGATATGTATACTTGTTATTCAAGTATAGCAAAAAGTTTGGATTTTTCTTTGAATCAAGAATAACTAGGAGAGTACTTTTTGTTTTCCAAGCAGTTTGATTTTTGATTTTTATTTTGCTCTTTTTTTTTTTTTTGGAGACAGAATCTAGCTCTGTCACTCCAGCTAGATTGCAGTGGTGTCATCATAGCTCACAGCAACCTCAAACTCCTGGGCTCAAGGGATCCTCCCACTTCACCCTCCTCAGTAGCTGGGACTACAGGTGTGCACAACACCTGGCTAAAAACGGGGTCTGGCTTGTTGGGAACTCCTGGTCTCAAGAGATCCTCCTACCTCGGCCTCCCAGAGTGCTAGGATTTCAGGTGTGAGCCACTGTGCCTGGGCATTATTTTCTTCTTTTGATTGACATTGTTTTTTCTCATTTGTTATTCATTTTGTCAGATCACAGTCTGAAATGTCAGTTCTTTGGTGCGTTCTTGGCCAAAAAATGAACAGACTCACCAAAGTAAGGCAAGCACAAAAATGAGGTTTATTGAGGTGACAGGATTATAGAGCAAGAGCTAGGTATAGGTTTACAGAGCAAGATACATACGCCACAGATGACGATGAGCCCATGTCACAGCAAGAGAGAAAGAGAGCAAAAAAATAAAAAGAAAAAGGTTTGGTTATGTTCTGGGTCTTTTTTTATGGTGCCCCGGATTGGGACCTCCCTATGATTCAACGTCATCGTGGAACCAGATTGATTGGACAGTTGGGAGTTGTCTGACCTGAATCTTACTATGCATGTGGATTTCCCATGAGCCTCTCTGAAAGCCTATTTTGGGGTGGGAGGTGAAACCCAATGGACCCACTTTCCTCTCTAGGAGACCCCAAATCCCTCACTATTTACCTAACAATTTGAAGTTCTAATTCAAGAAATTTGTGTGGTACCTACTTTTCTCTTGTAATGATACAGATATGTTGAGTAACAAACAGAATGCTTTTCTCCCAAATCCCTTAGATGATTACTTAATTGGAAATTCATGCTCAAATATTATGTCTTTTTATAAATATTATTTTAAAAGGTTTAATTTTACAATATACAGTGGAAAGAAAAGCAAGGCATTTTACAAAACACTTTACATGATGCTGAAATAACATTTCAATTGGTGTCAAATGCCTGAAATTAAAAGAAACATTAATTTTAAAAAAATTATTCATTTATTTTTGAATCTCTCTCCATTCAGTAGTAGCTTCAAATCAGTTTGTGATGTAGGTGAGGCAGAAATGACAAATTAATAAAGTCTCAAACTGATATTGAATAATTTGTAAAATTTTATGCATACTAAAAATAATGTCTTAAAATTTGTATTTATGTGCCATGAAATCTCTGCTCATCAGAGTTCACCAAAAGCAAGACATTTGGAATTTTATATTAGGTTTAGCTTATCCATGTTTTTTTGATATGAGGAAAGAACAAGTGAAATAAATATTTTGTTAAAGTTATTGTAATTCATTCTATTCACACAACAAATACATTTTGTGATTAAATTATCTCCTTTTAATCTGCCAATTTTCTAAATCATCTTAGAAGTTTCAGTTAAAATGTTGCCAAAGATATATTGACATTTTCTGAGCTTTTATTAGAGAGTATGTCACTTTTAATAATACTATAATGAGATGGTGAAACTTTTATTTTAGGAATATTTTTGAGGACATTTTATACATTTTACTGGTAGTAAATTTTAAATTTCACTATAAAAATGGATCCTGATTTGAAGTATATTCACAAACTCTCCTGTTAAAGGTAATTAAGTCTTTATTTAAATTTATTTTTAAATTTATCTTTATTTAAATTTAAAGTCTTTTATTTAAATTTTCTGACATTGTGACCATCCACCACTTTGAAGAGTCAATGATAAGATGGAATTATGTACAGCATGAGCAGATCTGAGCAATTTAAGACACTTTTTTTGCACAATCTCACATCCTGGTCACTAATCCATCTGCAGGAGTCTCATAATGGACAATTACAGTGTATCATTGCCAATTTCTTAGCTCAAGCAATCGAGAGCACGCCTCAGCATATCTTAACTCACTCTCCTCAAAGTAGCAGTAGGCAAAAAAAAAAAAAAAAAAAAAAAAAAAAAAGTGTGGGGAAGTTAATATCCATCATGGCAATCCTGAACCTATGGGACTCAGGAATTGTGGATGAAAACCCCAGCCTTCAGGCAGGATGGTAGGAAAATTCAGAAGAACATTCTGCACATTTCCTTAGAAGGCCCTCAGCAGGGTTGAGCCCCAGTTGCCCTCAGCAGTAAACAGTTCGTTAATACACTCTTTCCTGATTTTACTCCTTTCCCTGTCTCACTTTCCTCAATGCCTCACTTCTACATCCTAGCATGGGTCACCTTCCCCAAAATACTGGCCATGAAGATTTTTATTTCAGGGACTGTTTTCAGGTAAAAACCAAACTTTTATTTTACACAAATATTTTAGTGTCTCTGAACTTTAATTGATGATTTGGAAGAAACAAAAGTAAAAGTACCCTTCTTGTATTAGAAAGATGTTTAAATTTGTATGTTAATAGCTGTGGGTGTAGTGGCAGATGCCTATAGTCCCAGCTACTGGGGGCACTGAGGCAGAAGGATCACTTGAGCCCAGGAGTTTGAGGCTGCAGGGAGCTATGATGACACCACTGCACTCTAGCCAGGCTATAGAGCAAGACCCTGTCTCAAAAAAAAAAGTATGTTCTGCTTTTGTTGGATGAAGTATTCTGAATATTTCTGATATATTTAATTGGTTTATAGTGTTGCTCAAAAGTCCTCTATTTAGTTCTTGATATTCTATTTGGTTGTTCTATCCCATATTGAAAGTTATATATTAAAGTTTCCTACTATTATTGTATATCTGTTTTTCCCTTCAATTCTATTCATGTTTGCTTCATATATTTGGGAGTTCTGCTATTTGGTCCATATATATTTGTAACTGTGATATCTTTTTCATGAATTGACTCCTTTGTCATTTTATATTGTCCTTCTTTGTCTATTATAGTAGTTTTTGACTTAAAGTTTAATTTGTCTCATATTATTATAGCCACCACTGCCCTCTTTTGATTAATTTTTATATGGATTATATTTTTGAATTCTTTAATTTTCATCTTATATGTGTGCTTAGGTCTAAAGTAAGTCTCTTATAGACAGCATATAGTTGAAGCTAAATAAGGTTCAATATGCTTTCAGTGGCTTCTGCCAGAGCAATCAGTTCTTTGCAGAAACAACTGCAACGTCATCTCAGCCTCAACCTCTACCTTGGCTGAAAGTTGGGAATTTGACCTAGAGTTACCAACACTGCTGTTTCTATAGTTTTAGATTTACTGTTCTACAACTACCACAGAGATCTATGTAGTTCTGTAAAATAGCTTATTTTTCTTTAGTAGATATCCTAAATAATTCCTGCTTCAAGTGGCAATATATTTAGGAAAATTCCTTAGGGAATGGATTCTCTCTACATATGATATGACTGGGGTTTTTGTTTGTTTGTTTTGTTTTTTCTCGGTTATAAAATTTACTTGAGTTATAAAATGGCTTTATTTATCCACACTAAATTTTTATGAAATAGGAGCATTTGTTAGATTTAGCATACTCTGTAAATGTTCTCTCCACCCTAGCTCAACCTGGATATGTTTTGATTCTATAACATCTCTTGTTTAACACTATAAATCATCTCAACTGGATGTAAGATACAACTCCCTCTAGGATTTGGTTCTAATCCCCTGGGAATTGGTCATTTATTTATTTCTAGCTGCTATAGGCTGCACAATCATGTGTATATCTCAGAAAATTTCTAAAATATAAAATATACCATGAGGGCTTTTCAGAAAACACAAATCTGACATCATTCTATATTATAAATAAATGAAAAGCTTTAAGAAATGTTGAATACTGGCTCCACCAACACAAACTGTTGTTAACATAAGCCTGATTTATTCCTTACCACAGTAAAGGAGAAAAGACCACCTCTTTTGAGGTCTGGCAGAGTCCTAAGGGAGGAAAGGTAAATTCAGAATTGATTATGAATTGGAAGTTTGGTTTAAAATGTGTCTTTCAATGCAAGGGATTAATTAGGAATTGGTGAGGACTGCTTACCAATTGGAAAGGATTGGTGGACAGAGGAAAGTAAGGATTTTGAAGTGAGAGATTCAAATAATCCTAAGGCACACCTCACCTGTCTTGTAACTCAAGATTGATGAATCTTTCAGAAAATCCCTATAATGAAAAAGCAAACCATTTGCCTAGGCAAGAAACTCTTGGAAAAGTAAAGTAATATTTTTTAAAGACAATGAAATAGTAAAGTCATATTAATGTAGAGAGTAGGTACTGTTTCCATTCTTAGTGCCCAAACTGAATGAGGGAGTAGATGGTTTCAGCTCTCATAAAGAATGAAATGTGCCTACCAAACTCATTTTGTTTTTTCTCCTGCACACTGAAAACACAGCCAAACTATAATTCCCAGCCTCCTCTCCTATTGGGTAAGGCTGAGTAATTGGGTTCTGGCCAGTGGTATGAGACAGAAATGTATACTGGCCTATAAAATACCTTGCACAAATCCCCATGTGTTCCTTTGTCCCTCATCTAGTGGCTGGCTCTTGATGCCTACTGCAACATTTGGAGATATGAGTGTGATGCAGCAGAGCCCTGGAATGAAAGGGGCTGGGGTCCTTGAATGATTGCATATGGAACAGAGGTTCTACCTCCACTGACACCCCAAAACAACGCCCCAACACCTGCCAACCACATACAGCATTATGATATCCATCAGATAATTATTAATTGTGTTATACTATTGAATTATAGGGATTTATCTTATATGACTTACCCTAACTTATCATGATCTTTGTATCAAATTAAAATTCTTAAATTGGCCTAAATTGCTCTCTGATCTAGATCCTTCCCTCATTTCTCAATACCCTGTTGGTTATTATTCCTAACCATTCTCAGCATGTTTTTTTATTTATTTGTTCATACCATTCCTCTTTTTTTTTATCCTCAGTAGCTTTGTCTGAGTCCTTTGGCTAAAAATATCTTTTTCTTCTTCTTTTGGCTATCTGAGTTCAAATTATCTAACAGATCACAATGTAAACCTCACCTCTTCAGAAAAGAGTTTCCTGATCAAATTCCTCTGAAGCTCAACAGGTCAGGTTCCTGTAAAGCCTATTGTCATGTTGTACTTTTTGGCAAAAATAGTTTTAAAAATAAGTAAATTTAAATTGTGTAATTTTTATTAAACACATGCCTTCCCAACCAAAATATGAATTCCACAAAGACAGGGACTAACTGTATATTCATTAAATCCCCAATAGATTGCATAATAAATAACTTTGTATAAAAGGACAGAAAGAAGGAAGAAAACTGAAAGGAAGTTGTAGCTATTAGCCAGCTTGCCATTTAAACTACAATACTACATATACTATTTTTTCTTTTCTTCATTCTACACCCATGTCCTCAACTCCAAGATTTGTCAATAAACTCCATTAAGATGAGCAAAAAAAGTGGCTGAGTGCAATGGCTCATGCCTGTAATGTGGTGCTTTGGGAAGACAAAGCAGGAGGATTGCTTTAAGCCAGGAGGTTAAGACCAGCTTGGGCAACATAGCAAGACCCCAGCTCTACATAAAAAATAAGAAAAAAAATTAGTCTGATATGATAGAGAGCACCTGTAGTACTAGCCACTCAGGAGGACGAGGTGGGAGGGACTAGAAAAAGTATCCACTAGGTCTCAAGATCTCTAAACATGAGAGAAATACATACATTTGCACATTCTAGTTTGATTTGGGAGTTTTATTACATATGTCTCATTTTGCCTGAAAGAGTCCTGCATGTCCTGTTATAGTCATTAATAGTACTCCTTTCACTTTCAAACATTTAGATAAATTATATAGTCACCCTACTGATGTCTGATCTATTCTGATGTACGTAGTTTGAGGAAATGATTCTCTCCTATGGGTTCTCTGCAAAAACTATGCATTTGGAACCTGCAATGAATCATAAAATACTAGTGAATATATTATTAGCTCCTGTAGTTAAGCCTTTGGGAAATATCATAAAAATTTTTAAACCACATTGTTATCAATCAGTTTCTTAAAACAATAATTACATGAAGTATGTACTTTAAGGAGTTGATGAAACTTCCCAAAGGACTAATTTATTCTTCAGGCATTATATATATACTGAGAAGATCTGGAACAATAATTATGATAACAATCAATCAAAGAGGGAATTGAGCACTAATTCTAAAATTACTTCTTTGCTTATATAAGAATTATCTCAGGACTATGCCATTTACAAACTCAAATGTAACATGAAACATATCACCACCTCTGCTTTAAATATCCCATTGTATTTCCTACATGTAAGAGACACTAACAATGAATGCAGAAAGGATTTAGCATAACTATATTTAGAAGGTTTTAGAATGTCACAAAAGTGGCATCTCATATCTAATTGCAAATAAAGCCTATAACTAAGACTTGAATAATACAGTCATTTTTAAGGGTTTTGGAAACTGAACTTAATTCATAGGGATCCCAAGGAAATAATTGTATCTGAATATGTTAAAGTTTGATTTGTTTTAAATTTGCTTATTTTCTGATTTATTTTACTTTTATTCATTCATCTATTTCACTAATTGAGAATAAGTATATTTTGTGTCTGATATATGTGACACTGGAAGGTATAAAAAAGAATAGAATCCTATATTCAAGTTATTGCCATTAAACATGGTAGAAGAGAAAAGGGAAAAACAAACCCTAAAGTGTATTTAGGAAATATTGTGGAGGAGCAAGACTTAGAAGACATAAAACCTAATTATAGATTATAGACCAATAGAATAGCTTAGATAAGAGTTAAAAGATTTTGCATAAGGTTGGCAATATTAGAAGCAGGGCAGTAAGGAGCCACAGACCAAATGGTTTTATATTCAGAAGGAACTGATGATCTACTAGACTTAGGGTATAATGGATTATTGGCAAAAGCTCTCTGTCATTTGACTTTGCAGCTACGTCCATCAAAAGCGGTGTCTATTTTTCCAACCTAACTATTATTAGCCATATGACTTTTTTTTCCCCACTATGAAAGGGCAAACTTGAGACAAGTAAAGATTCAAGAAGTGCTTCTGGAACACTGCTAACAACATGGAAACAAGCACAGGCTAGCTTATTGGAGGATAATGAATGACAAGGAGCAAGGCTGAGTAGTCCTAGTTGAGACCACAGTAAGCAGTTTGGCCCTCAGCTCAACCATCACCTGCTTGCAGCCACATGTATAATCTCATAGAAGATCAGTCAAACCTGGCCCAGAGCAACAGAACCATTCAGATGATCCACTGGCTCCTGAGAAAAAATAGATGAATGTTTATCCCACTGAGAATTTTTGTATAATTTTTCCACAGCATTATTTTATCAATAAATGACTGATACACTGGAGTAAAAGTGAGGGAGGAGTCAAAGATAATTGAAAGGTTTTCATATTTCAATCTTACTATTATTGCATCCATAAGTATTTTCTAACATGCAAGGAAATACACTCTTCACTATCTCTAGAATATAAATATAATAGGAAAGTTATATTTTTGAATATTCAAAGCCTGAATTTTGTTCAGTTAGTTTAACTGTGTCACCTACGATCCTATAAACATCCTTTTTTGAGAATAACTTCTTGTTGGATGATTTATTGCCTACTTGAGGTGATAAAGAAAGAATGGAAAAGGAAATGCAATTTGTTTTCATTTCTGAAAATAACTTATTTACTAACTGGAATGCCAAGAAATGAATTATGCAGCTAAAATCTTAAACAGAATGTTCCACCCATTCAAAGAATGTTGTCAATTCAAAATCAAAACATATTAATTACTGAGTGTTAAGTTCTACAGTATCATTGTTCTCTCAGGCAATTATTTTTAAAGTCATCAATAAATAGAAGGATTTTTTATTAAATATGTTTTAATTACTGTATTATAATTAAATATAATTCTAATAGCATAAAAATCCATACTATTTAAATGATCATTTATGAAACAGAGGTATTTGGTGGCTATGTTTTACTTTATTTTTCTCTATTCTATTTACCAGTGGCATATTTTATTTAAAAAATTCCATATTTTCAATAATAGCTGCATTACTACATATAGCATACATACCTCCAACTTTAACAATCATTGTAGGCCCCCATTTAGCCAATAAATTATTTTATGCATAATTTCCCCAATTGAATTCATAAAGTATTAAAGTGTCATTCTCTTGCTGTAATAATAGCAAAGAATAAGTTGAGTATTCAGATGATTGATAAATACCAAGTATATTATAACTCTCGGCAATCAACTTAGGTTGGTTTAATGGTAGGTATGTTATCAATCTCTAATCCTATTATCTTCTTTTATAATATTAGTACTAGACCTAAAAAACCTGGTGGAAAACAATTCAGAACATTCTAAAATAAAGATTAATAATCATAATTTCCCTTAAATTTTTATTTACCTATGGTAAAGAACAAGATTCATAATGCTTCTAATTTTGATTACTTCCCTAAATATGAGACAATCAATTTTTATGTACTAGTTCATGATATTCCACAACAGTGATTGTTTTTGTTTTGTATTTAATTCTTGAGCCCAGGAAAGTTGAACAAATAAAAATAAAGGTTCTCTTCCACTATAAAGTGTGTCTTTTTTTTCAAACCTATTTCATTTGTTTATGATTGTTTTAAATTTAGGCTTTCAAGTTGAATAGGGTTTGAAAGCCATTGGCTAAAAAAGTAGTGGATAGAGCTAGTAGATAGATTTTCTTCCTTTTGTACTTGGGGTAAATATTATTAAGACTATGAAAGACTATAAGTATTAATAATCTACTATGTCATCAATGAATGATTAGAAAATCTATTCTAGATATTAGAATAGTGTTATCATTAAAATGCCATTGAAAGTTCGAGGAAATGTTGCAATATCCTGCTCTTCATTTGAGATTTTTAAAATAATATGGATAGAAAGCTGATTGAAATTAAGATCATTACTAGCACAAACTGATAAATAATTTATTAAAAAGTAACTTTATCTCCTTTGCAAAGATTACTGGACTAAGAGTTATAAAGCAGGATCACAATTATAAAAATTATATTGTGGCCTCAAAATTTTGTGCTTAGGTCTCTAAAACTTCTGAGAAAACTGTCATGAGAGATAAATTATAGATTGAGAAAAAGACTGTTTGGGTATTGTTATTATTAGAAATAATACTAAACAAAATGAAGGGAATTCATTTGATGTATTGAGCAAGCAAACAGAACACATAAAAGTCAAAATACCTTCCAGGCTAATTGACAGATTTGTTAATGTTCTCTCTCCACATTCAACACATTCCAGCTCCTTGTAAAAAGCCAATTCTCTTCCCCAGTGTAATTTGTGGTTCATTAACTTTCAGTTGGTTAGAAGTAAAAAATTACTGGAGGGTCAGGTAGGTTTATACCAGTTTAAAAGAAACAATTATTAGGAAAAAAATGGTCCTGAAGGATTTAAGGTTTTACTGTTCAGTAAACCTCCTTGAATTAACTTTCGGTGCAGTTTAGAATGTACCAAGTGTCTGTTGGAGGGGAAAAATAAAGAAATACATTAATAAAAATGTTTTATGTGAACTCAGGAATAATCATATATTGCCCCTGAACAACTGCTATATTTTGGACTCACTAATGACATCATTTTTCTGCCTGTAAATGTACCTCAGTCTCAAATTCTCAAGGCAGATAAAGTAGTTACAACAAGAGATAACTAATTGTGCACATTTGTTCTGTTGTTAAATCAATAAAATCAAATTGCATTTTTGCTTCACAGTTAAATAGAATGGTATTGAATAGATATGTATGATTACGGACCTGATAATGTTCACCACTTGATTTTCACACCTATGCCTTAGAGCGTTAATGTTGACTGCTGATAGTTAAAAGATAAATCAAAGTCAAATTATGGGAAAAGGGCAATGGAAGTACTGAATTCAATGAAGTTATACCTGTGGGAGACAGGATCAAATGCAACCCAGCTAAGACTTAAAGGTCAAATCTGTGTTGCTTCAGTTGAGATCCAGCTGTGAAAAGTGTGATGAATCAGTGGTGAACAAAGGGATAAGGACTTTTCTTACTGTTGCATTTATCTCCTGCATTACCTTGATTGGCAGAAATACATAGGAGCAAAGATTTCTGAAGCCATCTTTCTTTTTTTACCCCCTATTGACAAGAATAGTGGGTAAAGGGTGATAAGGATGATTAAGACCTCTAGACCTCCAAGTGAACTGATAGTGTGATCATAGAAAAACTAAAATTACCAAATATATTTGGTAACAAAAATCTTTGCAAATCTTTTCCAATGGTATGTAACAATTTAGACTTCAACAATTATTGAATCCTTTAAAGCATTCATTAGACCATTGGCAAGTTCTACATAAATATCAGAAAATGATTAACAGTGATGGTGGCAATGAATTAGTATGATCTATTTTTTCCTTTCTCATTACTAGTTTGAACACACTGAGAACTATATAATTAAAAAAATTGTGAAAAAAAGTCTTTGTATAAAAAATTAACAAAAACACTTTTGAAAGACTGCCCATCCAACTGTTAGCAGGATATAGAGGAACTGGAATTCTCACACACTCTTGTTGGTCATATAAAATATGTCAGTTTCTTAAAAAGTTCAACATACACCTACCATTTGACCCTGTGTTTTCACTAATTGACATTTACCCAAGAGAAATGAAAACATATGTCCATACAAAATGTATACATGAATATTCATGGCAACTTTATTTGCAATAGCCAAAACCTGGGGAAAAACATATCCATCAGCCAGTGAATGGATAAACAAATTGTGGTGTATCTATACAATGGAATACTACTCTGCAATAAAAAGAAATGAACAACTAATACATGCAATAATATGATGAATCATGAAATAGTTATGTTAAGTGAAAGTAGCTCAACAAAAATGATTACATACTGTAGGCTTCCATTTATATATAATTCTAGAAAATGTAAATTCATCTATAGTGACAGAAAACAAACCAAAGGTTGCCTGGAGACTGCAAGGGGGTGGGTGTAGGAGGAGAGGTCGAGGCAGGGTGAGGAGCTGAAGGGAAATATTACAAAGAGGCGGGAGAAAAGTATGAACATGGATGGATGTTATTGTCTTGATTGTGGTGGTGTTTTTATGGGTGTTTAGTCAAAACTTGTCAAATCATGCCTTTAACTATGTATTGTTTATTGTATGTTAGTTATACCCTAATAAAATTATTTTAAATCTAAAAAATTTAACAAAACAGTTTTGAAATTTAAAATTTAATTATGATGTAATTAGTAAATCTATATTGATACACAAAGTCAATACCTTTTTTCTTCTTCATTAACCAATAAAAATATTCAGTGCATAAATATATTTAACCCACTAATATTGTTAACTCATTTCTAGATCCTTGAAACAAATCATGTGTGCTAATACCTTGAGTTACTTTAGTTGGAATTAATCTTGGTCAGATGGTTTGGTAAGTTTAATATAGAAGTAATTTTATTTACTTTCTCCTTTTCAAAATTTCCTTTGGTATGCTACATAACTTTGCTCAAGTATTATATATTCTGTTCAGGTCTGCATGAGTCAGAAGGAAAGTCTCAGCAAAATAAGATATAATAAACATGCTTTAAAACTGACTATAAGAATGTTGCTTTCTATTACTTGGATTAGCAGTTAGATGCAATTATTCATGCATATTACTACTACTAAAATTAGAAGCTATAAATGAAGCAGTTTACATTTAGTTATTTAGCATCGCCTGATAAGAATGAACCAAAAACTTGCAATCACTCTTTCAGAAATAAAAACAAAATAAAAACTCCTTTAAGCTATAAAGAAGGTTAAAAGCATGTTACTGAATATGTAAATTATCTTTTGTTTTTTGATGCAGAATTTATAAAGTAATTGGATGTAATTAAAAGCTAGAGCTTATTCTCAGACAATAATAAATTTTTTAAAGTGGTTATTACACGCTAAGCACTGAGTTAAAGGCTTTATTTTCTAAAAATCTATTAGTTTCACAATAAATCAGAGAGTCAGATATTATTATTATTGCCATTTACAGATGGGGTTAAGTGATTTATAAAAAGTCATACAACAAATACATATCTGACTTGATTTTGAACCTAAACTATTCGACTTTTGCAATCCTTGACTCCCTTTATACCACAGAAAGCTACCCCATAACTAAGCCACGAGCATTTGTTTAGCCTTTTAAATATTAAAGATGCTCAGATTATTAAAAATCATTTTTATATTGGTTCTCTGTCCTAACTACATTGCAATATTACACTTGATCCTAGGCCAATAGCTGAGAATATTGTAATATCATTATAATATTATATTAATATTATAATTTAATAGTATTTCTGTTACAACTCAACAATGAACTTAGATTAATCATTACTGACACAGTGTTATTTCTTGTATTGCTGCACATTCATTTATTCAATAAAGATTTACTTTGTTATTACTAGATATAATTTTAGGATAATACTAAAATTTAGTCTACTTCTAGGGACAACACATAGTGACAAAAAAAGGCAGACAAGTTTCTTACTATTTAGGAGTTTACACCATATGAAAAACAGACCAAAAACGACTCAATAAAGAAACTCACCTAGAGATTTGGTAGAAAAAAAGATGATTTTATACTAGCACAGACAGAGGCACTGGGTGGTTTCTCATTCAGTACATTGAACCCAGATCAACCCTTCTTGAGTTACTCATCTACATTGCAGTAGAGGCTGTATAATAGCAGTTAAGAGTTTGCACTTTGGAGGTAGTCCTCAGTATATATCCCAGGTTCATTAGCATCTATTAACTAGCTTTATAAATTTGGGAAAATTACATAACCTCTTTAAACCTCAGTTTGCTCATTTGCAAAATAGAAATTCAATGATATGGGACCAATAGACTTAATGATAATGATAATATTATGGATTTTGATAACTGAACTTTAAACACTTAAAGAACATCATGAAACACTTAGATTTTTTTCTCCTTTGTAGTAAACTTTTCCACTACTTTCAAACAAGTTTTCTATGAGTTGTGATTGCTATGTTTGTTCAAATATTGTTTAATATGTAACTTTTATATGTCATGCTCTGTGCTATGCACTGGAGATAAAGTCGATAAAAGAATATTGCTATCAAGAATCTTATAGTACAGGAAGGATGAAAGACAAATAATTTCAGTACAATGTAGTCATTAGTTTGTTTTCTTTATATACAAAATGAAATGATTATTTTTTTTCTCTCATTCTTTTCTAGGCTCCTACATATAACAGTAATGAGCTAGTGACTAGAACTAATTGATTCCTGTAATAAAGCATGCTAAGCCAGGTATTAGTAAGAGAATTGATAGCTGTGTAACTACATTAACTGAAAGGCAGCACTAAGTTGAGGTATATCGAAAATATTAAAAAATCCAATTAAAACATATTTTACTCATGAAATTTTTTAAAAGCTTGTAACTCTGCAGATAGATTCTAAAGTTCATACTTTATCAAAATGTTTAAGTCAGGAACACATCAGTCTTTTTACTGTTGAAGTGTTTGAAAGATCTCAAAGTAAGTGAATGCCCAATAACGGAATTATTCCTTAAGGTTTAGTTGTTATGAGAAAGAAAGCTTATTATAAATAAAAACTTTCTTGCCTTTTTATAAATAGATATTTTTAAATAACAAAAAAAAAGAATACTCTAATATCTGGGCTTATTGCTTAAATCCTTTCTTTGCTCTTATTTTGGATTTGCAAAATATACAGAGGATGACACTAATTTCCTTAGATCAAATTTCCTCATTGTTTAATAAGTTTCTCAGATATTACAGCCATTAACAGCACAGCACTGGAACCTCAAAACTAGAGTAAATGTAATTTTAAGAAATAGAAAATAGGCTGCATTATGTTTTATCATATCAATCAATATTCCTCACCTAGATAATTCTTTTGCTTTTACTTTTTCAATCCTAACATGTATCATGGAAACCAACATGGTAGTTGAGTAAAAATTATTTTATTTTATTATTATATCAAAATAAATGCATTTTATAAATCTAATGGCTTGCATTTGTTTTCTTAAAGGTCAAAGAGCTGCCTTGTGATTTAAGACCATGAATGAAATAAAGCTATCAGGGTAAGTGTGCAATTTAGATCATTATATGTAGCTAAGGGCATGCTTTAAAACTACATTAGAAAATAAAAAGAAAATGCTCCCAGTTTTTCCAGATTAACAACAAAAAACTGAAAAGCAATATATATTATATGTTTTGAATGTATTGATTAAGTTTATATTGTGATTGTATAGAAACATGTACACTTCAACATGTGGGGCTTCATACAATATTGTTGAACTTACTAGTTTCTGATATGGACTTTTATTCCTTAAATTTAAATTGACCAAGCCCCTAAAATCTAAATGGGTGATAGTAGTTTTTATCTGATTTACATGCAAAAGGCTCATTTTCATCTCAAAACTAAGTTGGCCAGATTCTACTTATGGTAAATAATAATTAAATACTTGTTGGATGTGGACTGAATATTGAAATTTTAAATAGAGATAAAAATGATGCCAGTACCACTGGACACTTCATTGAATTTGAAGATTGATAGTTCTTAAATTGCAATCCAAATTACCCCTACCTTTGCAGGGATGTCAAAGATTACAAAGAGGTTTAGGTTTCTGGGGAAGAACAAAATTTAGAGCAAGAAACTCTCATCATGCCCTCTTAGGTGTAAAGCACAAATAAGAGTCAGAATGAATGCCAAGCCAGAATGAGGGTGGCAGATTGAATTTGGGAACGAGGAATTAAAAAATTCAAGGTTGGTGAATCAAAGTGGAAATGTATAAGGATCAAATTAGTTTGGGAGCTAGGGGTTAGTAAATTCTGAGATTATCTTCAAATACATTTGAATATACTTGTGTACATCTCCTAAAATGTTTTAGGCTTAATGAGGGAAGGTAGGAATTGTGAAGTATTTTTTATACTTTTTAGGTACATAATAGGTACTTTTGGTGTCCTGTTTTCTGTTAATAGCACTATTACCTTGATGTGAATTCTTAGTCTTAATGCATTCATTTTAATAACAATACATGGCTTCCTATGAGCCAGAAAGTCTTTTAGGCTAGGGTTATAGGGGTGAACAAGAGAGACTAAGTCACTGTCCTCACAGGGTTTCCCCTCATAGCGAGGAAGACAAAGTGCTATGAAGAATAAAGCAAAGTGAGAGAGTGAGGAAGTGTGTTTTGAGAAGACAGGTATTAGGAACACCTATCTGTCACCTCTGAGGAGGTGACAGTAGAGCAAAACTTGGAATCCAGTTAGGAAGCCAGTTATGTGAAGATCTGGAGAAGGAGTCTTCTAAACAGAAGGAACAATTAACTAACATAGCATGTGTCAGTATTAAGTCTCTCAGATATCTTCGCAATCTTTCAAGCACAACTCATTCAATACATTCTATCTACTTCTGCTAAATAAATTGCACCAAAATACATCTCTGATCATGTCATTCACCTGCTCAAAACCTCTCAGTGGCTCCTCATTGCCTAGAGAGGGAAACCAAAGTCATCTTATCTGGTGTTTAAGGTTTCCGTGATCTGTCATCAATACTGATTCCGCCATTATTTCCAACTGTGACCCTTCACATGACCTATGCTGCATCCAAAAAGGAATATTGTCCATTTCTCAAAGATAAGTCCCTCCCTTCCCTTTTTTTTTTTTTACTCTTGCATAATTTTCATAGCTTTTCCTCTAGTAATCAAAATAGCAAAAGTCACCTAAGGTTTACTTCAAATGCCACTTCTTTTGTGAAACTGTCAGGGATTTGAAGTATTGAGTGGTCTCTCTGTTCTCTTAACTCTGCTACTTTATACTTTCTTCATTGCTTTTACCTTATGAAAGAAGTGAAAGTATTTTAGCATTTATTATAGTAACACAGAATGAATGATAGTAGTAAGTTAATCTCACTTATGGTCTCTTTGGCATTATTTATATGTTTGTCTTCATCTCCAACCAGATTATGAGTGTGTCAAAGAACTTATGGGAGGGGAGTTACCTTGCTGTGTATCGAACTGACACTGAACTTTACTGGGTGATGGCAAAAATCATGGGCATCAAGATTTATTGAAGTCAAAGATTTATTGAAGTCAAAGAAGTTCTGACTTTCTTACTTATATTGGATATATGGTAAGTGTGTGCATATATATGCACATGTGGAGGTGGCAAGAGGGTCTTTCTCTCAGAGTCTAAGGTGCTGAGCCTCTGGCTTGGAGAAGCCTACATTCTCCACTAACCCATGTATGTAGGACACGTAACTTTAGGATTATGGTTTAACAGACAAGAAAGATCAATTGTTTAAAAATCAATTGTTTAACATACAATTTGGAACAATTACATAAATTACTATGTTCATAGCATGAAAGTTTATTGTAGCCAGGAATATCATAAAATAAAGGGGAGTCTAAAATATACTAACATTCCTGCTAAAGAAGAAAGCAGCATTAGTTCATATCAAGAATTATCTCTGGTGCAAGACTGCCTGAATTTGAATCTGCCCTTTCATCTCTTACTACCTTTGTGACTCTGGGTAGATTACATAATCAATTTTCTCCAGTTTATATATCTGTAAAAGCTGATAACAGTAGTACTTACTATTAAGTACTTTTTAAATTCAGACTATTATGACAGATTACCATAGGCTAAGTGGCTTACAAACAACAGGAATTTATTTCTCATGGTTTTGGAGGCTGGGAAATCCAAGATGAATGTGCTAGCAGATTTGATGTCTGGTGAGGGCCTTCTTCCTGGTTTATAGATGGCCATTGTCTTGCTGTGTCCTCATGTGGTAGAAGGGGTTAGGGGACTCTCTAGGGCCTCTTTTATAAGGGCAATAATCTCATTCATAAGGGCTCCACTATCATGACCTAATCACCTATCAAAGGCCCTACTTCCTAATATCATCACATCATACTGGAGGTTAAAATTTCAACATATGAACTTGGGAAAAATACAAACACTCATGTATAGAAATATAATCAGGAGGCAATAGAGTAAATTAAGATAATTTATATGAAGTAGTAAAAATAATGATAGCAAGTGGCCAATAAATATTTGCTATCATTCTTATACATTCAAAAAATATTTGTTGAGCACTTATCTTGTGTTGAGTATTTTGGCCACCATTCATATACCAGTTAGAAAATCCTGTCAAACGTAATTATACCAGAGGGTAAGGAATGGAAAGTTTAGAAAAATGTCAAAGACAGCAAAGAAGCAACTGAAGATATAAAAACTATTCATCTCTGAAAATGTTAAAGAATTAGTTGCTCAGTAGAAAAATAAATAAAACAAGATAGTTAGTAGCAAAGTTCTTAGAATGGTGCCTGGCATGTAATAATTGCTCAATACATGTTATGTGTGATGGTATGCAGAATAATGGCCTTCCAAAGATGTTTATATCCTCATCTCCAGAACCTGTGAATATGGAAGTTATACAGCAAAAAGGATTTAATGTCACAGATGGAATTAAAGTTGCTAATCAGTTGACCTTGAGATGAGGACATTATTATGGATTATCTATGTGGGCCCAATGTAATAAAAAATGCCCTTATATGTGAAAGAGGCAGGTATGAGAGTAAAAGTCAGTATTACAAAGAGAAATTTGAAAATGCTAAGCTGCTGCCTTTGGAGATTGAGGAAGACACCACAAGCCAAGGAATGAAGGTGGCCTCCAGGAGCTAGAAAAGGCAAGGAAATATCATAAATTCTCCTCTAGAACCTCCAGAAGGAATGCAGCCCTGCTGACACCTGATTTTAGGACATCTGACCTCCAGAACTATAATGTGTGTTGTTTTAAGCCATTAAGTTTGTGAGAATTTGTTATAACAGCAGTAGAAAACTAATACAGGTATTGTCATCATCACTGTTGTTGTTATAATTATTACAATGTTAAGTATACTAAGCATACAGAGATTGTTGAACTGTGAATCTTTATAATTGAATAATGATAAAGAAGGAAATATGTTTAATAAAAATAAAGAGCTTTATATTTCATAATAGGGAGAAAAAAAAACTTCCCAAAGGATTATTAAGTACAGATTTTCAAAAGTAAGTTGATATAGAATCTCTTAGTCTAGAAGGATACGCAGTACGCAATAAGATGTGCATGGATTTTTTTGTTGGTATGTTGCAATATTTGTCAGAGGGAGAAGATGGTCTAGAGCTCATTTGAGACTCTCTAATTCTCACCCTAATGTATTTGAAGATGTTTCATAATGATGATTGACTAAAGGGACTTTGGGTGAGGTTGCCACTGAGTATTTCTTCCAGGAAAAGGCATTGAAATTGCAACTTTCTCAAACAAAACCATATCTGTAGCTAGGGCATTCAGTGCACTGAAGTTATATGTTAATGAATTCTAGCACATAAAAATGGGAGATGGACTGCAAGCATGTGGTGGATTCATGTAGCCATTTATTATGTATATAGTCTCTCCCTCCTCTTTTTAGCTGAGAGCACTGTTGGCTATGGCTTTTTTCTTTCTCTCTCTCTCAATATCTCTTTCTCCCTCTCCTTCTCTCTCTCCTGTGTATGTCTTGTTTTTATTCCATTAATCAACTTTGTATTGGGGTCTGATTAAATTAGCTATTTGTATCTGCATTCTTTCTGAACTTTATAAGTAGTGATCATCAGATGGAATCAGGTTAAACAAGTTCCACCAAGGCTCTATGACAAGAAAGATGTTTTTCAGTGTTTAAACTGGTCTTGAGACTGTTGAAGAAGCATCTAGAATATTAGGCAGAAACTACATAATTTTAGTCAAAATCTTTAGGGCAGAATATCATTGGGTTCAAAATAGTCCTTGACTTCATCCACTGGGCAATCCAACAAACACATTGATTGATTACTCTATAATCACCAATACTTTTGGAATCCAATCAGATAAATTAGATTTTACCATTAGCCAATGGTATAAACATCAACCATATTTTATGAAGTGTTTTATTGTATGATTTATTTTATGGATACTCAGATCTTATGGTTATCTTTTTTTTCCCTTCTCTATCAACCTGTATTTATTTTCTTCACTTCTTTTTTCTGATCTTTACTTAAACATCCCATGTGGCTTTAAAAATAAAAGTATTTTTAGTTGAGTACAATTAGATCCTTAGTAATAACTTTTCTGTAAAATTGCCATTTAATTCATGTGCATAATATCAAAATATTCTTTACTAAGTCTCAGGACAGCATCTTTCTTCATCAAACTAGATTTACTCCTTAGGGATTAATTTGTGTATGTAGGCAGATGTTACTGCAATCAATTGGAGAGCTTTTCAATGCAATAAATTGAAATTTATTTTATTTTTAAGATATATTTTGGCTCAGAATATAAGTAGCTAATTATATTATTTCTTTTGTCCTGTGAAATGATTCCATTTAAAAATATTCCTGGTAAGAGCCTGAGGCTTTCTGCTGCAGAATGTACCTTAGGTGTATATTAATGGGCCAATAAGATACAGCGTTTGTACCTTAATGCTATATTCCCAATTCATGTGAACAAGACCCTTCCAAGAATGTGCCATGGGCAATCCAGTACTTTATCTCTTGTCTATAACTAATTTAATCTCAGTTAGGCTTCCGTTCTTTCTCCAGCAGAATGTTAACCAATAGGTTTGCCCTTACATTTTGTTTTTTGTTTTGTTTTGTTTTTTCATTTTGTTTTGGTTTGTTTTGCTTTAATTTTTCCACAGGACTAGATTGCAACCCTTTCTGAGAGTGAATGTCCCTGGTTCTTATCCCTTTATCTGGTTTTCTCTAAAACTCAGGCTAAAATAATTACTGTTTATTATATGATAGGGATTTTTGCTGGATTGGTTTTACAGATTGTGATAGAGGATTTATTTCAGTCCATTGCCTCTGCTTTTCATTGGTTTAAATAGATTTATTTATATCTAAATTCTTTTAGAAAAAATACTGCAACTGGAACCCTGGGCATTTTTATCTCAAAAATATTTTAATCAGATTTGTTTTTAAAATTTATTTTAATTTTGATTAATTAATGTTATTTGGTTTTAATCAAATTTGTTTCATTTCAATCAGCTAGAACTATATAAAAATACACAGAATTGTACATTTCCACTGCATTTGAGTACACAATATGCTTTGCAAGAAGTTGTTCACCCAAGAGATATTTATTGATAAAAACTCATTTTTCAGTCATGAATACCATCTTAAGTGGGCTTACTGTTCACTAAGAGAGATAAATTAGTATTGTTATTCTTACATTTAGGCAGCTACATATATGTAGCTTAGGCTCTGGTATCAGACTGCTTGTGTTTATATTCCTACCTTCTTTCTAGATATGTCACATAAGATAATTTTTAATAGTTTTGTTATATATAAAAAGGAGACAATTATAATAATTACCTTATACAGTTATTTAAGGAACAAAATATATTATTATTAAAAATAATAGTCAAGGTAATAATGATAGATAGTACTTACTGTTCATTTAGTATTAGGGTATGTTTTAACCATCTTACTCAAAGTAAAATGAAAAGTAGATTGCTCCAACTCACACAAATACTTCAAGAGGCAAAGCAGAAATTTGGACTTAAAATTATCTACTTTCAAAGGCACTTGACCATTTCTGTTATACATAATAACTGAATAAATTCACTAAAAGGAGTTGTTTTTGCTTTGAATAACAATGATATTGATGATGGTATAATGATAACTACGTAAAAATTACATTCTCAACCCTATTTTCTAACTTATCAACTACATGAGTAGACATGTAGCAAAAGCAATTTTTATTTGATTTTTTTGTTTTTATATTTTCCTTTCAGTTTCTGGAATACTCACTACTAAAATGAAAACATACTGTAAGGCAGCTACATTTTATGTTTCAAATTAAAACCTTAACTGAATTTTTTCCTTGATGGCATAGAATTTGCATGTAATCTATGCATATCTCCCATATACGTTAAATCATCTCTAAATTACTCATAATACCTCATGAAAATGCTAATGTAGATGCTATATAGTTGTTACATTGTATTTTTATTTGCATTTGTTGTTGAATTGGTTTTTTTTTGAATATTTTTGATCTGTAGTTGGTTGAATCCATAGATACAGAGTTGACTATATATGTTAAATTAAATGAAAATTGACCTCAAGCTGCTTCCATAAGTATAGAACTGTAACTTAATATGTAAGCAAATTGCAAACTAACCTGAGCATATACTCTTGTAGCAAGTAGCCAAGTCTCAGCCAATCATAGCAGCCAAGCTTGTAGCCAATCACAGGCAGCAAACTGTTCAGACATGTCCAAATAAGGCAAATGCTGAGCTATAATCTCAGACTATTTCTGTATATCACTTCATTTTTCTTTCTTTAAATACTACCTGACCCAGTTGCTGGGTTGAGGTCTCTGAACACTTACTGGCCGAGGGTGCTGCCCAATTTATGAATCATTTCTTTGCTCAAATAAACTCTGAAAAATTTAATTTGTCTGAAATTTTTCTTTTAAAATATGGAAGAAGAACAACAAAAAAGGTGTATCTACATTCAACAAAACACAGAGAGATTTAGTCTTTAAAGCATTTCTATTTTCCACTTCATCCTCAGAAGACAGTAGAAAAGGACAAGTGAACATTTTATACAAAAGCAGTCATTTGTTCTCTGAATTCAATGCTACCAAAGTTTGAAACTCATTGCAATAGGCTTTGCCAAAGACATTCAGAAAGTCTAAAATCTCCTTTTTCTATGAAAGATATTACTTTTGTAACTTCTTCAAAAGAACCAAATTTTATCCTTTTCTGCACTTAGAGACCCCACACTTGGAGAATATATTCTATGCAACAGTAGCAGTAAGAAAATGAGAGTCTCTACTATTCAAAGTGGGAGAAATATACCCAAAGATTACATATGGAAGAGACAGAGGGAAATATAGGAAGAATTTATAGCTCTTAAAAATTTTATATAGATGTAGATATGGTCATAATACATTTAATTTTTAGCTGAAAAATATGTGAATGTGTTGCTATATTTTCAATAGATCCATTTTGAAATGCAAATGTTATTTTAAGTCATACTCAATACTGAGGCACAAAATGATGTAGAATTTTTATGAAGTTGTTTTGAAGTTTTCAAGTATCAATAGCACTATTCAAACATTAAATGTATCTTAAACAGTATTTGTATGTAATTATTTTGCATTTCTAGTAGATTTAACATATAAAGTGCTTAGAGTTATTTATGATTTTTCCAGACACACAATTTTCTGTTAGCAGTGCCTTTGGCTTTAAAACATTGTTTCTCATTAATAAAAGGAAGTGACATTTTGAAATGAGAAATGAATATAAGCTTTAAATAAATTGCATATAATTTACAATTTCAAATCTGGCATTTAAATAGAGATATACAATTCAAAATATGTTCTCTCATTACATAGTTTAGGTTTGAAGTATAAGCCATTGTTCATAATCTTGCACCTCCATTAAAATGTCTTGTTCCCATCCTAAATATTAGAACAGATCCTTAAGATGTGATGTAAAGCATATGTAGTTAATTAGCTAACTACAGTGGTACATTGTTTAGTCAAAATGAAGGTGTATTTCATTTTGGAAATACTGAAATTGTCTCTTAAAGCACTGCAGCAAATATATTATAATAATTACTAAATATGCATTTATTTCACACAAATTTTTCTTTATAAAGATGGTTTCATCAAATATGGTTAATATAAGACATTTATAAACTTCAGGCCTCTGACTGCATTGGATTATTTATTTAGAGCTCTTCATTACTCAAATGTATTGTTCATATTCCATGTTCTTGGGCTCTTAAAGATCCTTATTTTTCAAGTATTTCCATATTGGTTAAACAAAAAACATTACTGAAAGGCCCATGGCACAAAAGATCATATGATTGAAAAGGTAGTCAGTGATTTATGACATTGTTACTGCCCATCATTGAATAAATGAGGCTTGAAACTGACTAATGTTTCTCTTCATTTTGTTTGTTGGAAACATTTATAACTTCCTCCAGGGATTTTTCATGGCTATATTGTAGAGTAGTGGATGAAAAAAAAATCTTGAACTATTACTTACTTGGTTTTAATTACATTTGAGAAATATTCTTGACTTCATATTACTGAGAATACTTTTGACTTAGTAAACTTCTTTTGCATACTTTGGACAACATATGTATTGATAAAGGCAAAAATAGCATCAATAACAAAATTCATTTCAAACCAGCAACACTTATTCAAATGATCTGTTAATTCTTTACTATTTCACTATGTCCACATCAAATCATAGAAAATAAGTTAGATTCTCCCAATTTCTTCTTAGAAATAGTTAAAACCAGCTGAAATAAAAAATATACAGACTACATTATAGTTTTAGCTGTCATACAAAATGGCAATTAGGATGGAAATTAATTTCTTTTCCTTTTCTAAAGAAAAAGCTAGCATCTTTTGACATTTTTGCTATGATGTTACAAGATCGCCTAACGCACATGTCCAACTTCCAGGGTTTTTTGCTCAAATATTATGCTCAAAAGCAGAACTTTGTATCATGTTTTCCTAGAGTTCCAAGATTGATTCTAAACTGTGGTCAACCTAGATTTTTATGTTCAGCACAGTTGGACCCCATTTACTTTAATTTCAAGGTAAGTGGATGTAAAGAAGATCAAAATAACAAAATATATCTAAATATAGCACCAACGCGCATCTCTCACCTGTGAGTTTGGAATAAGAGCATGAAACAAAACACAAATGATAAAGCATAAAATTTATTTAAAATACAGCAAGTCATTAAGAATTCCAGGTAATTGAGAGAATGTGTAACATAACAGTGGTAAAGACTGCAAACTCCTGACAGATTTTGATTTGAATCACTCTTTGCTACTTATAGCACGTGATCATGAGTAAGTTAATGTCTCTGAGGCATAATGCAATTTCTAAATTAGAGATATAATAATAGTACCTATTTTTGTTTACTATTAAGGAAAAAATACAGTATATTAAGCATTAGCAGAGTGGCACTCACAATTTTTCAATAAACAGGTTTTTAAAATATGTATGATACATTGTTTTAGAGCTTAAGCTCTGCTTTCTAGTAATTTTATTTTCAATCTAAGATTTGTTACCTATTGGCTGAGAAATTTTGAAAAAGTTCTTTAATATTTCCTAATTTAACTTTCCTCATGTGGAAAAACAGATAGCAATAGGACCTATATTATAGACATATTTGAATGCAATAATACAAGTAATGGACTTACATGCCTGACACATATTAAGTTCTTAACAAATGTTAGTAAATTATTCCTTTGTATTTGAGAATATGGTTGCAGTGTGTTAGAGTGCAGAATAGATTTAACAGGCTTAGCTGGAAGCTACATCTGGAATAGTGGAAAAGAGAGAGGACATATTCTGCATGGTCTTATTCTCGCGCCTTTAGTGGGCCTTGGTGATTTCAACACCAGCAGTACAAGGAGATATCACCACAGCATGTCCAAAAAGGAACAGATGAAAATGCTACCAATCATGTCACCATCCAGCTCAATGATGCATGTAAATATCCCCTAAGAAAACTACAAACTACCTAGGGAGAAACTGTTGGAAGTCCTGCAATAGGCACAACAGGCAAATAGTACACATAAATTAAACTGCTATTTAAAGTTATTTGTTCCACTCTCCTTTTCTTCCATAAATTTTATAGTAATTTCATATTTATGTCTGAAACTAGTCCTCATTTCTTCCCCATGATCATTGACATGAGATGTTCTATGTGGGAATAGTTGAATGCATTCCAGATCAAAAAACTCTATCACTTTTAAGGAATACCAGCAGTAGTACCAACATCTGGGTTTGCTGTCATATGGCACAGATATCTATTTGAACACCAGCAATTCAGGGTGATGAAATGCCACAATCAGTAATTTGAAATGGGTGGACAAATAGCATGCTATTTTAAAAAATAGATTTTCTCCTCTATTTTATCATAGTTTATAAGGAAAAAGCATGGAAATGATAATATTAATAGGAAAAATCAACTCACAATTGGTGGCTTACTATATTTTATCACTGTTATTGAGTTAAAGATATTTCTTCAAGGTAAGGAACATGGTAGGCCAATCTGATTCAGAAAGACTCAGCTCAACTCAAACATATAAGAACAATGAATTAAATATATAGCTAAATTTAAATTAAAGAAAGGGAACTACCAAGTGCCATAAATAAAAAGGAAACTCAAAATTAGAAGAACAAATAGAGAATGAATCTGAGGAATCACATTGATACCTGAATCAGATATAAACTTTAATAATGAGTCTGGGATTTAACATTTAACTCTGGAATGGGTTCAAGCCATTCCAGACATAAGGCTCTAGACATAAGACTTCAGAAGCAGTAAGGAAATTTTCTATCCACCTAAGGACTGGTGAGAAAAATTATAAAAATTTAAGTATGCTTTTATGCATGTGTAGGTTATACATTACTCTGCAAGCATGATGCATAAACCCAAAGTCAAATTAAAATCTAGTTTGGAACCAGTGAAAGTCATAGGGCCCTAGGCAGAACACCTAAAAACATATCTCAAAGGGGGAATGTCACAACAAAGGACTTGATAGAAAGCAAACACCACTGCAAATGAACTTATACTGAAATTTCATAAACCACAAGAGAAAATGAACTAGGCTTGACAAAAAAGCTTTAAAAGAAGTGGACTAAAATTATCGAAGGAAAAAAATAAGGAATGGAAAGCATAAGATCAGTACAAAAAAAAAGAATATGAAAATGTAATAAATAATCAAAAAGAAATCATAAAAATAAAAAATTAATTTAATTTAAGTAATAGAATTACATTTAAGAATCAAAACTGAATACAATTAAAAGGTTGAATTTAATAGAGCAGCTGATAAGAAGATTGAACAATTTAATTATAGATCTGAGAAAATCACCTAGTTTGTGATCTGGAGAAATAAAGACATACAAAATATAGAAAGTAAATTGAACATGTTATGGATATTGAGAAGGTCCCACATATTAATAGACATTTCAGAAAAAAAGTGGAAAAAAATGGTAGAGTTTGAAGTGATGATGATAATGATGAATGACTATTTCTTTTCAGAGTTAAATACCATTAATTCTCAGACTAAAGAAGCCTATCAAGTTCTGATCATAATTAAATGTTTTAAAACATTATACTTATTAATAAATAAAAGTGAACTTGCAAGACAGAAAAAATTTTAAAAATATACCAAAAGATAAGAAAGATTTTTATAGAAAACAATAATTAGAATTATACTGAACTTCTCATTTGAAAAAAATAAAAGAAGATGGTAGATAACTTTAAAGTACTGAGGTAAAAGAAATGTCAATTTCAAATGAACTATTCACAGACCATCTTTTACAGAATTACTAAAGGATGTACTTCAAGAAAAACATAATTGAATTCAAAAGAAAGCAGTTTCATGCAAGAAGTAGTTATTGACAAAAAAATTATTACAATACTGGTATATGTAAATAAGTAACTGAAAAATTTTTGATAATGATCAATGGTGTGCTTAAAAACAAAGTGAAACCAAAATTAAATTACAGGGGAAATGAGAAGAGGGAGGGAGATTTCAAGTGAGTTAATGTCCTTGTATTATCCAAAAAGAAGTTAGAACAAAAAGAAAGAGATATTGTTAAATTAAGTATGTATGTTCAAATTTAAGAGTAACCACTAAAACACTGGAAATAAAATGTCAAACTTCTAAAGTTTGATAGAGCGGGGGACATTAAAACTATGTTAATCCAACACAAAGCAAGAAAATACTGAGAAAGATCAAACATATCAGAGATGGTCACGAATTAAAATTGATATAGCCACTCTAGCATGCATTGAATATATCTAATAAAGTGTAAAATGTGCATAATTAATGATCCAATACTCCTATTTCTGTATAGGTTCTATAGAAACATATGCTTTGAGTGCTAGCTAGCAAACATATAGAAAAATGTTTATTCCTGCATTGTTTGTTATAGAAAGAAACTGGGAACAATATAAATAACCACCAGAAACAGAAATGGGTGCAGTGTGGTATATATGTATGTGAAAATATAATACAGTAGTTAAAATGAATAAATTTAATCTATGAATATAAACATAGATCTGAAAGATAATGATGAGTTAGTTATATTAGATTGTTTTTCTATGCTGCCATAATAAAGTACCACAAATTTAGGTGCCTAAATAAGATAAATTAATTATGTTATAGGTGTTTGGGTGAGGAATCTGACATAGATCTTATGAAGCTAAAATTAACATGGTGTTAAGGTACATTCCTTTCTTTAGATTCTAGGGGGGGGATTCTTTTCCTTGCTCATTCAGGCAGTGGGAAAATTCAGTTCCATGTGGTTGTAGGACTGAGGTATCCAATTCCCTGCTGCCTATCAGCCTGAGGACTGCCCTTAGTGTTTAGCAGCCTCTCTCTGTTCTTTGTACATACATAGCTTCCACATTTCAGACTCAGCAAAAGACTGTTAAATACTTCTCATATTTCTACATTATACTAACTCATTTGCCTTCTATCACTGTATCTCTCTGACTGCAACCAGGAAAGATATTCTAAGTTTAAGGCCTCATATGATTAGGTTATGTCTACCTGAATGATCCAGGATAATCTCCCAGTCTCAAAGTCTGTAACCTTAATCACAACTGCAAAATCCCTTTTGCTATGTATGGTAACATATTCACAGGTTCCAATGAACCTGCATAGGCATCTCGGGGGGCCATTATTCTGGCCTATCCCAGTTCAACCTCTAGCCCTCAAAGATTCATGTCCACCAAATATAATTACCCCATCCCAAGGTCTCGAAAATCTCAAGCCAGTATAGCATCAACTACAGTTTCAAAAATCTCAATGAAATTTCATCATCTCAAAAGCCCCAAATTTCATCATCTATATTAGGTATGGATGAGGTTCATTATAATCCATTATCAGGCACAACTCTTGTCCATCTGTGGACCCATGAAACTGAAGAAACATGTTATTTGCTGCCAAAATACAATGGTGGGACAGGTGTAGGATAAAATAAAATTTTAAAAAAAATCTGAGTCAAAAAAGAAGAAAACAGAAGAAAAGATGGAGTCATTAGTCTACAGCAATTTTGAAATCCAGCCACACAAATCCCATCAGGTTTCAAGGCCTAAGAATAATCCTCTGCCATTTATATCTCTGCCCTCTGGATTAAAGGATCTACCCTCAGAATTACCTGTTTTTTGTTTTTGTTTTTTCCATAAGAATTAGCAAACCTTGCTGGGTCGAATGCTATTTCTATTTTTAGCTGTCTGAGGTATCTCCAAATTCTTTTCCACAAAGGTTGCACTAATTTGCAGTCCCACCAGCAGTGTAAGAGTGTCCCTGTCTCTCCACATGCTCACCAGCATTTGTTGTTTTGGGATTTCTTGATACAGGCAAATCTCACTGGGGTTATGTGGTATCTCATTGTGGTTTTGATTTGCATTTCTGTAATGATTAGAGATGTTGAGCACTTTTTTATATGTTTGCTGGCCATTATTCTGTCTTCTTTGGAAAAGCTTCTGTTCATTTCCGTTGCCCATTTCTTGATGGGGTTGTTTGATTTTTTTCTTGTTAATTCTTTTGAGTTCTAGATAGATTCTTGTTGAGACCTTTATCGGAAGTGTAGAGAGCAAATATTTTCTCACATTCTGTAGGTTGTCTATACACTCTAATGATAGTTTCTTTGGCTGAGCAGCTCTTTAATTTGATCAGATCCCATTTGTTTATTTTTGATTGTTTTGGGGGTCTTCTTCAAAAGTTCTTTGCCTACACCAATGTCAGAAAGGGTTTTCCCAACATCTTCTTCTAGGATTCTTAGGGTTTCATGCCTTAGGTTTAAGTCTGTTATCCATCTTTAGTGGATTTTTTGTGAGAGGTGAGAGGTAGGGATTCTGATTCATTCTTCTGCATGTAGATATCCAGTTTTCCCAGAACCATTTATTGAAGATAGATTCTTTTCCCCAATGTATATTTTTGTCTGCTTTATCAAAGATTAGGTTACCATATGAAGATGTTTTCATCTCTGGAATCTCAGACCTATTCCAAATATCAATGCTTCTGTTCTTGTG
>VBSM01000529.1:59934153-59995760 GCA_008086735.1 Cheirogaleus medius
GGCAAGAGCAATGTATGTAACCTTAACATTTGTACCTCCATATTATGCTGAAATTAAAAAAAAGAAAAAAATTAGCAAATCTTAGCAGCTGAGTAGTTTTACCAACCTTTTTCTTGCTGTTAGAATTTGGGGAATTCAATACCCTTTATTTATTTCATATTTTGTCTATCCCTTTCAGTCCAAGTTGGCTATGTTCCTGCTGATATAGAATTCTCAGGAACCTTGTAGGTTTCTTGTGTATGTCACAAAGATTCGCTCATTACACAAGACATTTGTTCATAGATCTGTCCTAGATAATCTAGTATAATAGTATTTGTGAAAAAGTTAAGACATTCATTCAGCAGTGTTATATTTTATTCCTGGATAATAGATATGTAGTGAAATAAAAACATTGGCAAAATGTACAGATTGAATTCATTTAGAGTTATATGTGTGGTAGAAGTTTGCATGGGAAATAGAAAAAGAGAGAGAATTTTTTAAAGTTCTTTACCTTTATAAGTCTTTTTCGAAAATTTACTACTCAGTTTGCAGCAAAAACATCATATGTTAGCATTTGTTAATTCTGTATGGTAGATATCCAGGTGTTGGTTACTTCAGTCTCTGTTATTACTTGTAATTTCAAAAATGTATAACAACTAAATATATGAAATGACAATTCTACAGGGAGTTGTTTTGATAAATGGATTTTAGGTCAACAGCCTAACAAACACTCTCAGCTGAACATTCAGCAGCTTAACAGTGGGCTTTCTGGAGCAAGCCAAGGCCCCTAAAGATGCCATTTTGCAGAGACAGATGGGCAGACAGGTATTGCCCAAACACTTAGCATATGCTTCTCTGCAGAGATCAGAAAATGCTTTCTAGGTGTCATTTATGCACGGCCTTAGTTATAGAAGTAGACAACGATTATTAATTTCCCAGAGTGGCATCATTTGTCCCATAAGAATTTGTGTAACTGTTCCAGTACTCCTTTAAACTTTTTAAAAAGCCAGATATACTAATCCTTGAAATTATTTATAATTAGGTTTAATTATTCATATTTCATTTGTGAGATAGGTGATTTTAAGTTTTAAAATCTAATGCATAAAACAATTAAAATAATATCCATTAATGAAGGTACCAAATATATTAAAAAGATACCTTTATTACTATTTATAGAATATTGGTTTAAAGAAACTTTACATTTTGCTAATATTCTTATCACTCCTTATTGCTGATGATGACCATGGAGTACAGTCTTAGTCTCCAAGACTTTTTTTTTTTTTTTTTTTCAGAAAACAGAAGTACCAAGTGTAGACCAACAGCAGTTTTCAATTAAGGCAACATTCCTCCCCTTTGCCCAAATCTGAGAGGAGTTGGGAACAAGCATGTTCAGGGAACAGCATGATGGAGTTCTCATTTAGTTAAAAAGTAACATGAACCATAATTCTGCATAGTGTTTCTCGATCTTTGCTATTTTGCTGTTTCCTCATTAATGTTGACTGTGAAAAGGATTGCCCTTACCAATTAAAGGGAAAAGGAATTATGGGCTTACTTCAGATAATTTGAGAAAATATTATTCATTTCATTATATTGAGAGATATTCAATGTATATAAAGATGTGTTATTTGATATGAAAATTATATAGCATGTGTTTTCTTAAACCAGTATCATCCAATTCTTCAAGAAATGAAATTCCTTAATGCTTTTTCAGTTCACAAAAATTTTTGAGAAAGAGGTCATGAATGGCAATCCAGCACAATTCTATACAAAAATAACATTGTAATATTTAACAAGCTAATCCCATTAACATTCTGGCTTCTTAAACAGTTCCAAATGTGAAAAGGCTAGGAAGAAGTCCACAGAATGAAAAGACAAATGCAGGTGAAATTGCATAGAAACTGGAATGCATAATGTGGCAAGTTTTACACTAATAATTTATGACTTTGCCACCTTAGACAATACATATTAGAAACCATTTAAGATAAGTGAGTTTCTTGTAATATTTTTGTTGTGCAACTATTCTATATTTGAAACTTTGTGATTTTTCTGTTTAACCAATAATTATTTAAAAGCATTTTTAAAATTTAAAGTGATTTGTTTTGTTTACACTTGAGTTATTAATTTCCAGTTTTATGATATGCTCAGATGAATAATTTTCTGCCATTTACAAATTCTTGTTCTGTGATTTTCATCTTTTCTAATTGTAGATTATTAAGTCATGCTCTCATCAAGAACTCATTGGTAATATCTAGAGATATTGGAATTTATCTTAAAAACTTTACAGTATTTATAAAACTTAGTTAAATAATTTAATGAATAACCAACATTAATAATATTTATAATATATAATTGAACAATTTTTTCCTATACTCCAATTACTAAAGACACTTTATATAAAGAGATGTCACTAAGCAGTATTAATCTTGGTCATTTCCATTTACTAAAATTTTATAATAAAAGTTATTTTAGTAACACCTGAAAATACAAATATGAAACTCTATAAAAGAAAAACACATTATGAGAGTCAATGAGTTTTCCAGGTATGCACTCTATCACAATATTTAAGATTACATTAGGATTTGATTTTCACTTTATATTTAACAAGATATTATAACCAAAGTCTAAATTTAACTAAGGTCACATATATACCAAGCATTCAATAATTTCCTCTAGCAGACATTTTCCACTAAATTGTCAATTGTCCCAGTAAACAAATCAGCTTTTTCACTTAGTGAAAACACTATTTACTACATTGCTGTGAGTGGAACACAATTATTTTGCTTTTAGACTATTCATGATTTCAAATACTCTCAACATAAAATTATAATAATGATAAATAGTAATATTGCTACTACCATTACTAATAATATATTTGTCAGATTAGGCTATGGTAACAACTCCAAATATCAATGACTTATGGCACAAAGATTTATATCTTTCTCATGTTATATCCATCATGTTTGGCTACTGGTCTTCTTTAACTTTTATTAATGCTGAATCTCACAGTAAGCAGAACTTCTTATCTAGGACATACCACCTTCAGATTTAAGGGAAAAAAGCATTTGCTGGAAAGAGTGCTGGCATGAAGATTCTAATACATATCTGTTGGAAAACATATGAATGTGATTCTGTGGAGCATATACCATGGGGTGGAATTGTTGAGTCATAGGGTAGACGTATGTTCAGTTTTAATAGATACTGCCAAATAGCTGTCTGAAGTGGCTATAATATTTTATACCCTACTAGCACTGTCTGAGTTTCCAAATCCTCACCTATATTTGGTATTTTTACTCTTTTATATTTTAATCATTCTTGTAGAAGTGTAATATCACAATCTGATTGTAATTTGTGTTTACCTGAAGACTACTAATGTGGGGTAAGCTCATATATATTTATTGGCCTTTTGTATACCCTTTTTGGCAAAGTGTCTATTCAGATATTTTGCACATTTAAAAAAATTGTGTTTCCTGCTTTTTTTCTTATTGATTCATAGCAGTTTAAAACATTATTTGTCCTTTATTTGATATATGCATTGATAATGTTGTCTCTTATTCAGTGAGTTGCTTTTCTATTTTTTTCAATGATGTGCTTTAATGAACAGAGATTTCTAATTTTAAAGTAGTCTCATTTATCAATTGTCAGTCATAGTTAGCTATTTTACATCTTGATCAAGAAATATATGCTTTTCCTAACACAAAAATGCTTTCCGATGTTTTTTTCTACAACTTTAGCTGTTTTACTGTTCCCATTTATATCTGAAATATATTCAGAATTGATTTTTGTGTATCATATGAGGTAGGGGTCAAAAAATTTTTCCATATGAATATCTAACTTATCCTGCTTAATTTATGGAAAAGATCATTCTCTTCCCCACTGCAGTGCATGGTTCCTTTTTTATACATCATGTGACCATATATAATTTGTTCTTGGATTCTCTATTTGTCCTAGTGATACATTTTTCAATTTTTAATTGATTCCATACTGTCTTATGAATTGTAAATGTTTGACATGCCTGCCTATCTAGTATTTTTAAAATTCCGTGTATTAGTTTCCTATTGCTGCTGTAACAAAGTACCACTAACCAACCGGCTTAAAACAACACAAATTTGGAAAGGGACGTCAGCAAGATGACAAAGTAAAACATCCCAACCCTTGTTCTCTCACAGATATTGATTCAACAACATATGAATGAAAAAGCCTTTATGAGAATTCCAGAATCCAGTTAAGAAGTTGCAGCGCCCTAGGCAAGTATAAAGCTGAGAACAGCTGCATTGAAATGGGAAAGAACAATTTTTCCTTACCCTTCTTAGCCCCTCTTCCAAGCTGACACAGCTCAGTGCTGAGAGAGAATGCTCTGCCAGTGCCTACTCCCTCAGAGGAAAAGAGAGAGTGGAGCATGTGTCCAACCTCCCGGCCTTTTGGAATACTGCCCTAGGGACTAGTTTTTCTCTCACCTCTGAAAAGCACTGGACAACAGCACAGTTTAGATGCCTGGAGGGCCCTGAAAAAAAAGGAAAACAACAGTGGCTTGCTGTGGCTGGAATAGCTTTGTGCTATTGGGAGAAGGCACACAGGTGAGAATTTCACCCTGGGATGGAGGGAGAAGAGTAAAGTCTGTATCCAGTATTCCAGCAATATCAGGAACTTATCCCAGGGATAAAATCAAACTATCCCTCTTCACAGACAATATGATTTTCTATCTAGGGTATCCTAAAGACTCCACCAAAAGACTCCTAGAATAGATAAATAAATTCAGCAAAGTCTCAGGTTACAAAAATCAATGTATGCAAATCAGTAGTGTTTCTATATACCAATAACAGTCAAGCAGAGAGTCAAATCAAAGACTCAATACTGTCACAATTGCTACAAAGAAAATAAAAGACTTATGGATTTTACTTAACCAAAGGCGTGAAAGATATCTACAAAGAGAACTACAAAAGCTGATGAAAGATATTATAGATGGCACAAATGGAAAAACATATCATGCTTATGGATTGGTAGAATCAACATTGTTAAAATGTTCAGACTGTCTAAAGTGAGTTACAGATTCAATGCAATCCCCATCAAAATACCAAGGAATATTTCACAGATCTAGAGAAAATAATTCTACTCTTCATTTAGAACCAGAAAAGAGGTTGCATAGCCAAAGTAATCTTAGGCAAATGTAACAAATCTGGAGACATCACTTACATGACTTCAAACAATACTACAAGGCTATAGTAACCAAAATAGCATAGTATTGGTATGAAAGTAGAGATGTAGACCAATAGAACAGAATAGAACCAGTGAACCCAGACAAAAAATCATCTACCTACAACCAACTTATCTTTGACAAAGCAGACCAAAATGTTTGCTAGGGAAAGGAAGCCCTATTCAATAAATGGTGCTGGGAAAACTGGATAGCCACATACAGTAGTATAAAACAGGACCCCTGTCTCTCACAATATAAGAAAATTAATTCAAGATAGATAAAAGACTTAAATGTGAGGCATGAAACCATAAAAATTTTAGAAGAAAACATAGGAAAAACTCTTCTAGACATCAGCAGAGGCAAATAATTTATGACTAAGACTCCAAAGGCAAATACAGCAACAACATATGTAATAAAATGGGATTTGATTGATTTTTAAAAAACTTCTATACAGCAAAGGAAATAATCAACAGAGTAAATAGACAACCTACAGAATTGAAGAAAATATTCACAAACTGTATGTCTGAAAAAGGGCTAATATCCAGTATCTACAAAAAAAAAAAAATCAAACAAATCAGCAATAAAAAGCAAACAAGCCCATTAAAAAAGCAGGCAAATGACATGAACAGAAGTTTTTCAAAAGAAGATAGACAAATGGCCAAGAAACATAACTAATCATCAGGGAAATACAATTTAAAATCACAATGAGAGACCACTTTACCTCTGTTAGAATGGCCATTATTAAAGGTCAAAAATCAATAGATGCTGGCACAGATGCAGAGATAAAGGAACACTTATATGCTGCTGGTGGGATTACAAATCACTAGATAGTCTATGGAAAACAGAATGGAGATTCCTCAAAGAAATAAATGTAGACCTATCATTTGATCCAGCAATCCCACTACTGGGTATCTACTCAAAGGAAAAGAAGTCATTTTATCAAAAAGACACCTGCACTCAAATGTTTATTGCAGCACATTTCACAATCTCACAGATATGGAATCAACCTAAGTGCCATCAATTCACGAATGGATTAAAAATATGTGACACACACACACACATCATGGAGTACTACTCAGCCATAAAAAGGAATGAAATAATATCTTTGGAAGAAACTTGGATGGAAATGGAGACCATTATCCTAAGTGAAGTATCTCAGGAATGGAAAAACAAATACCACATGTACTACATGTATTGTCTAATAATTGGGACCTAATTCATTGGCACACATGGGTACAAAGAGGTATAAAATTTATTGGAAATCAAGAAAGGAGAAAGGAGGGAGTAGTAAAAACTTATCTACTGGGTACAACAAACATTATTCAGGTGATGGGCATACTACAAGCCCCAATTTAAGCATTATAAAACTTATCCATTTAACAAAATATTTGTACCCCCTTAATATTTTGCAATTAAAAATCACAACAAAAATCATATGGTAAAAAATGAATATATATATAATATATATAATAATTCTCATTATAACAGTATTAAGAGCTGAGATGTTTAAGAGAGATTTGGATCTTGGGGGCACCACCCTCATGAATGGATTAACATCATTCACCATCAGAGGAGTGGGTTTTTTTAATGAGAGTATGAGTTTGGGACCCCTTTTGCTCTTCTTCTGTTTCACCTCTCTTGGCTCTTCAGCCCTTCCATCATAGAATGGTGCTGCAAGAATGTCCTTGCTAGATGCTGATACCTTAATATTGAACTTTCTGTCTTCCAGAACTGTCAGCCAATAAATTTATATTCATTATAAATTATCCAGCCTATCGTATTTTTTTATAGCACCACCAAAGGTCTAAAACAGAAAATTGGTATCAGAGAAGTTGGGTTTTGCTATATTACATATGTGAAAATGTGGGGGTGACTTTGGAACTGGGTAATGGGAATAGGCTGGAAGAGTTTGGAGGAAGAGGCTAGAAAAAGCCTGTATTGCTGTGAACAAAATGTTAAGGGTTGAGGGCTCAGAAGATAAGAAGAACTGTAAGATAATTATGAAACTTCTCTGAGGTTACTTAAGTGGTTGTGATGAGAATGTTGGTAGAAATATAGACAGTAAAAGCCATTCTGATGATGTCTCAGATGGAAATGAGGAATATCTCATTGGAAACTGGAGTAAAGGCCATCCTTGTTATAAAGTGACAGATAACTTGGTTGAATAGTGTCCATGCCCTAGGGTTTTATGAAAGCCAGAATTTAAGAGCAATTAACTAGGATATCTGGCAGAAAAAAAAAATTGAAGCAAAATATTGAAGGAACAATATGGCTCTTTTATCTGCATCCAGTAAAATGAAAGAGGAAGAAATGATTTAAATACAAAATTTATAACTAAAAGGGAAACAGAAACATTTGGAATATTTCCAGCCTGGCCATGTAAAGAATAAAAAAACAAAACAAAACAAAACCATGTTTGAAAGAGAATGTCAATGGTGTAGCCTAGTGACTATCTATAAGGAGGTTAGTGCAGATCAAAACAATGAGAGAGTGACCCTGAAAGCATTTCAGAGCTCTTCAAGGCTGCCCCTCCATCACAGGCTCAGATTGTTAGGTCCTGGAGGGCAGAAAGACACTCAAGGCTGAGTGTCTGCTTCCTGTATCCCAGCACAGAACCCCTGAACCACCCCAGCCATGATTCAAGTGGGCTCAGGTGCTGTTTGTGCTGCTACTCTGGATCCTTGGCGGCATCCAGGTGGTGTTAATTCTGCAGCTGTGCAGAGAGCATGGCTGTGTAGCCATGGCAGGTTCCACTTACATCAGGGGCCCCTAATCTATGGTGAGTTGTATAATTATTTCATTATATATTACAATGTAATAATAATAGAAATAAAGTGCACAATAAATGTAATGTGCTTGAATCACCCCAGAACCATCTCCCTTCTGTGGTCCGTGGAAAAATTGTCTCCATGCAAACTGTCCCTGGTGCTGAAAAGGTGGGGGACTTCTGACCTAGATTTCAAAGACTGTATTGAACAGCCTGGGCATCCAGGCAGAAACCTTTCATAGGGATGGAACCACTGCAGAGAATTCCCATTAGAGCAATTCCTAGTGGAGTCATGGGGTGGTGTTACCCCCAGATGCCTCCCATTCCCAAATGTAGAGACACCAGTTTGTACCTCCTGCCTGGAAGAGCTGCAGGCACAAGATGCCAATCTGTGGGAGATGCTGCATGGGCTGAGGCCAGCAGAGCCATGGGGGTGGAACTGTTCAAAGCTCTGTGGGCTCATTACCCACCCCAGTGTGTCTAAAAGGTTGCACATGGAGTCAAAGATTAGACTGGAGTCTTAAATTTAATGTTTGCCCTGTTACCTTTTGTACTTAATTAGAACCTGTTATGTTTCTGGTTGTTCCCTTTTTGAATGGATATGTCTATTCTAGGCCTGTCTCAACACTGTAAATTGGAAGTAGATAACTTGTTTTGATTTCACACACTTACAGATGAAGGGGAATTTGCTTCAAGATGGATTGTGCCTTGAGTGTCACCCATATCTGATTTAGATGATACTTTGGATTTTGGACTTTTGAGTTGGTTCTGGAATGAGTTAAGATTTTGGGGCCTCTTGGGATGGAGTTAATGCACTTTGTACATGAGAAGGATATGACTTTTAGGGGGCCAATGGTGAAATGCTATGGTTTGAATGCCCCCTCCCAAACTATGTTGAAATTTAATTGCCATTGTAACATTATTAAGAAGTTTAAGAGTAGTTTAGGTCATGTGGGCACTGCCCTCATGAATGAATTAATGCCATTATTGTGGGAGTGGAGTTTCTTATCACAGGAGTGGTTTCCTCATGAAAAGATGAATTCAGCCTCCTCTTCCTCTCTTTCTTTCTCTTGCCCTCTCTTTGCCCTTTACCTTTTTCACTATGGGATGACAAAACAAGAAGGTGCTTACCAGATGCTGGTATTTTGAAATTGGACTTCCCAGCCCCCAGAACTATCAACCTCCAATAAATATCTGTCCATTATAACTTATCAAGTACATGCTATTTCATTATTACAGCACAAGAAAAGACTGAGACATCCACATACAACAAGATCATCTGTAGAAAATGACAATTTTTCCCCTTAAAAGCTTTATGTTTTTTATTTCATTTTCTTGACTAATTGTACTAGCTAAGACTATGGGTATAATGTTGACTAGAAGAGGTGATCGCAAATATTTATTAAGAGAGATATTTGCTGTAGGAATAGGTACATAACTTTTAAATGGTTAACAAGTTCCATTCTGTTCCTTTAGGTTGGTGTAAAAGTAATTGTGGGTTTAGCATTGTTTAAATTTGCCTTTTGATATTGGAATACATTCTTAAAAAATGTAGTTATGTTATAGATCATTTTAATGCATACTTATCGCTTTATGTTGTTTTGCTTATGACTTGCTTTTTATTTTGTATTTATTTTAGACTATGGAAGTGATGTTGGACAAAAAGCAAACTCAAGCAATTTTCTTATTCTAGTTAAAAATGGGTCATAAAGCAGCAGAGGCAACTCACACCATCAACAATGCATTTGGCCCAGTAACTGATAATGAACGTACAGTGCAGTGGTAGTTCAAGAAGTTTTGGAAAGAAGACGAGAACCTTGAAGATGAGGAGTGCAGTGGCCGGCCATGGGAAGTTGACAATGACTAATTGAGAGCAATAATCGAAGCTGATCCTCTTACAACTACACGAGAAGTTGCCGAAGAACTCAATGGTTGACCATTTTACAGTCATTCAGCATTTGAAGCAAATTGGAAAAGTGAAAAAGCTGTATAAGTGGATGTCTCATGAGCCGACCAAAAACCAAAAAAATCGTAGTTTTGAAGTGTCATTTTCTCTTACTGTACGCAACAACAAAAAACCATTTCTTGATCAGATTGTGTGACAAAAAGTGGATTTTATATGACAACTGGTGATGACCAGCTCAGTGGTTGGACCAAGAAGAGGTTCCAAAGCACTTCCCAAAGCCAAACTTGGACCAAAAAAAGGTCATGGTCACTGCTTGGTGGTCTGCTGCCAGTCTGATCTACTACAGCTTTCTGAATCTCAGAGAAACCATTACATCTGAGAAATATGCTCAGTAAATCGATGACATGCACCAAAAACTGCAACACCTTCAGCCAGCATGGATCAACAAAAAGGGCCCAATTCTTCACCACCACGCCCAACCACACATTACATAACTAAGACTTCAAAAGTTGAACAAATTGGGCTACGAAGTTTTGCCTTATCCGCCATATTCACCTGACCCCTCACCAACCAAGTACTACTTCTTCAAGCATCTCGGCAACTTTTTGCAGGGCAAATGCTTCCACAACCAGCAGGATGCAGAAAATGCTTTCCAAGAGTTTGTGGAATTCCAAAGCATGGATTCTTATGCTACAGGATCAAACAAACATTTCTCATTGGCAAAAATGTATTGATTATAATGGTTCCTACTTTGATCAATAAAGATGTGTTTGAGCCTAGCCATAATGATTTAAAATTCATGGTCTGAAACTGCAATTACTTTTGCACCAACCTATAGTTTGCTAAGAGTTATATTCATTAATGATTTTTGGACTTTATCAAATGCTTTATCTAAATAACCAATTATTTTCTCTTTTATTCCATTAATGTGGTTAATTACATTAACTACATTTAAATACGAAACCACTCTATTCTTAGAGTAATCTCTACCTGGTTTTATGTATCTTCCTTTTTATATATTACTAGATTCATTTTGCTAATATTTTGTTTAGAATTTTACTTGAGTGTGGCTCATCTATAATTTTTTATTCTTATAATACTTTTATAATGGCCTGTGTTTGTCTCATAATACAAGTTGAGAAATTTTTTTCATTCTTCTATTACCCAGAAAAATTTGTGTCAAGCTGTTCATTTATTTCTTAAACTTTTGAAAGAACTTATTGATAAAAACCTCTGGTTCTGCAATCTTTGTGGAATATTTTTACTAACAAGTGAAAAAATTTTAATAGACATTAAACTATTCAAATGTGTTTTTATTATTTTGACTTTCAGTAAGATGTATTTTCAAAGAATTTATCCATTTTACACAAATTATCAAATTTATAGTTGTAAATTAGTTCATAATATCTTCTTAATATCTAAAAAAATCTAAAGTTGTTCATAATATATTCTCATTTTCTTTTTAATGTCTACAGAATCTAAAGTGATATCCCCCTTTTCACTTCAATTTTATTAATCTTTTCAAAGAAAAATCTATTGGATTTGTTGATTATTTCTATTGTTTACTTGGTTTCTATTCTATTTGTTTCTCTTATAATTGTAAGTTATAATACAAACTTGGCTGTCTAAGAATTTTGATTAAATCTCAGACATTGTGTATAATAAGGGTGTAGATCTTCCAGATGATGTTTTCTTTTACTACAGCAAATTGCTTTTCTCTTTCTTTGGGTATATAGTTTAAAGGACCTCTTCCCACAATCTAATGAGTGAATTAACTTGGTTGGACTTGGGCTTCAGATTACACAAAACTCAGTCTACGCCTAGTTTATACTTTTTTCCTAGAGGTTGACCCTATGGACTTTTTAATTGTGGGCCTTTTGAGTCTTTGGCTTCTTAGTCCCAAACAATTCAGTTCTATCTTTCAGAGGCATTAGGCCCAGCTCTTTATCTTCCTTATGCAACTTTAAAACTTTCAGAAGTAATCACAGGGAGACAAGTCATGTGATTTCAGCCATTTCAATGTCACTCTAGCCTTGTGTGAATGCCAAGTCATTTAGTTTCTCCACCTCCCGAAAGGCCTTCTGTTAGAGCCAAGCCTAGATATGTATCCTTAGTTGCACCAGATGTTGTAAGCACCCTAATGAGAAGTGGCTACAGTTCTTAGTTTCAATTCATCACTCCCTTTAGGGCTTTAATTAGTTGCCTGTATTATTTAGAAGGCCACCTCTCCATGGTGGGTGTTTGTTTCTTAAATGGCATGAGACTTTGGGACACATTTTTCTGACTTCTGGACATTTTCATCCTGACTCTTTAGCCCCTGCAGTCTCAGGTTTCAGCGAACATCCTACGGGAAAATTAGCCAAGTGCTCAAGGACCCTTCGGTTTTCCAACCTTGTCCTACAAGCCTTATAGAACTGTCAAAAGGCCTTCTGATTTCTCAATATTACCCTCTATCATTCCACCTCACCTTGCCACACATACCATAGTAGCCCTCTCCCTTGGCTAAGCCCTGATAGTGGAAATAGCTCATCCTTGTTCAGAAATTTAGCTGGCTAATCCTTGCTGCTTCAACAAACATTTAAAGGCTTTAATGAAATAATTTTTAAAAACCAATCTGAATGCTTTACTTATTGTCAGCTTTGGTGTTGATCTCTTGCCATCTACTACTCCTTTCAGTATCTGATGATAGATGGAAACTGTAGTATGAATAAGAGTACAGCTTTGTAAAGGGAGGTGCCACTTTATGAGATAGGAAAAAAACTAGAATGGAACTAGTTTGGTTGGGGTAGGGAAAATTATAAGTTTAGTTTGGGCCATATTTGTTTGAAATGCCTATTGAGCCTTCAACTAGAGAAGTAAAATAGACGATATGAAGCAAATAATAGTTTATCCACTAGGAAATTTGCTAGGAAGTTTAAAACTGCCTTCAGTTGATTTAGACATTTGTTTTGATATTTTTGCAGCATAAAAGGAATGACTAACACTTGTTAGAAGTGATAAGTCCCATAATCATGGTCATTGGTAACTCATAGAAAACCTGAAAGTAGGCCTGATGCAGATGATTTTACAAAGAGAATACCTGGGATTATTTTGAAACGAAATATGTGATCTTGACAGTTCAGCTAGGAATCTAAGTGTCATTCTTAGGGGGTCAGTGAAATAGTGGCCCTAGCTTTGAATAAAACTCAGAATAAAAAGCATTTTCTGCAATGCCATAATGCTTAGAGAATGAGTTACTGAGAGGTCACTGGGGGAAAGAATGAATTCACTCCATTTATATATGAATCTAAAATATTTTTTCATTTTTTCAAGTCAATCCTTTGTAGAAAGATATGTGATATGGTAGAGATCCCAGTACTATAGTTAAGACACCTGAACTTCCTGGTTATTTTAATGAATAATAAGCTGACTTTGGCACTCTGGATGCACATAAAAGTAACTATGTGCACACACTGAAAAGAATGTTAGAATAATGCAACAACATCAAAATAACACAAGAAATTATTATTTCTTCATATGAGCACCATAAAATTCAAAACCACATCTTCAGCATTAAAGAATGCCTTCAGTTATAAATATACAAGTATTTCTAGTCCAAGATAGTACCTGATTAATACGCCAATTGCTATGGTTTGGGATGTGTGTGTGCTTTTTTTTTTTCAGCTTTCCATAAAAAATTGAAGGACTTATTTGTACCTTTTATTTAATGCTATTGTTTCTTTGTGCTCCAGAGAAATTTAAAGTGCAATCAAGTCCCTTATTCAATTCAAGCTATTGTAGACACCACAGAAGCTCAATTAAAACATCAGCTTTCTATTGATCAGTTGTCTAGTAATTACCCCACCTTGTCTATTGTATTCTGTTCACTTCTACAACTTTCTCTCAATAGAGTCAAGTACTTAGAAGTGCCCCTTCTCACAGAAAGAGCCTTGATGTACTTTGCAGGAAGGAGTATGCTGAAGTGTAGTTTTTCTGAAAGGAAAGAGTAACGTTTCGAAGTAATGACCTGGCTAATTAATGCTGAATTCCAGTAGAAATCCTATTCCTACTGAAGTACTTATGACATCCACATTAATACTAAATGAGCCCATCAGAATTAATGTCTTTGCAATAAATACCAAAGTAGTTGAGAATGATTAGGCTATTATTGTACAGTATTACACAGAAAGACAAAAAAAGTCTGAGGCTTAAAAGAAAATCGCAGTGATTTGTTTCTAAGATTGGAGCTAGTGGAATCCATATTTATTAAATACAATAAAGATATGGAAATACACAGAATATTTTATTCACAATTTGGTCCATTTTTAAATGTAAAAATGAGTTGGCTTAAAAGTTGTAATGTCTATATTCCCTAAAAACTGTCAATAATACCCTACCTCTGTTATCAACCTTGTATGTTACATCATATGCCTATGTATGTATAAATATATATATATATTTATTTATATATTATATATTTGTAAAACAAGTTTCTTTTACACACATTTTTAAGTTTCCATTATTAAAATAATGTTGCTGTGGTCATCTTAATTTATGATCTAAATAATAACATTTTAAAATACCTACAGTATGCTCTAATCTAGTGGTTTTCAAACTGTTCCACAACCCTAAGATTTCCTGGATCTTTTCAAAAGAGCCATGTCAGGATAAGAGATGAAAAGAGAAGTCCATGGGGAAGTAATATTTTCTCTGTCTCCCAGCACACCTACTGGAAGCAGAGTGGGTACAACTGTCACCTGTTTTAATTTTTAAGGTTTTGCAGTGAGGTTTTATTGAAACAAAGTTGTTACTTGAAAGCAAATTTGTAAATAAGTTTGAAAAGCATTTTTCTAATCAAAGACCTAAAGCAAATTATTTGTTGTTTTATCTTTTTGCAGACATAGATGTTTTCATAACCTTATATTGGTTATCAGCAAAACTTGAGTCATGGCATCCAAATATTTTCAAACCACAATGGTTTCTTGTCTAGATTATCTCAACCTTAGCCAAGCCCCTTCCTTGGCCTCCAATGCACTTTTGTCCACTCTTTTTCCAATGAGCTTTTGGAAATACAGCCCTGATAACATCACTACGTTGACTCTAATACTTCAATTGCCTCCCTTGCATACAAGATGAATCCAAACTTCTTATAATGACATAGTTCATCTTTTACTCCAACCCAAATTAAAAACCTGCAATAAGTTTTTAGTGACTATACTATACTATCTTATATTTTCCTGTTCTTGGTCATGCAGCTTACTTTGTTTAGAATATTTTTCACCTTGATCATCAGTATGGATATATATGTAAAAGACAAATACAGGAATCATTTCTGGGATAACACTGAATATAGTTTGTAATGCCATCCTATAATGTACCTCCTGTTATACATTGTATATATTTCTAACCATACTATTCACATACTTCTACATACATATTTCTATAGTATCACATTCTGTAACACCTATTGGTTTGCATGTGTGTTCTCCGTACTAGGTACTCCAGGCAGAGTCTGAGACTTATTTGCCTTCGTGTTCTTAAGTCAGTGCCTTCCATAGATAACCTGTATCAGAATCAACCAGATATAAACATTAAAAATGCAGAATTATGGGTACCACTCTGGTCTATAAATCACAATTTATGGATCAGAAGAATAACATTTATATTATAATTGAAATTTCAAGAAGTTAAGCAAATGATTTTCCATCAATAAAAGTTTGAGAATTACTGCTTATTGTCTATAAGAGTATTTGGAATACAGAAAGTGATTATTAGGGAATGTGGTTTGATTAAATTAGCAGAAGCAACCTCTTCAATTGGACTATTCACTCTGAGTGCTAAATCACTTATTCTTGGTGAAACTGAATTTCCCATGACTAGCTCTAGATAAAAAGACATAAGATTGCTGAATAACGTATTATGCTGTAACTGCTAAGTAGCCCACTACCCCACAACTTCTGCCTCATTTAATAGTGCTTATCAAGTTTCCAGACACAGATTCATTTATGGTTTTGATTCTACTAATTTTTATGATGGTTGAAATTTGTTTCAAATCCAGGTCAATTGTTTAATTTCCCTTTTTCCTTAAAAAATTGTGAAATATCCCTTGCTCCAAAGCAGTTCCACTACTAAATTCAGTTTTCATGGCTAAAGACTGACTGTATCTTCTAGTGAAATCTCACTGAACTTGACCAGTAGAATGTCATGTCACTTGTAAATATAACTTTTCTCTTGTGTACAATGAAAAGGGTTTTATGAGTCTATGTCTCTATGAAAAGATGAGAAAAAGATGTTTTGCTCCCTAAATTAAGGCATTTCCCCCAAAGCTTCTTTTCTTTCCTTCTACATTTTTTCCTTAACAAATTTACCCGTATGCACATATCAATTATCAATTCTAAGCTGAAGTTTATTTAGTTTGTGAAACTATCCCAACCAGTCTATTTTTCCATTATCTTTATCTTTAAAGTCCAGTGAAATACCTACATTCAGATATTTCATCACCACAATAAACAGTGTTGATACTAAAGCAGACTGAAACATTTACTTATAAAAATACTGCTTTCTGATTCTTTTATTTTAATAAAGCCACTGTATTCTCAGCAACTCAGACTTAGTCATGCAAGATAAAAAAAAAATTCTAGAGATCTATTATCCTTATAATTAACAATACTGTACTATACCCTTAAAAATTTGCTAAGAGGGTAGATCTCACAATGTTTTTAAAAATCACAATAAAAAATGATTGTGGCATGAAAAAGGATCCGTGAAATAAAGATTTGGATCAGATATTTATACAGCACTTTAAAACAAAGGAAATTAAAATTCAAAAGAAGATGTCAAACATCAGTAAAAGAAGCTAAATTCAGATCCTTTGGTGAAACCTTGTTTGCTTACAGCAAGCAAAAAAGCAAGCCCTGGTTATCAGTGAAAGCTGCAGATCTCGTTGTGTTTGGGGAAGTGATGTCTAATGTATTAAGGGTGACTCATCAAAGAAACTGGTGTAAATGGCTGCAGCCTGAGGCTTGCCAGAACTGTTCACTGCCTATAGTATTCTTTTTATTTAATATATATTGTGTGTGTGAAATATCTTGTTTGTTGTTAAATTTCAGCATAACGTTGTGAAAAGAAAACTTGACTAAATTTCAGATCTTCCAAGGAGTTTGAGTTTGAGTAATATTAGTTCATAAAACTAGGGGGATATATAAAAGATACCTGGATTATTCTTCTACATATAGCATCAGGGTATTAGAGAATATAAGGTTTAAAAGAGACTTAGAAGGTAATTGAGTAAAACTCCCTGTCTGATGCTTGAACAATCTCTATGATGTCATAGGTAAGGCTAGGGACACAAGTTTGTACTATTAAGAAAGACAGAAAACTTCTTGTAAGTACAAACTAAATTTCAATTTATTATATGTTGAATTTTCTCAAAATGTGAATTATGTAAGGGCAAATTAGTCCTAATTATTAAACAAGTAAGAGAGTTAATTAAAAGTGAATGTTAAATCTCAGTAAGATTTCATATCTGATAATACCATAAAAACTCAGGAAATGCAACCACTATTTGTATGAAGAATATAAAAAGTTCAACTAAAAATAATGTATTCTATCATATTTCTATTTTCATAGATAATAAAATATTGAATAAAATTAAAAATTCTAAGCTCATAAGTAACGTAATTATCGATATACCAAAGCCAGAGTTCATAACAAAAAAACAAGAGTAAAAGGGTAACAATGCTTCAATGATATTGATTAAATAAAGTATAACTGCTTTACAAAAGGGAGGAAATGAAACCAGGATGTTTTGAAGAAATAATATTGAGTTTTGCATAAAGAAGTAGAACGAAATTGGAAAGGCTTGCATACATTTATTGCCGAAGTTTCTGCAATATGCTACTACAGTTCCTACACTTATCAATTATGAGGATTTTCAGCTTTCGGCTCCAGAAAATGTGGGAAACATAGGCAATTACTCTCTGAAGAAAGGTTTTTAGGGAACTCTTTTATCATCTGTGTGTTATTAATGCCCGGGAGGGCAAGGGAACTTCTATTAAGTAAACAGTCAATAATGCTTTATTAACATATCCTTACTCAAGATCAATCTGTAGAAATATTGTCAAATCTAAACTTTACATTTCAAAGATTATATTTTTCACTTACATAGAAACTATATTAAGTTTTTCCATTACTATCTGATAAGCAGTTTATGAATATGCCTTTCTGTTCATCCATAAACATAATTAATAATTTAATTTTTATTTTAAAGTCCTTTACTGCTGGCAGCTACCATGATTTGGGGGCAAAAGAATTAGGGGTATGTGTGTGTGTATGTGTGTGTGTGTGTGTGTGTGTGTGTTTGAGACACGTTGGGGAAAATAATGCAATTATTTTATAAAGTGATAATTTATGGATTAAATTATAAAGAAGGTTAACTCAAGAAAATGTATTCATTCTATATGTGCTTTTCTCTCATAATTGTTTTGCCATTGTTCTACAACTAAGCATTCAAAAATTTCTATAAAGTTGTCAAATAATAAATGTATTATTAGCAAAGAATAAATCTCATAGACATTTTTCAGAAACACTAATTAGGCCTCACAACACCCAGCACTACCATATGATTTTTTCTCCCCCCACTCCTTTCTTTGGAGGCAAAGCAATTTCTTCAGTTTTCTAGACTACACTTTCTGCAGGAAAATTAAAGGCATTGGTTCTGTTCCCAGGCCTGCCACTGACATGCTGTGTGATGCACTTATTCTACCTTTGCCTCAGTTTCTCCCATTACTGAAATAAAATTGTAATGGTTGCCACTTTCAAATCTCATAGGGTTGCTCTGAGAAATAATGAGAGTAGTGTGGAGTAGTTTGACAGAATGAGGCAAGAACATATGAACATTAAAGAGAATTCAATATAGATGGTTTAATAAGAAAAATATTTCTATCAAGCAGTGGCATAGCCCTGCACTGTCTTACTTCATTAGTTATTTCTCACTAAAGCCTATTAGGGAAATTTGGTTATTCAGCCAATTTGAAAAAACAAAGGAAATTAAAGTATTCACAGAAAAAGACAGTATGTAGAAGACCCTGGAAAACAAAGCATTATGAACCAAATGGAAATTTTCAAATGTTTCAGGCTGATGCCTTTTTAACTTGAGCTTGCTTTATTATCAGAAGCTTTAGCATTTTGAAATTTTACTGGAATATCTACTATTCTTAATAGAAATTCCAGGAAGCTCAGAAACTTCTCAGCACCGTATGTAAATGGAAGGAACAAGAAATAATCAATTTTGTGACAAAATATTTTATGTCCTAAATTGTGAATAGCAAAGTTAACTCTTGTTAATAAAATGTTTAAATGGAATTACTGTAGGAATAAGTATTGGGAATACTTGTCCTGATTTCATTATTTTTTTAAGTTTCCTCCCAGAACTATGAGTGAGTGATTGGGCATGTATTCATTTCATATCATATAGTCTTACGGAGAGTTTTCATTTATTTTTTTCTGGAGAACTACTTACTATATGGTAAACTATTCTCTTTATATAGACAAATATAAAACTTAGGTTATAGTAGAACTTTGAAAATAATCTGAAATTATATATATATGTATATATATATATATATTGCCTTGGATTTTTAAAATTGAAAGTAAATCACTGCTTTACCAATCAAACTATTTTTTTCATAATTAAGCCACTTTAGAAACTAGATGAATACTTGTTTCCACAAACTGTAACCTGAGATAGTTTTAGATACCAGAGTCAAGGATATCTAAATCATGCTTCCTCCACTATATACCCAATTATTTGTTTTAACTTTTCCAAAGAAGATCAAGAATGATGCAGACTATAAGGCTCTTCCAAGGAATGTGTAAAAACCAAGCACAATACACAAAAACCCTTGTGCAACACTTTCTAGCTTTCTTAATTTTTAAAGCTATTTCTGTGCGATGCTTTGTAATATTGTGATCACTTTCCAAAAGAGACATGACCTAAACAAAAAAGTTGTGAAATTTTCCTTATAGATTATTTCTCTCTGAGATTCCAAACAGAACTTGATGATAATCTTCCTAAAATAAAAGGGTTCCTATTTGTACTCTCCTGTTCTCCTGTTTTTATTGTTATGGTTATGATGGTGGGGTTGTATTGCTTTTTGAAAAACCCATAGTAATATTTGTACCCCCATAATATGCTGAAATTAAAATTAAAAAAATAAATTAATTAAAAAAAGTAAAAAAAATAAAAATAAAAAAAAATAAAAAACCCATAGTAAAACTGGTTTAAAAAAGTCTCACCAACATAAAAGTTTTTTATTCCTGCAGGTATACATCCCAGCAACTTAAATTAATGATTCCAAACTAATTTGAATATATATATTCCATAATATGAATATATATATATATATATAGAGAGAGAGAGAGAGAGAGAAACCTCACAAATGAAAGTTTGCCATTTTGAGAAGGGAGTGGAGCATTTTTACTATTACATCTGGGGACACACAAGTTAACAAGGATAATGTTTGTCACATAATGAAATGGAAATATCTGTCAATAGGTTTGACATATACTTACCACTTAAAGGACCTTGGGAGAGCATTACCTTGGACTTTTGCTTAAACTAATATCCTGCATTTTCCAACATACCCAATAACTAATGCTTTCACATCTTTCTACAGTGGGCTGGGGTTGGTGTGCGGGAGCCAAGGCATATCTCTTCCCAACTCCATGTTCCATGACATCATCTTGGGGCTTGAAATAGGTCATGGTGAAAGATTACACTAAGAAAATCAATGAATGTTACATATTAGAGCATTTTCTCCCCAGAGAGTCAGTTATTAGTTTGTATCTCTAGGGGTACTGGAGCACCGCAATTTGCAACTCTCAAAAGCTCATATTTCTAGAGATTTTACCTGCTGCACTGTGTATTTAGATGGCTGCACAGCGCAGTTCTGTGTTGAGACATTGCTAGGCAGTATGACACAGAAGCAATTCATACCCATCAGTTAATCCTCAGTTCTTATCTTACTTGACCCCTAGGCAGCATTCCATACAGTCTATGCCACTGATGCACTCTTTTCATAGGACATACTCTTACTACTGTGTTTCCCCAAAAATAAGACCTACCCATAAAATAAGCCCTAGCAGGATTTCTAAGCATTTGCGCAATATAAGCCCTACTCTGGAAATAAGACCTAGTGATGGGCGTGGCTACGCAGCGTATCTGCACAACTCATGCATTTTGTCCAGTGGCGGTAAAGAAGAAGAGCAGCCCTTCTCATCTGCCCCATGAGAGCTCTATTGCTTGACATGAAAGACTGGGGCCAATGGTTCTAAAAGAAATAGAGTTGAAAGAAATTCAGGATGGAATTCGGGGTTTGGAGAGTTATGATGATGTTCCAGAAGAAGACGACTTAACTATATTTGAATAAATGTAGATTGTTGTACCATACTTAAAAAAATAATACATCCCCTGAAAATAAGCCCTAGGGTGTCTTCTTGAGGAAAAATAAATATAAGACCCTGTCTTATTATCGGGGAAACACAGTAGTTGCTCTTTCTTGGGATCATTCATGGTTTTGTATTTGTTTTCCTTTATCTTTCTAAAAGATTTGTAGTAATATCTCATTCTGGTTTTAATTTATTCTTCAACAATGTTGAACATATTTTCATGTGCTTATTAGCCAATTGCCTTAGTCTATTCAGGCTGCTATAACAAAATACCATAACCTAGATAGCTTATAAATAACAGAATTTTATTTCTTACAGTTCTGGAGGCTGAGAACTTCAAGATCAAGATACCTGCAGATTTTATGTGTGATCAGGGCTTATTTTCTGGTTAATAGATGGTGCCTTCTCACTGTGTCCTTACATAGTAGAAGAGGGCAAAGGGTTTCTCTCAGACTTCTTTTATAAAAAGTGCATTAATCCGATTCATGAAGGCTCTGCTGTCACCTTGCCATAACCTTACAGGCTAGGATTTCAACATATGCATTTTGGGGGGGACACAAACATTCAGACTATAGCACCAACTGTATATCCTCTTCAATATAATGTCCATTCATGCTGTTTGGCAATTTTCTAATTAAGTGTGAAGAAGGGAGGTAGCATCTCCAAGCCTACATACTCACGATGAGGAATGGACATTCATAGAATGGCAGTAGCTCTGTATAACTCATATTTTCAAAAATGTTTTTATCATCTACATATCCGTCCTTCCTATATCCTTGTTGTAGCTGAAAGATTCAAGAGTCAGATATTTGCTCTGAATGTCTGCATAGATTTTCTTTTCACAGATTTTCTTTAAATGTCTGCAAGTGGGGTTTAGCATTTTTCTTTAAAATTCTGTATCCATTATACATCTTTGAAAATTTAGGTCCTAAGTGAATATTTTATTAAGAATGAGGAAGGAAATCACAAATTGTAAATTTAACAAGTTTAAATGATGGCAAATATATCAAACACCACAAAATTGAGAAAATAACACATTTTAATTAATTTTATGATAGTCTTTATAACATATATTTCTATATATTTTTTCTGAATACTCATGTAAGTAAAATGCACAAATTTTAACAGTGCAGCTCTTAAAATTAAGAGTTAAGTTTATACCTATGTATCACAACCCAGATCACATTGCACATTTGTGGCACCTCAGAAGGCTTTCTCAGCACTCATGAAGGATATTACATATTTTGACTTACATCATCGCTCATTATCTTTTTCTGTTTTTGAGCTTCAGGTAAATAGAGTTATATAAGTTGATACTCTTTTGAGTCTGATTTCTGCCTTTATTATTATATGTATGAGATTCATTGATAATGTATATATCATCTATTTTATCTTCATACTTAGCTGAAACCTCAGTTTTAACATCATACACTATTATATACAATGTCTCTATATCTCTAAGGGTATTATTGTTCCCCCAGTTGCAAGTAATCATAAACTCAGAATCTTGTTAGCTAGTTTTTCTAACTCTTCTGTAAAATCAATAAGAAAGTCTTATAGACTGTTCTCAGTTAAGTCCTCTTCCAAATATCTCCTCTTTACCTTTCTCCCTGCCATTGTTCTAGTTCATACTATTCTTCATACCTAGATTACTTTCATAGACTTTTCTACTTTCACAGCCTCCCCTTTAAATGTGTCCTCTGGGAGATTAATCTTGGCAAAATATTTGTCATGTCATGGACCAGGTTCAAAATAATTAAATACTCCATTTTATCTATAAGAAAAGAAACCAAACACTTTAAACTGATATTCAATGAATTCCATAATCAGGCTTCAATGAACTACTTGTTCATTACTAGAATAAAAAATGTATCTCAAATAATTTCTTTTCTCCTTACTTCCCCCCCACACACTTAGAATTAGTCATTTTCAGGTCAATTCCATTCATCATCTAACACACAACTCAAATCCTATTTCCTCTGTTAAGCTTCACCTCAACAGCTAATGTATAAATGAGTTTTCCTTCTTTTAAGTCTTTACTGTCCTCACCACTCATTTGACACTTACATTTTAATTTATGGTGGGCTGTTACTTAACATTTAGTATACTTTTTTAATCTCCCTGAGGAGATACTAAGGTCCTGGAGAATCCCTTCTTTTGTATGTTAAATTCTACAGAAGATCTTTGGTAGGTTTTAACAAAGAGTTTCATAAAACATTTAAAAGAACATGGATAAAAGCAACAAAGGAAAAAGTGACAACAGGTAACAAAACTTGTCTAATTTTGAATCTGCTATGATCAACCCCAATAATAATCAATTAATTCACTAGTAAGAACTGTCTCCATGCTGATGTCATAATTCCAGGTAGTCTATTTAGAAAATACACTTAAAACAGAAATTTATTAATACTTCTGCAGAGATTATTCCAATATTGTAGTTGGAATAATCATAGACCTTCTGCTTGAGTCATTCTCCCTTCTCACCCTAGAAAGATCTACCCATTAAACCCTTGGAAGTTCTCAAGATAATTTTGTATTGTATAGGTAATAACTTTCATCTGAAGATCTAAAAACATATCACTTTTGTGAAAATAAAAGACTAATAACTAAAAGTTCAAAGTTAAAACTAAATGAAAGACTATTTAACAAAATGGCCCTAGATCACCTAGTAAGTTTACTGCAGAGCTTAAAAAAATAAATAAGTTAGGTCATTTACCTATGCAGAGCTTTACATCATAATGATAGATTTGGTTTCCTTTAAAAATAAGAACTTTTTGAGTTTACATATAGAATGAAAATAGCAAACTACTATCAAGAAGTATAACATTAACAGAAAATATGAGAACACTGAAAGAGCCTTCCACCTTAAATAGTTTGATAAAGTAAAAGACTCCAGTTCCCACTAACTGACATGTTGTGAAGTCTAGCTCACAACATTGTTAGATGTTTTGAAAGCATAACGCTACCTTTATAGGGGCAACTCTGCTTATGAGATATTGGAACAAGTTGATTTGTTAAGGCACTGAAAACTATAACATAACCTTCTAGAATAAAACATACATACATACATACAGTATCTCCCAATATTATGCAGAACTATTGCTGATGAAAACACCTCTCCATCCTAACCTCCCATTACCCTCCTGCTCTATTCCTTTTAGAAAAAAGAAAACAGATTCATGTATAAATGTTTCCACAGGTATTAAGAAACTTCTATGAGAGCGAGGGGGGAGAAGAAATTGTCCACAAACATCATGGGAATCTGTTGGCAATTGCTTTATCTACTTGTGCAAAATCCAGTTGTCCTAATTTTGTAATTTCCAAGTGGATAGCTAGTTCAGATAAGCATTTAAAAAAAGTTGAATCAACACAGTTAGGTAATGATCCTGCTTCCTTTGCCCTGTCTTTCTCCCTGCTCCCCTACATATAACCTTTCACTTATTTATTTTGCTGTTAACATTCTTCTTGAAGTATGTTGTTAAACCTAAGACCTCATAAAGTAAATCCTTAGAGTTATGAAAAAAGAAAGTGAGGTCATTTTAGAGTTGTGTGGTTAATTTACAATCTGAACACTTTTGCATTTTTCCCATGTTAAAGAAACTTAAAAAACTTATCAATAGATTTCTTTGTGGCTTTTACTAATGAAGTTGTATTTTTTTTTTTCTATCCTTGGTAGGTGTTGAATAATTTGAATGGGAATTTGAAGGTTCATGGCTTCCAAACCAGCAGGAGTTAAGGCTTAATTGCTTGGAAATACATTTTCATGGCTGATACCAGTAACAGAAAAATGTCTGTATGTCAAGAGCCTCTGTACTAATCAGTTAACCGTAACATGTGCCACCCCATACCTAGAGACAATGTAACTGTTAACAGCTTGAAGCTATTAAAAATGTACCAATGGGGAACTTTCTTATACATTTTTCACTAATGTGCTTCTTCACTCTAAATAAAGGAATAGAGAAATTTTATACTTAACTACTGTCAGTGAAAAGGAAAGTACATTCACCTAGTTTGAGCTTCAAAACACATTACATCCAATTCTGTTCATTAAGGTAACACTTTAAAAGTCACTCAATTGCTAATATGCTCTCTCTGCGTCAACTCAGAGGCTGCCTATTAGATCAGGTTACACTCCAGAGACTGGGATTTGATTTCCAGCTCTAGAGAGCAGGTCAAGAATTGCAATAACAATTAGTAATTAGTAGTTAGATCTCAATTTACCACATTAGAAGGTCATTTCTCTGAAGCATTTGGTCTCATGAGAGGAAAAGAACATAAGAGACTATAAACCGTTGAAGCTTTGAAATCAAGGAAAGACTGTAGAATCTAAGATGCTCCTTGAAATCTTTAACATTCTAGGTATAAATTTCTTAAGGTATAATATTTCCATAACTTATGGCTTTAGGTCCAAATTCTAGGTTTGGAACCAACACATACTGTGTAACAAAACAATACCTTGTCTTCAATAAGATATAAATTTTTTATCTTTAAAATGGCAATCTTCCTGTGAAACTGGATAAAAGATAAAATATGAATACTCTGTTAAATGCTTCCTAGTATTTTTTCAAAAATATGATTAATATACAAAAATTCAAATAGTATGACATATTATCAAACAGAGTCATATTTTATGGCGTGAACATGACTAGTTCCTGATAATTTGCATAAGAAGTAAAAATTTCAGTTCACAAACTAAGATATGTGGAAAATGCATTTTCTTTATTTTCTAAAGCAACTTGACTTCTGCTGTCTAGTCTACATCCCATGAAATTGGAATAAAATATATCTTAATTATTGTTTGAAATTCTACTCAATCCTCATTTTAGGAATATGTTCAAGATTCCTGGATCTTACATGACATCAGAGCAATTGGGTGGGGTGAGGCAGTCTCTCTGTTCATCAGTCAACAGTCTACAAATTTGAATGCAAAGATATTTCATTTACCTATCTGTGCTTGTCCATTAGATCTGGGAGACTTGTTGACTTCATATTGTATCCTTTGGGATATGATGATAATATGCAAGATAGGATCGTTGGTGTCTCTGTTGCCATATCCTTAGTTAACTTTTGGAGTTTCTCTCTCTCAGGTCTCACTGCCTCCACCAGGACACTGTCAGAAAGTAGGATCCCAGTCCCTATCATTCCAGGGCATATGTACTTCTCTCCTCTTGATAGCCCAGGGAATGTCTTTTGAGCCTAAGAGAACTCTTCTATTTTTTCCTTGCTGCTTCTTCTAAGACCTCTTTTTCATATAGTGAAATTATTAGAAGACAAATTCTAAGACATTTTATAGGTTACTACTTCATTCATATTCACCACATACCTCTTCTGAGGCACTGAAGCACAGAGCTAACTGTCTTATAGAATGAAGGGAAAAGGAAAAAATGCAGGCAGAAAAATTAAACATAAGTTAATACCCCAAAATATTACTTGGTTATATTTAGAGAATCAATATTTTTTGAGAATTTAAAACATAGGTTATATGAAATGTTCAGATGATTATTTTGAAAATGTTAGAAACAATATGAATTATTTCTAGCATCAGCTAAGTACTAGAAATTTTAAAGGCAAACATTAATATTATACTTATAAAACACAGGTATTACCAGTGATTTAAGGAAGAATTTTACTACTAGGATCTTTTACAGCAAGTCTGCAAGTGTCATGAAGAGAATAGTAAAGTCATAGAAGGAAAGGATGAGTGTATCTTTATGAATCAAGAATTGCATGCATTAAGCCTGCAATCCTCACCCCCTAGGCTGCTGACCAGCACAGGTCCCTGGCCTTTTAGGAACCAGGCTGCACAGCAAGAGGTGAGAGGTGGGTCAGTGAGAGAAGCTTCATCTGTATTTACAGCTGCTCCCCAGCGTTTGCATCACCGCGTAATCTCTGCCTCCTGTCAGATCAGTGGTGGCATTAGATTATCATAGGAGTTCAACCCTATGGTAAACTGCATGCAAGGGACCTAGGTTGTGTGCTTCTTATGAAAATCTAATGACTGATGATCTGAGGTGAAGCTGAGGCAGTCATGCTAGTACCAGGAAGTGACTGCAAGTACAGAATATCATTAGCAGAAAGGTATGACTGCACAATAAATGTAATGTGCTTGAATCATCCCAAAACCATCAGCTCCCCCACCTGTCCGTGGAAATATTGTCTTCCATGAAACCGGTCCCTGGTGCCAAAAAGGTTGGGGACTACTATGTTAAGCAATTTTGAGTGCAAGAAACAAAGCCTTCTTAGGTTCCCTCAAGTAATGGAGTTTTATTCCAAAGATCTCCAGAATTTCTATATTGAGGGAGCCTGTAACAGGATATCTGATTAGAAAGGAGAAATAACCAATGGTCTTCTATTTGCCTCCCATCCCATGCACACTGCTTCTACTTACTTTGTATGGACTCTTTAATCACACTGATAGAAAATAAAGTTGATAATACCTTATAGTAGTATGTTCACATTTAAATAGCATTAGAGAAATAAGTTGATGACCTTTTGAAGATAAAACAAGTATAAAACTGAAATAGAACAGCACAAACAAATGAAAGAAAAAATAATTTATTTTAATTCCAATTGATCTCTATAACATATAATAGAAAGTAAAACCTGCTTATGTACATAAACAGTATGGTATGAGTTGCGCATATTTAAAAATAAAATCAAGTAGCTTTAGGGATAGCATTAAGGAAGTACCATACAGGCATGTGCCAAACCAGATGATCCAGGACACCACTTCACACCCTACATTGTGATGCCATGTATAAACTATGCATGAGCCTACTTTTGGTATGGAAGTAATCAGCAATGTGGACCACCCAAAGATGTTACTGATCTTCTCAAGAGAGGTACTAAGAGAAAAGATAGATGTAATGAAATGGGGGAAATAATGGCATGGTTTTGAGTTTTAGATAAATATAAATCCAAACATACACATTGAAAACTCTGGAGATGTAATAAATGTCTTGCTTTGATGCCTGACTTTGGAAAGGTCAACATGTTTATAATTCATGTCATTATAATTCCATTTGCCTTACCTATCGATTTAGTTGCATGGAAGAAACTATAGACTGGGAGAAAAGACAGAAACTTTTCTTTCCTATGTCCTGAAACTGCAGTGATTAAAATAGACATTGCACTTCCCTGGCCATCAGCTCTGGAGCTTAGGCCTGCTCAGACAGAGAAGTTGAATAGTGAATAGTGTCATCAGGGAACAGAAATGGTTTTTGAAATCCTATAGCAGCTTAATATATTGACAATTTTCTGTTACTATATCAGCCAGAAAATTATATTCTCAAGCAATTAAGCCTTATCTCCTGCTGGTTTTGAAGTCATGAACCATCAAATTTCCTATTATAGTTAATCAACCTCTATTCTTGGTCCAAACAGCATGACGGGGGATGGAGTGATTTGGTGCAGAAAGTACATAAAGAGCTGACTAGAATTGTTTCAATGCTGCAGGACTTTGGGCAAGATCATTTTCCTCAGAAGCAGTTCAGGACATTTCTGGAACCTGAGGCATAGTAGGCTCCTGTGCAGTATGCAAATCCATAGGAAAGGAATTTCAAAGGTCTATCAGTTGAGAAAAAATCCCATTGTGTAACAATCTATGCATTGCAAAGTGACCCTAACATTCATGAATTAACTTTAAAGCAAAAAATAAACTGTGAAATGCATTAAAACAAAAAATATTTTAATATAAAATTTATTAAAGGATTCTGTAGGTATAAAAATAATGCCTATTTTATTTTATGTATTTTTGATCAATGTGCACATTGAGTATTAATTGTATACTCAATTCAATGGGTAGGCAATTTGTACACAGAATGAATTCTAGGCCTTCAACACCACCCAGTGTTATCGTAACACTGAGCTTGCAACACTGCTGAGATTATATTCTTTTTCTTCAGTACAAAAGCATACTCCCTCAAAACAAACCTATACTAGCTACCCTACTGTGACTGCGGTAGACAATGAGTACTTTCTTTAAGAGATAAATTCTTATGTACCCTTCCATTATGTCTTGAATTTGTAATTCTCCATGGTGTTTTCTATTGGTTACAACTTCCATTAGTCGTCACATTGTGGCAATGACTATAAGACAGAAGCAGCTTTCAGTGGTTTTCTCAGCACCAGTATCTCTTGATTATAAACCTATATACAATCTGTTTGTCAGGTATCAGTAGCTTCAGATGTCATTGAGACAATTCTTATACATTGCCCTGTCAGCTACTTAGGTAGGTTTATTCATGACTTAGTGTATTTTCTTTAATTAAGATTTCCTCTTTGACCAATGGACTGTTTAGAAGTGTGTTGTATAGTCCCCAAGTGTTTAGAAGATGGAGTAGACACAAGTTTTTCTACTTCTTGTTCTCTAAGTATAACACAAAACCCAACTCAAAATGCAAAACAAACATAAGAAGACTCTAGAAAGTGGTGTCATAAAAGGTGTCAAGTATTACCAGGGACTAACTAAGGACCTTTACACACACAAGGAAGAAATGAGGAAGCATACCTACTGCTTCGGGTGGGGTGGTGTCAAAGAAAGGCAGTTAAAATGCTGAATATTTAGTAGTGAGCAAGACAGATTATGACTCTCGCTACTGAAGTTAATATTCTAATGGAGGTCTGGGTCAAAATGTTTATAATATTTAAACACTATAATATTAGGTTAATACATGTTAAAAATGACTTGCTACAAATGCACAAGCCAAAGATAGTGTATATTAGCAGAATTATGACTATCTTTCCACATAAAAAATATTTTATTATATCCTGGGGTACATATATGTTTTATGGCATAAGGAAAGAAAATAAACACAAACCTTTCGGTGATGCAGAATAGCTGAGCAATGAATGGATGATACTAATTATTGACACATTCTGATTTATAATACATTTAGAAGAGCTGACTCTTCACATAAATCTAATAACTTTAACTATGCCATAGATTTTCTTATGGATGAAGTTTGTGTTAAGCATGATTGGTCAATGAGGGAAGTAAGGACAAAAAGACCAAATATCTCAATATTTTGAACTATAAAGAAATCATCACACCCTTTTCTCACAAAATACTGCTATAAGGTGGGTTTCTTTAAAATCCTAATTATGAGGATTTATGATAAAATAAGCTCACATGTGAGGCAGAACTAGCACATGGATTATGAAGATGACATTAAACAAAGATACCAAGAGCATATAATTATTTTTTAAGTAATTAAAAAAGAATCAAAAATAAAAATTACTTTACATTTTGACATAAGTAAAAAAATTGATATAAGTCAAAGATAATAAGACATCTGGAGCTATAAATATGAACCACTTTTAGAATGTTTCACTTCTCCATTTTTCCTCTTTAGTCTTTTTATTATAATAAAAAGCAGCAAAACCCACCTTGTCTAGTATTATTTGTTCATAGCAAGTTGGAAAACATCTCTTATAGTAACCTTGAAAGTTATAAAGTCTGTTTATTTTTGGTGGAACACTGATTAATAATGTTGATCCTGCAAATGTTAATATCAATGCCAAAATATCTTAACAAGGAGATAAAGTATATGAATAATAATTTCTGTGATCTTGAAAAAGGTAATGGTTTTAACATTAAAAAAGATGCATATTAATGTCACAATATTTTAAAAGTTTTATAAACAGGATGAATTAAGACTCAGATAATTACTGATATAATACAAATAAAAATGGAAGACAAATGATCAGGTTCAGAAAAGGCTTGTTGAAGAACCGTGGTCATTTTTGTGGGGCACAGAAAGACTGGCATTTAAATCTGGAACTGAACCTTGATGCATTTATATCCATTGATGTCCATTAAGGAGAATAGATTTTCATTACAAATTTTGCAAATTATAGAACAAACCTGAAAACTAACATTCAATTATTACGCCAGGTCCTAACACTCCAACATTTTTGCCTTTTTCAGTTTCTTGTACCTGGAGAAGAATGCCAGTCTTTTCAATATTGGATGGTGTAGGTTTGACCCTAAATCTGTAGACATTTGTACCAAGAAAGATTCAAGTAACTTCATCCTCCGGTTCATTGATACTTTATGGGAAATCTTATTATGGCAAAATAGAATGAAACTCATGTTGCTTGACAACTTTTTTCAGAAACCTTCTTCAGTGATTACCTAATGCCTTCCAAATGAAGTCCTTACACTTTAGCCTAACAGTCAAGCACATGGCCATTCAGGTTGTCATCTTCTTAACATAGTTTTCTTCCACTATCCCCAACCCACTTCATCAAGATGTGATGACACATGTTGATTTCTAAAGTAGCTACCATATCGTGTATGTGTACCTTTATACACTTTTATCCAGTTATGCCCTTTGCATTTCTTCTGTACTGCCTGAATAGCAATACAGTGACCAAATTAATGCCACTTTTCAAGGCCTGGCTCAGATGTCACTGTCTCCAGGTGCTTTCTCCCACGTCCCCATGAGGTTTTTCCTTTGTGCTTCAAGTGTTCTTCTTCCATCACTATCATAGTATATTTAGTCTTGTATTAGAATTTTATTTCAAACTTGCCTTTCTTCTAATTTTGACTAGGGCTTGTGTTGTATTTGTCTTTCTTTAAATCACATCATTTTTCATATAGCTAGCAGTTAATTAAAGTCTGTTGATTTGAATTGAATTTTAAAAGTTAGGAATATATATACATATATATATATATATATATATTAGACATTGAGGTTAAAACAAAAATACTCAATGGGAAATTAAATTAAGAGAGAATAGTTGTAAGAGTTTCATGTCCAAACAGGACTGAGTTAAGTAATGCCAAATTATCTTTTCAAAATAAGGAGGAAACAGAAAAAAAAAGTAGTGTAAAAGCATTTCAGACTTGTAATTTAGCCTTAGGACAAGGTTCTGAGGCACAGAACACAAAGTTAAATGCCTCTATGGGGTACACAAGTGATAGATATGTGGGACGCAGGTTGACTTGTGATGGATAATCTGCAAATAGAGGGGAGCCATTTTTTTAGGCCCCATTGATTTTTGCCATGAGCTAATGTGGGCCAATAGTGCCAAACTTTAGATTTTTTAAGAGAAGGTAAAAATACAGAGTTTTACATGAAAACTCTTATTTTTTAAAAAATGGCAAATACTTTTAAAAAATTAATATAAAAAATCCCATCATCAATTGGCAGCTTCTGACTTCTGTTCCAAGGCTTTTATAAAAGGTGATTGAAATGAGAGAGATGAGCAAGATTAAATGTAGCAGTTGGAGAGAAGTCGAAAATCCAGCATACCTATTTTACAGTACAGGCTGAAGATTATGAGTGACTTGTGCAAATTTAAATATGGAATAATGGAAGATATAGTTTAAGCAATGGCCAGAGATAACTATTTTGACACAGAAGGTTGATTTTAGACTTTTAAGAGTTAAATTAATTATAATAACTACCCTTTTTTAGCACCATCTATGCGTCTGGCATTGTGAACATTGCACAAGCATCTTCTCAAGGTCTTCTGAATAAACCTGCATAGTAAGTATCATGATTTCAGATGAAGAAACTGTGAAACAAGAATTAAAGTTACTTCTCCAAGGTCTTTGCACAGCAGGAAATTAAACCCAGCTCTACTGGACCATAAAGTTTGTGTTCCTAGCTACCACTCTTTTATCTCCAATTATTTGGATCTAAAATCAGGTATATGTATTTTTAGCTAACATCTCCCCTTCACCAAGCTCAATATCTCTAGGTGTTTATGACTAACTTCTTGCTGGGACTGAGAAACTAGTGACTAGTCACTAAACACTGGTGATTCAACTGAAGTAGCCTAAAGAGGCCTACCAGTAACTAGTCAGTGCCCTAGAAGACATCTCTAAAATATCTCTAAGACAACTGCTAGGTGACAGACTGGTGGGTTTATTACTGAGTTATTTGCACGGTTGAGGAAAAAATGCTGACAAAAGGCCAGTCTGAAGCAGTCTATCTAAGGATAAAAAAGGAGCAAACTTGAAAGATGGGTATTGAATGAATAAGTAGGATTGATTTGCCAATCAGCCCAAGGTGTGCAATAAAAGAAAAAAGATGAGTCAGTGATTAGCATGAGGTTTATCTCTTGAGATTTTACTGAGTACAATGGAAAGGATGATTATAAGAGAGTACAATAAAAGACAGTGAGAGTTTTTGTGTCAACGGAAATAGATCAAATAGGATACAATATGCAGTTTGGTTATGTAGGGTAATGATTCCAGCAATATTGATGCTAGTTGAATGAAAGTCATTGCTATCAATTTCCAGTATGACTGAGGAATTTTCCAAAAACTTATTATCCATCTATCATATTTTATTTTAACCATTAAATTGAAGTTTCTTTATCTGAATGCTAAAGTTTGGCTTTTATTCTCTTGACAAAACATTGACAAGCTGAGAAAAACACACACTGAGTGCTTTTGATGGGCAAATATGTGTCATGCTGTGTCAGATGAGTAACCTATGAGTGAATTTTGGCCATTTTGTTTTGAGCTGTCAGATAAATTTCTCTTGGGCATCGTTCTTATTGCTGTGCATCTGAGCAAAATAATATTTTATTGTTGGTTATAATTAATAATTCATTGAAATATACCAAATGAATACACTCAAAATATGGATGTAAATCTTATTAGATCTCTGCATATAGCAGTCCCAGTCACAGTGTGATTTTTGCAGTATGAATTGCAGTTGTAAGTTAGAGCATTCACTATCAGAACAAGTTGAGTATTATAATATAAAAAAATCGACAAATTACTTTCTGCCTATAAATGAGAAAACAGATTTGTAAAATGTGAAATGAGCCATTCTAGCAAAGTAGAATTTGAGCTTCAAGTGTAAACACTTGAGTTAATGGCTGGGGTTTCTCAATCTCAGAAGCTGTGGTGCATGGGGAGGGTGAAGCAGAGGTTATGGGAGCTCTTCAGCATTTTACTTAGAACATCCTTATAGGATTTAATTAGGCAGATTACCTGTTATGTGTGGTGTAGTGTGCTGAACACTTTTAAACTGGTATGTCCTCAAGGCAAATGGAAGGCAAAGTCAGAAGGAATAACATTCTACACAAATAACTCTGAGTATTTTATTAGTGGGCCTCATAGAAATAAAATCTTCCTTGCCAATGCACCATTTAATGTTTAACTCAATTGAGTACCAAGGAACTGGTTAAATGTTGAATGGCCATCAAGATTTATGGATCCAACCTGACCACCCTCTCAGTGGCTTTTTGGGTAGTAATATAGCATTAGAGCTTCAAAATAAAACAAAACAAACAAACAAAAATAAAACCCTTCAGTTTTTAACTGTTTTAACAAAGCTATGTGCTTTGTTCTAAATTACTGGATACTAGCCCCAGTATAATTGTTTATAAGAAAGACAAATCAGCTTTTTGTAAAACTATAATATTTTATAATTAGTACTTCAAAAAGTAAAATTGCTTAAAATATGCCAATGAACAGTACTGTTTACTAATCATTTCAGGATGCAAATGTTAACTTGCTATGTGTATGTTAAATTCCTGAATCTATTTAATCACTTTATTCGCCTAACCACCTACAGGGAAGGGTCACTATGTCAAGCAATCCTGAATGGTATTTTGTGTGAATTGGTTACAAAGCTTTTAAAGTCCAGAGGTTTAGGAACATAAACCAGATGTGCTCATTTTAAAAAGTCTACTTAGTTTGGGGAGGAAAAAGGTCAGCCTTTCAGATCTTTTAAAAATCTTACTGTCAAACACATTCCATGGAAACTAAGCATTTTACTATTCTTAGAGAGCTGCTTCACTGACTTTTTTTTTTCTGATGAAATGTTTGCTCTGATCTGTGTTGCACATGAGTCTATTCTACATTTAGAGTACAATAAGATGATTGAAGTTTTTCTTGATCTTTTAAAAACCCCTAAAATGTGTTAGGATATCTAGAGTTTTATTTCATAGAAATAATGTAGAATTATTTTTAAAAATTGTAAGTCTAAACACAAATGTCTGATTTAATGCCAATTCTCAATTGTTTGCCAAGTATAAATCTGGGTCATAAATTGGCTACTAAGAAGAAGAGTTTATAGAGACATATTTATATAAAGGTGAATGAATGCCTTCCCTTTTTAGGATGACAATTCACATGATGTGTTATGCTCATTTTCATTGAAACTATATTTTAAAAGGATTTATTGAAATTCATCCTTCAATATTTCTGTAGGATATAAATTACATTAAATTTTTGTTCAGACCATCTTTGTACTATATATACAACTCTTTATGTGAAAATAGGTATTTCTTTATAGTGATATTCCTGATTTACATTTTCCTGACTCTTAAAACAAGTTATTCCAGTGTGGTTAAGTTATTACCGGTCCCATCCTATCTTACTTCCAAAGGCAGAGTTGTGTGAATTTAGCAGCATGTGCCCCAGTGGCCTATGGCTTTAGGATGAATCTTGCATGTTAGCTATGTGATCTTGGGTAAAATTTTTAAACTCTTTAAACCTCAGTTTCTTTCTTTTCTTTTTTTTTTTTTTTTTATTAGACAGTCTCACTCTGTCACCTGAGCTAGAGTGCTGTGGCACCAGCCTATCTTACAGCAACCTCAAACTCCTGGGCTCAAGCATTCCTCCTGCCTCAGCCTGCTGAGTAGCTGGGATTATAGGCACTTGCCACCAAGCCTGTCTAATTTTTTCTATTTTTTTTTTTTTTTTTTTTTTTTAGTAGAGACAGGGTTTCGCTCTTGCTCAAGCTGGTCTCAAATTCCTGACCTCAAGCAATCCTGCCGCATTGGCCTGCCCCAGTGCTAAGATTACAGGTGAGCCACCTAGCCGGTCAACCTCAGTTTCTTTAACTACAAAATGGAGATGATGATAACAGTATTTTTTTAATATGATCACTAAGATTAAATGAGAAAATATATAATATGCCAACACAGTACCTATTCAAAATACAAACTTTCAAAAAATTTTACTCAATCCGACCACATAAATAAAGCAGTATCTCTGCCTAAGAAATGGTTATAGAGTTTGAAAAGCACTGGGCTTGTTTTTCTAGTTCTAACCCTCTGATCCTAGACAAAATCTTTAAAATTCCTTAGCCTTTTAAATACCTATATAAAAGCAAATATTTAAATACCTATGTTAAAATAAATCCTTTGGATTACTGTGAAAATACAATGAGATAGTGTTTGAAATGACCTAGCACCATTGTTCAATAAAGACATTTAAGCCTTTAATTTATAATGCTTTACCAATTTCAATTCTATCTATTATTAAAATAATTTGAATTTAAACTGAGATTACACTCACATCTGCATCATTGGATTTGGTGTTGTGGCAGAACCTACAAGTTGCTTTCTGACATACATTTCTCCCTTCCCAGTAATAGTATTCTTAATTTTTAGCTGTCCACATGGACTTCTGGAATAAATGTTATATTTTATAGCCTCAGCTCCCTGTTTACTCACAAAGTAAGGCCAAGTCTCCAAAAAGCACCATAACTGGGAAAACCACATACTGCCTGATAAAATATTGCTTATGTTGTACTGCTTTGGTAAGAGAATACATAGTAATTTGCCCACATTGGAATATACATTTATTCTGCATATAGATTTGTCTTCCCTGCCCACATTGATTCTGCAAACAACATTCGTAAGTTTACTGAACACCTTCTTCACTCTAATATATCCACACATTATTACTTTTGCCCAAGAATCTTGCTTTATAGCAAAAGAAGTGGAGCAAGGGAATAATTATCACAGCACTAAATAGTTGTACCATTTCTCAGAGAATACTTATCTCAATCTTCTCATTTCATTCAAGAGGATATTTGAGGCCAGAGAGGCAAAGTGATTGCCCTTGGTTTTATGGCTATTAGCATCAGATGGAAGGGATAAGAATGGATCTACTACTTAATTGAGAACTTATAATAACCCATACAGGTCAGTATTATTTCCTCCATTTCTTTTAATTTCAAATAAGAAAACTGAGAGTTAGTAATTTGTGATAGAGTCAAAAGTTAATGACTTTTTCCCTCTCAGCCATAGTTGAAAGTATCTATATAAAAATGTCAATTCTTGACCATTCTTTGCCAATATGGGAGAGGAAGGCTCACACATAAATATAGCCACATGGTTTCAAAACTTTGTGCTAAAGTGGCCTGGGGCACTATGAGAAACTCATAGAACCATTGTGAGGTATTTTTAAATTTTGAAATTTTCCTCTACTCAATATCTGTCAAATACCATGCAAACTACTAGCTGAAGGTAGCTCAAAATTTCAACATTAGATTGTGTTACATTATTTTCAGTGATGTCATGTCTTTGCAAAACTGGGATTTTGGCAATTGCTGTGATCAAAAGCAAGGTGCATGCAAAATCAAAGTGTAATAGGAAATTAAGATTGTGGTATCCAATCAGAATATACTGTTTGAGTGTGCACTATTCAGTAGGCATAGGCTTCCCGTGTGTATGTAATTGTAGTTATTCAAAATAAAATAAAATAATGTTTTTTTAATTTAATTTCTGTTTTTCCCCAAATGTTTAGGTTGTTTGTACTTAATTACTTAATAAATGAAACAGGTATCTATTTTGGCCTGGGGGTGCCATGGAATAGTTATTCAAGAACCAAGGGGACCATATACATGCCATTCTTTTTTAATTTGGAAAGATCAAGTGAACACCTATAAGGAAAGTTGGAAAAAATTTGACCTTGAGACAGTGTTCTATGAGAAAAAATACAGAAGGAAGTAATACATCTCAACACTGAAAGTTGACTTTTATCCTAAACATGTATGTTAGTATTTTCACAGGATCATTTTAAATAACTCTTGCTAGCTCCTACTGCATATTTTTTACAAACCAGGTCTACTACTTGGGTTAACCACAATTTTCTTATCTCTATCAGAATAATCTACCTCATGGGGTTATTGGGAGGGACAATTATAAAAATAATCTACATAAAATGCTTGATATTGTGGCTTACCCTTAGAACACTAAAACAATGTTAGATACCATATTATTATTCACAATGACACATTTCTTAATGAAAACAATGATATACATAATGAACAATATAGAAGAAACTACAATTCTTTTACTTAATTAATTTTGTTTAATATTACTGTGATTTAATTCAGATTTATTGAGAAGTCAGAAATCCTGATACTGTTCTAAGCATTAAGGGAACCAGACCAATGAATATAATATTCACTAAGGTAAATTAATTTTCCAGATATTCACAGCCAACTCCCTTTCTTCCATGTATGTAACTGGATCTTGCTACATTTTGTCCCCCTGCCTTGGCTTCATGATACAGCAACTATTATCCAGAAGCTTCCCTACATAGCAGGTTTCTCCACATTTTTTGTTGTTAAGTTGTTAAGTTTATCTTTGTTTAAAAGAGTGAATTAAACTTTGGAACTTTTTGCCTCATCGTCTATGAAAAAAATTCCACTAAACATTAAAAATTTCTAAAGCCAGTAGCCTCTGGCATATGGCTAAAAGGCCACATTAAAACATGGGTTTGTACATGAATGTTTACAGAGAGCAACAAAAACTTTGGGGAATATGGTAATCCATTAGCTGCAAGTTATCTCTAGAAAGATACTTTACATGCTAAAACTAAAGAAATTTGCCCCAAGTTAATTTTTAGAAAGCTCAAATTTATCTATTTATCTATACTTCTTACTAGATTTTTTTTCTCTTGCTTTGTTTTAATGTTCGGGAAGTGACAGTCTCTCAAACCCTGGAAGATAAAATCAGAGGAGTAAATTAAGAAAAAAATCTATTTAGCCATTCTTTCCTGAGGTCAGGGCATTAGTTTAGAGGCCTTAATCTTTCTTTTATTTCAAATGCCTGCCAATCCATGAGATAATCCTTGAAGAAATCAATTCACCCATCAGCATGTTTCAGTGCATGCTAAGGATAAAAGACAATGTTAGTCCATACATACTTGTAAACACCTGAATATTTTTAATTTTCATTATCATATTTTAATGTAAAATACAAGTGATCTCATATCTACCTTTGAGGAATTCACTTTTTTATAGAAACTGGAACTTAGATCACAAGGACCTGACCTACCACAAAACATTAAAACACATACACGCACACAAACACACACACACACAATCCAATAAGGGAATCGTGAGCAAAATGTTTAGTAAAGTCAACTAATGGTTTATGTAGCAGATGAATCTTTAGGGAGAAGTAGAAGTTTGCCAAGTATGCAGCACCATTAACCATAACCTGTGTAGTTGTAAAATGGGTGTTTGGGCAAAACTGTTGCCCAACATATGTTGAAATAGCTTTGATGTAGAAATATGCTTTCTTTATTAATATGAATAAATATGTATGGACAAAGAAAATATCAAAAGTATTTTTATAGACTTAAAAGTAACACAAGTTTCCCAGAGAATTTCCAGATACAGGACTAGCAAAATGTACACTGTATGTGACACATTAATGCATAGTCATCTCTTGAAACCCCTCTCCAAATCTGAGTAGCACATTTATGTCGATACAGAGTCAGAAAAGAACATCCCTTCAAAAAGAGAGCCTGTGAGGTGAATGCAGTGACCACAGTTCCTTCATAGATTACTTGAGAATAATGTGGTGACATTTTTGAAAATTAATTTGCCAAAGTTTAGCAGGAGGATTTAAATAGTTGTTCCTATTGATCCATTAACTCCATATCTATGAATCTTTTCTCAAGAAAATAACCATAAATTTAGAAAGGAAAAAAGATGCTTTCAAAAGATGTTCATCGCAGTATTATTTATAGTATAAAAATAATTACAGCTTGTTAAACATTAGGAAAAGTATTAATAGATATATTATAACTTATGATGGAATATTAAATGGTTATAAAATTTTTAAAAGGGATACTAGCTTATTTATATAGCACCAATTATATGACAGAAATATAGTACCTTACATTTATTATATTATTAATTTAATTTCTACAACTCAAGAAAGTAGGCACTTGAATTTGTCAGGCTTCTCCAGAGAAACAGAACCATTAGGATACACACATACACACAAACATACAAACACAGGCAGATTTACTATGAAAAGTTGATTTGCACAGTTATGAAGGCTGACAAGTCCCAAATCTGCAGTAATGGGGAGCAGAGTGGAGATGCTGGAGAACTGATATTGCAGTTGCATCCAAAGATATTCTGCTGAATTCCCTCTTGCCTGGGATAGCCTATCTTTCAGTTCTATTGAGGTCTTCAACAGATTGGATAAGGCCCACCTACATTATGAAGGGCAATCTGCTTGCTTACCCAAAGTTCAGGGATTTAAATGTTAATCTCGTCCACAAACATCTTTCAAGTTGACACATGAAATTAACCATCACAGCCCTGTAATTATCTTCATGGCACTGATGAGAGAACAGAGGTTCATAGAGATTAAGTATGCTTGCGCAATGTTATGCAGCTAAGAGAAGCAAAGCCAGGAGTAAAGCCAACTCAAATAGGCCCCAGAGTCTAAGTTCTAACTACTACACAAAATGTACATACAGAATGTGAAGTATTTGTGTTCTGAAACTACATTTAACAGAAAAAAAAATCAAAGGCAGGATACTAACTTTCATATTCAAGAATACCAGATTATACAAAAAACCATAAAGGAAAGACTGAAAAGAACTGTACAAATTGATACTATTAGTAGTTTATTATGAGTGATTAATTTTCTGTTTCTATATAGCTTTTCTACTTTTTCCAGTTTTTAATAAACTCTGATGTAAATAATTTTCAGTTTTTAGAAAGGATATTTAAACCATACAATGATAATAAAATATAAATCTGATGTAACAAAATCTTAATTGGATACCTATTACTGTGTACTACAGATTTCACATACCTCGAACAGTCATAGTTTAAAGATTATTATAATTTCTATATTGGCTAAAGATGTGATAGACCAGTCAAATCTGCTACAATGAAGCAAAATTAATATAGACTTTTTGAAATAAATGGAATGAAAATGTCAGAAACTTTAGATGCAGTATTAAAATGTTAAGCATAGCAATAGAAGCCCTGATAGAAAACTTGGCAAGTTTCATATCTATTACTAAATTTGACATTTCCTTCATTGGCAGGAACAATGAAGAGCAGGGTAGATTTCATTGCATGTATATCTGATTTGCTGAATGACTTAATGTGTAAAATATAACTTTGGAAATTTGGGGGGATAAAGAAGAGATGAAAATAATGGAGATGGAAATAACCAAGCAAAGGAGGATATTTAGAATTTGCCTAAGAACTGGAACTGAGAGAGAGAAAGAGCTTGGAAGAAAAATTGGCAAGGAAGTCCGTGGGAATTGGTAGGAAATAGCATGTACTTTGAAGGTACGCTGAAACCCAATATGATAAACAAAGTCCAGCTTAGCCCTAGATAGTGTTCATCTAAGTCAAAGAGGCCACAGTAGCCAGAAAGCAAAGTCCATTTTTACGACCATAGTAAATTTGCTTTCCTAAGGTCTATATAGTCCCAGATGCATTCATTATAATCATAATTGGTCAGAGGCAAATCTTTAAACATATATGATAATGTAAGACTTTAAAATGTGAAGTACTAATCAATATAACTACATAGCTTTCTTTCAGAGGTAAACCCTTTTCTGCATGATTTTAATTGACAGTACCCAATCATTATCATATAAACATTTTATGAAAGAGCAGAAGCAGCAGTTTAACATGCCATTTTAAAAAACTGACAGTAACTTGGGAAAAGAAAACTAGATTTGTGTGTGTGTGAAAACTAACTGCTTACTTTAAGCAGTATGACATGTTTAGCTGATTCAGCAATACCTTTACCATCTCTTTGTCAATTTAGTCCCTGAATACATCTTTTCTTAGACATTTTAGTTGGATGCTGCAAAAAGGTTAATATAACAGTATTCATTTATAAATAATTAATGGCATAATAAAGAGAGATGGATTTGATTATATAGTCATTGAATAAATAAGAACAAAGAAAATTAGCTAGCATACAATTTGATTTTAAAAACATAATGAAAGCTAGTTTTTAGTTTGATTGATGGCTTTATGAAAATGTTTCTTCCTTTTAATTTTTGTGCTAATTTAATTGCTGTGCTGAAGTTGCTCAAAGACAAAAATCTCATAGAACATTCTCTGTGAACCAATATGAATTTATTTTTGCATTTTTTATTTCAAACTATTATGAGGTACAAATGTTTTGGGTTACATGGATCACTTTTGTAATGCTTAATTCAGGGCTATAAGTGTTCCCATCACCTGGATAGTGTTCACTGTACCCATTAGATGGTTTTTCACCCATCCCTTCCTACACACTCCCTTCTACTTGATTTCTACTGAGTTTTACTTCCCTCGGTGTACATGTGTGCTCATTGGTTAGTTACAATTAAATAGTGGGTACATGTGGTGCTTGTTTTTTCCATTCTTTAGATACTTAGGATAACGGTCTCCAGTTTCATCCAAATTGTTGCAAAAGACATTTATTCATCCTTTTTTAAGGCTGAGTACTCCATGGTATACATATACCGCATTTTGCTAATCCACTCATGAGTTGATGGGCACTTAGGTTGATTCCACATCTTTGCAATTGTGAATACTGCTGCAATAAACATTTGAGTTCAGGTGTTTTTTGATAAAAGGTCTTATTTTCCTTTGGAGAGAAACTCAGTAGTAGGATGGCCATTCTAACTGGGGTAAGGTGGTATCTCATTGCAGTTTTAATTTCCATTTTCCTTATTAGTGATGTTGAGTATTTTTTCATATGTTTATTGAACATTTCTCTATCTTCTTTTGTAAAGCTTCTGTTCATGTCTTTTGTCCGCATTTTAATGGGGTTGTTTGTTTTATTCTTGCAAATTTGTTTGAGTTCTTTGAAGATTCTTGTTATTAGCCATTTATCAGATGTATACCTTGTGAATAGTTTCTCCCATTCTGTAGATTGTCTATTTGCTCTGTCAATTATTTCCTTAGCTTTATAGAAACTTTTTAATTTAACCAAGTGCCATTAATTTATTTTTGTTGTTGCTGTGATTGCCATTTGGGTCTTCATAAATTCTTTTCCTAGGCTGATATCTAGGAGAGTTTTTTTCAACATTTTCTTCTAGAATTATATGGTTTCATGCCTTACATTTAAGTCTTTTCTCCACCTTTAATTAATTTTTGTGAGTGGTAAGATACATGGATCCTGTTTCATTCTTCTGCATGTGGCTATTCAATTTTCCCAGCATGATTCATTGAATTGGGCTTCTTTTCCCCAGTATACATTGTTGTCTGCTTTGTCAAATATCAGTTGGTTGTATGTGGTTGGTTTTATATCTGAGTTCTCTGTTCTGTTTCATTGGGCTGTGTCTCTATTATTGGCCAATAACATGCTGTTTGGGTTACTATAGCCTTGTATTATAGTTTGAAGTCTGGTAATGTGATTCAGGGAGCTTACAGTCCAAGCACCCCTTAATCCTCTGCACATTTTTAAGAGGAAATGTTTGAGCCCAACTCTCTGTGGAAGCCCCAGTGTGGTGGATGCACCAACAGAGGGGAAGAGCAGTTCCTGGGAGTTAGGGCTCAGTTATCTCCTTTGGCAGCCATGTATATGGGAGGGGAAAGGGAAGAAAAGAGTCTGAATGGAGGAAAGCCAGCACTCTGGTCATCTCTGTCCCTCTTTCCAGAAGGCAGTCTCCCTGAAATGTCCACACTTCTGGGTCATGCAAATCCCCCCCAAGGCCCATTGGCCCCCGTGTGTCTCCCACAACCTGGGCTGGTGTTGGGGAATGTTTGTGTAGGAACGAGTTAGATGAAAACTGAGGGGCTGAAGCCCCCTGGGGAGGACAAAGGCACATTGTGGGTGGAGAAGGAATATGGTCCTGCTGTCTTGGGTCAAGTATGTGGTGACAGGAAGCAACCCCAAGGGGTCTGACAGCCTGGTGCTTTGTCCTCAAGAAGTTCCCAGTTCACTGGTGGCAACAGCTTTGGGGCTTGTGAGTGTAGAAAGGCTCTACAGTAGCTCAGGGGCCTGCTGACTGCCAGAGATATGAGGCAGGGGGAAAAACAAACTGTTCCACCTGTTCTTTTCACTGGACTCCAATCCTTTCAGCGGTTGATTTCAGCTGATATCTTGCTCCTTCTTGTTCTGCCCTGCAACTTCTTCCTGTGGAATCTCTGGTAGGTTCTGTCACTATTCCCTTGAAATTACACTAGATATATTAATATGGTTTTTTGTTTGTTTGTTTGTTTCTTTTTCATCTAAAACTTTTTCTTCTTTCTGAGACAATCTGGCAGCTGGCATCTCTGATCAGCCATCATGTCTCAAGACCCCAATATGAATTTAATTTAAATTCAGGTTTTATAAACCAAGAATTACCTAGTTTGTATTAAGCTCACAGGTAATTATTAAAATCTTTACTTAGCAATGATTTTATCTTTATGGACTTGACTTATAAATTAGATCTGTAACTGAACAGAGCTTAGATAACCTACATTCTGAGAATAGCAAAGGTAAAATATGCAAAGAAAACCCAAATAAAACAGTGAAGTATTCTTAAATAAGTAGCATAGGAGGCAAAGACCATTGATGCATAGTCATTTTGTCTTGGCTGGATCGGGATTCCACAAGTATGACTACTACCACTAAGTATTCTAAAAATTTTAAAATTGATTCACTTTTATAATCATTTGACTTGCCTTCCTAACTGCATGGTACCTACTTTCATTTCATACCTAAAGAATAAAGTATATATGTTTAAAAACCAAATATTTAAAATTTTATATATTATATACAATAAGTGTCCAATAGAACTCATTTTATTTTATTTTTGTGTCATTTTTGGATGGCTCCCCCTCCCCAAACTAGCATTCTTTTACTAATTTTACTTTTAAGAAAATAATTGTCTGTGGCTATAACCAATATTATATTAATATATACTGATAACAGTGTTAGTTGTCCTATCACAAGGTACCAATAATTGAGACAAACAAAAAAATCAAAGCAACATTAACATTAACCAAGCGAGCTAAACCAAAATTCTACTAAATATGTGTTCTACCAGCAGGAAAAAGGTCTAACAAATTAAATGCATATGTTTATGCAAAATTCATGGTTCAACAAGAAGGAATTTGATTTCTCTGAATATTTGAAATTGGAAATCAAGCTGCCAAACATCTCTAAGAAATGATTTAAAGTTATATGCCAAATGGAACAAAAAAGCTGAGTTGAATTTTATTTCGGATTAGACATATTTTAAAAATTAATGTAGTGCCAAACACTTTATATTGAGAAGTTAGGACACAGCTATTATAAGCATCCAAGGCAATCCCAGTAGATGCTTCAGGTACAGTGTTGAATATGGGCTAATCTTTATGATGATCTAAAACTATCTAAAATTCCTGTTGAAAATTGGACTTTCCTTACTAATTTGGATTGATGTTAATGTTTTATCTCAAGCAACGGATTATTATATTCCTATACATACACACAAAGAATTTACCAACAAGATTTTTAAATATTCTCCTTTGAGTATGAGAAATTATGCATTTCTCTTTTTCCTCTATCTAAATTGTAGATTATTTGCTCACTATAAAATACTAGTGCCCTCAAAACTATGAGCTGATGATAATACAGCCTATGGCATTCACATCTAAGACCACATTAATTTTGCAGCTGTGTCTTTAAGAGATACTCTATTGCTCCAGCTTGGCTCTAACCACCCTCTCCTCAGACTTGAAGAACTGCCTATTTATGAACTAGTCTATTTCCATCCACCATTACTGTGTTGCTGAAAAGCTTTTCCTGTCACATCAAAATCTGCAAACTCTATATCTACAAACACAGAACTTTCAGATACCACAAGTATAAGCCTGCTATTTTTAAAACTTTATCCTAGAATTTATCAATGATTTTATTGGACCATAACATTTAATTCAAGGCAGCATTCTTAGAATTTGAGCAATATAATGTGCATTTTTAGTGGACATGGTTTGGAGAGACATTTCATTCCACTTCCTCTCGATATTTCCTCTTCTTTCCATGCCTAAATTCCAGATGTTATGTTACTAACAACTTTATAAAAAACTTTAGAGATTGGAAATGACATTTGAGATTGAAACAAATGAGAAGCATTATTACTACATGGTAATAAATATAGCTTATAATTGAGATCTGACTACTTCTGTTTTTTATTTATTTTTAAAAATATATTTACAGACATATAGAGAAACTCAATACATATCATCCAAGAAAATCCACTCATAAATTAAAATGGCTAAATGTCTTCTAATTAAGTATAATTATCATAAGTTGTTTTCTATCATCTGAATATAAAATACCCAGATAAAACTGAGATCCCAAGCATAAAAGATAATTTTAAAGTACCTTTATGAGGAGCAATTATATTTGTAAGTTCCAACCATACTAGTGTGCCAAGTTCTCCTGTTCTTCCATCTTTTCATATTTATCCCAAATTCATTTCTGATCACAAGATAAAAAATTTTATGAAGATTTATTTATCATTTTAACTTGGCCAAATATTGTAAGGTTTCTTGGAGGGAAGAAGAAGAAGAAAGCTTCTTTCTATTTTTTTTCCCAAAATATCAGAAGATTGGAAATGTAGAAAAAATATTTCTCATTTTAATACTTTTCTTACATTAAAATTGTAATTTCAATATTCTATCACCTCAGATTGAACAAGTCATAAAAATGCACTAATTTGATAAATCCACACAATGCATCTCTTCAGGGAGTTAGAAAGGCAGTGGTAGTGAAAGCACTATTAAATTCTTGATTAGAATTAATAAATATGTGTTGAATTAATAATGATCTGCAAAGTGTTAACCCTCTGGAAATACACCATAAACCAGAACATAAAAACTTGCTAGGAATTAGATTTGCAAATGATGTTTAAATGTAAACAACAAGTGGAGTTTGGGGTTAGCTTAGAACTACTGAACAGTTTCAGATTGGCCACCTTAATGACTTAAGATGCAAAGGATTCTTATCATTGTTTTTATGTCATGCCTAAGATTGTGCATAGATAGGAAATGTCTTCTCATGAGAAATAAGTTCCTACTACATTTCCAGATTTTCTGAATATTATATTAACTTAATTCATTTAGCTAGTATCTTTGGAGATTGCAGCTTTCTGATTTTAGTCCATACGAACTGACAGCTAACTCATAGATTTATTTAGACATTTCTACTTCAATGCTAAGCCAGATATGAATTTATGCATTTTCCTCACACTCTTCCTTTTTTACAAGCTGTTATCCAATTCCATCCACTAGCCTTCTGACTCATACAATGCAGTTGACTTACCAAAGCATAGCCAAGGGAGAGATGGATTAATATGTCAACTAAAATTGACAACTGGACGTCTAGTGCCAGTTTGATATAATTCCATGGGGTTTCAGGACTTCTAGGTGAATTCTTTCAGTCAGAAAAAAAAATGCTTCAGTTAAGATGTATAATTGCCTTCTATTTTGAAGATTCCTGCACACCAATAAAATGCTATGTTAAAGATTAAAAATATTTGGTATTATCCCAATGTGTTAGATATTTTTAAACCTAATACTCTGTAGTGCATATATTATATTCCTACATTTGCTCATTTCCCAGCAAGAAAGTAGATGGGGAAGGGAAATACTGTAAATATACACATCAATATAAAATGCCAGGTATATATTATATAGTATTTTAGTGGGCTACATATCTTTAAGCAGACATCAAAGATTCTGACTGCATTTTACTCACAATTAGCATGGTGGGGAAATAATGCAAAATTAAAAATATTATTAGTTTTCTGGATAAATAAATCATAAATATTAATAGAAACTTACATCTACTATTTGCTACCTAAGTGATTTGGAGGCTGTTGCTTCCATTTCTATAGTTCACTTACCTAAAAAATGAGATTGAAAAAGTATACTCCAAGACAGGATTGTGTGAGTAAATTAATTAGTGACTGTACAAAACCAGAGAAGTAGTCACATATATTTAACAGAAAATGCTAAAATGCACAAAGTGATCAGAGAGTATTTTACAAATGTTAGTGGATATGTAGAGAATTCATTTACAGTACAAACTACTCCTGGTGACCAGCAGTAAATTCTAGAAATCAAAACATTACTTCTGAGTTTACAAAGGAGGCTGAATTCAGGAGAAACTTCATTTGCTAGTTCCTACTCCCATTCAAGAGAGGCAACAGCACATTTAGGCTCATATATAAGGTTTAGAAATCATTTCCAGCCATATTTTTCAAAGAGTACATTTAAAGAAAGCTGTTAGGAGCAATGACAGTCAAAATTGTTCCTACAGAGAAATATAATTATTTGCAGAAGTATGGCTGAGGCAACCAACACAAATGAAAATGAAGGGTTTGAACAGCCCTCATGGTTTTCTGCCTCCATTATATATTCATTCTATCATCAGATGGTCAACCTATTCACCGAGAACATTTATGAACAATTCGTTTTTACAAAATTGTATATTGCCCTTTCTAGCTGCCTTCCAATTTGTCTTCTAAGATAAAGATGAAGAATATAACTATAAAGAATAAGCTCTAGTTACAGTGAGGGAAAATTATTTCATAAGTCAAAGTATAAGCATAAAAAGTCTTTTTCAAATAATCATTATTTCCCACAAATATTAATTTACCTGTAACTAATTTTTCATGCACATATTTTTTTATTCTAGAAAAAGTTTGCATGTGTACAAGAGGTTAAAAAACAACCCTTGGATTTTCAGTACTTCATAGCAAGAATTTTTCCAGGACTTTCTTTTCTTCCTTGTTTTTTAAAAAGCTACATTCAAAGGACAGGTTGTTCAAACTCTTATAAACAATTTTAAATATTGTATTTGAGAACAAAAATTCTGAGCTATGGTTACCTCTCTCTTTCCAAATACTATTTCAACTGAATCAATCTGATAAATATCTTCGAATGAAATGAAAATGTACTGTACCTAAATTCCATCTTTAATAAAAACTAACTTTATTCATTCATGTATACATTAATTCTTTCATCAAAGAGTGATTGTACAACTAATTTGAGTCATGTATTTTTCCCAGGACAGGTAACATCCACAAATTTGCTCTTTCTACAAGTAGCTCATATTCTTACTGGGGACAAAGACATGTGTACACATAGACACAATATAATCTGACATATGTCATATTAAAAACTACAATAGGGCTGTAGAAATGGTTAAATAGTTAAAGTGAGGCTGCTGTCACCAGAGAGGTGTAGAAAAGCATTTCTTCACAAGGTCCTGCTTAATGGAGTATCCCCATTCTGGGAGTTCTTCTTTCCTCTGAAAAAGAGCACTAATTTCTCTGCCTGAAAAGTAGCAAATAGCAGCAAAAAAGAAATTAAAAGTAGCTGTCTACCCAAATATACAACTGTTCAGACACATAAATACAACTAAAAAACAAAGCAGAACACCTCAGAGCCCTGCAAATGGTAACAGCCTTCAAATCGGATGAAAAGAAACTAGCATTTTGCAATATATTACAAGAAGGTAACTCTTGTTATATACAGTGACTGGAAACTTTGCAATTAACCCCTGACAATAGTAATGTAGGAACTGGGAATAATCTTTAATTAGTAATAAGAACCCAAATCTTAAAGAAAAAAAAAGATTATTCCAGTTTAGATGGGTGGGACAAGTACCTCATGGAATTTTTTTAAAAAGAGGATGACTGTACACTGTTGATTGTTAAGAAAAAGATACACTCTTGATCAGATCAAATTAAAGGCAGTTTCTTCAGGCACATAGGCTAAGAGTTTCACAGATTAAGTGAAAGGAATTATGAAAATAGAATGATAAATATGCTACTTAATATTTATAATTTGCTATGTATAATCATGCTTCAACAAATAGGTCATATGTGCAATTTATATTTCATAGTATGGGATTAATCAATCCTTTTTTTACACTTTTCTTTTAACCACAAGTCCTTGTTCTTGCCAACCATTTTTTATACTTATTAATGACTCTCATTGTCCTATGGATAGAGAGCTAAACAAAGTGGATCTAATTTTCCGTGTCCAAAATGGGAAAAAACACAGATCCAAGGAAATACACTGAATCATTTTTGGCTATAATAAAAACTGAAAACAGCCTAAGTATCAATAAGAAACAAGAAACAAGTAATTTATAACACACTTATGCAGACATTGGAGGTTTAAGGTATAAAGTATGAGATCAGCTATAAAGGCATAAGGTAAATCTGGTTGTTCTGATATATTATACAAACAAGATCACAGTTGGATAAAATCGAGCTGCATATTAAAAATATATAATTTTTCTAAATAATTCTAGCTGGCTTTCTAGATCTTAAAATATGTGTAGCAAAGAGAGCTCTGACAAAATGTACATTAAATGGTTTAAAATGTTTTCTTCTGAACTAGGAAGTAAACTAAGGACTGAAGAATTTTCTACTTTATATATTTTCTACATAGTTTTATCATGTACAACATGAATGGTTAAATTCTTTCTACAAAAACACATTGTTTCTGAAATTTAAGAACTATTTACAAAAAAGATAATAAACAAAATGGAGTATCCAGAATGAGGCAAATAGATGTGACGAATCTCCTAAAGAAAGTCACTTAACCATGGTTACCCTCGTTGCCTATACTCTAACCCACACTTGATAAATATGAGCTATGGAGAGTGCGAGTGCACAAATAAGACAGTCACCAACTTGGAACAGTCAGCTGAGAGACAAAATGAGACAGGGCAGAGGAGGGTCAGGAAATCTAGGAAGAACTCTCAGATAAGCAAACTTTTTAAAAGGGAGTTAGAGTTTGAGTTGAGCCTACCATGCAGAGAAGGCTGGAAAACACATTCCAGGCTGATTAAATTGCACTAAAAAGAGCATAGAGCTGTGAAGCTTCATGATGTGTTCAGAGAACAGTGAACAATATAGCTGTTTAATAGGGTGGGTAGGAGCCTAGTGAAAAGCAGGACACGAAAAGCATATTAGGATCAGACTGTAAATGTGTGAAGGGCCCTGGGTGCCATGTTACAGACTTGAAAAGTTTTTAAGCAAGGTGTGCACTATCAGACTTATATTTTTGAAGGTCACACTATTGGCAAGCAGGAAGAAGAGCTGGAGCAGGGGAATGTTCCTAGATTTTAAAACATTTTTATTTCAAGATGAGGAGGCCTTTTTGGAGGAGATGTTTAGCAAAGGATAGAGGCAATATGTCCCAGGCTTGGATGGAAATGTTTTTAAACATATGTTTTATGATTAATATTATGAAGCATATGCTTAAATCCTATATACAGCACATTCTTGGCTCATAACCAAAAATTATTTATTAAGCATCCACCTGCATATGAGATTATAGCAGAACTAAATCCCCGGCAAATGTCGAATATATGTTTTAATTTGAATGCTGCGTGATATGCATAAAGTATTGAAACTTCCCTTCTATTCCCACAAATACTGTTTCAAATCCCAATAATACCATATACATTCAACTTCATTATGCATTTAAAAAACAGTTTATTTTTAAGAATTTTCTATATAATTCAATTCAGTAAGAATACACATTGTGGAGGCAGGGATGAGAAGATGTATAAAAATAGAGAATACATTTCTTATTTTGAGGAAAGTCATAATGTAAGGAAAGAGGGGAAAAAAGCACTTATATAAGTGAAATGATTGGTTCCTAAGGCAACATTTCAGTACGTGTGTAATGAATAAGTGCAAACTGTGAAAACATTGAAGAGATTCCTGGTTAAGAAAAGATCATCATGAGGTGATTAAATAAGAATATGAGTTTATTTCATGCCTTCACTGATAAAATACCTAAAAGTGCTAACAATCATAAAAAGCAGAAAATAAAGATCATCCTTTCAATTACTACCCACCTATGTAGCTCAATGTGACCTGGTAGAATTAAACTTTAGCATTAAATACTTAATATAATTCAGAAATAGAAAAATGTTTTTGAACAGTATGTGGCTTAGCTTAAATTTAATAAATTTCATGTATTTAAAACACATTAGAATTCCAAATACATTTCATTTTATTCTCTTATATTTTCTGTCAATATGCCTTTAGATTTTGTTTAAATTATTGTTTCATGCAACCATGGCAAAATGAGAGAAAGAATGGCAGCATATGATGCAGGGAGGTATACAAAAGCATTATCTCCAACTATACCATCTCACTTACTGCCACATCTCCTCTTTCACCTACTTTATTGAGTACTCCTCACTTTGTTGACCTAGTATTTATGATTAATGCCTAATGTTATACATATGTTTAAGAAGTACACTGTTATGGTCCCAAAATACACCTGTGCCTACAAGGTTCCTGCAGGTTAATGTCTTCTACTAGGGAAAATGGCCTCATTTGCATTGACTTTCAATGAGCTCCTGCAGGCAAACACCTGAAGCCAATCATCTGCAGATACCTGCCTGAGGCATAGGTGTGCTACCAGAGAGCCTGAAGACTGTATCTACAGCATTTAGTCTTATATGTTGTGTATAACATCAGGTATGATGACTCGCTGAACCAATAGATGGTGACTGTGAGTCCTCATGGAAACTGTTCTGCATTTCGCATGGGTGGATTTCTATCAGGGTCAGTGATAGAAATCAACTTGATGATGGAAAAGGAGCTTGATCTCTAAGGAAAATAATAAGTAACAGCATATGAAGGAGTTATAAACATGGAATCAATGAGGCAAAAACAAATTGAAAGATAGTTGAGGTGTCTCTATCAAGTACAGGGAATTTAGAGAAGGGAAATAAAATATTTGATTCACAGAGGAATACATTATCATTGCCTTCCAATAGTATTAGTAGATTTAAGTGTTGATTTGTACTATTTATGTTTTTCTCATAATAAAATTTCAATATTTTGGACCAAGTCACAAAAAATTTACCCAGGTGTATATTTATTGTACAAGTATTTATGAGTGTTTACTTTGTGATAAGCTCAGGGAGGGACATTTCTTATACAAAAATAAATAAGAAACCTGATAGGGAAATATGAGTAATAAAAGTAAAATAAACAAAGTATAATGTGGCTGGCTACTACAGTAAACCTATTTGTCCTTTGGTAGCTCAATGGAGGAAGTGATTACTTCTGTACATGTGTATCAGCCCCATTTCTTGCCAATTTCTATATGGTATGGGGTCCAAGAATCTGGTCTTTGAAACTCCCCTGTTCTCTACACTCTCTCCCAAGGTGGTCTCAGTCTATCCTTTGGCTTTTTAGGGTCATCAGTACACTGGTGACTCTCAACCTCCAAACGCATGTATCCAACTATCAACCTGACATTTTTACCAGTATGCCTAGTCGGTATCTTAAGCTTTTCATGGCTAAGACATAACTTTTAATATAGGACACCTCCCCCCAAACACACACACATACATAACCTGCTCCTTCCTTAGCCACATTTGCCTGGTTTCTCAGGCCAAAAATTCAAGAGTTTTCCTTTGATACTTTCTTTCTCTCACATGTCATATTCAACAAATACTGTGGTCTCTACCTTTCAAATTTATCTTGAACTTGATTGCTTTTCACAATGCCTACTGCTCTCATTTTAGTTTAATCCTCCATCATTCTTCACTTACCTATTTCGATAACTGTTGATAGAAGCTGTTCTCCCTGCTTCTATTCCTGACCCTTTCATCTGTCTCTTACTTGACAATCAAGTAATGTTTCAAAACCTTAAAACAGATATTGTGACTTCCCTTCTCAAAATTTCCAATGGCTTTCAGTTACACAAAGTGACACTCAGCACCGTGGCCCTACAATGCCCTGCATCACCTGGCTTCTGACTCACTGTCTACACCCATCTCTCATGCCCATCCTCCTCACCACTTCCACCTTTTACTGCTCTTGGCTTTTTGTGCTAACTTGGAGACTTGATTTCTGCTGTTTCCTTTATCTGGCATCCTCTGCTCACAGATCCATTTGGCTCACCTCCTCATTCCATTCAGAAATTTTCTGAAGTGTCCCTTCCTCAGAGATGCATCCCTGACCACCTAAGATAATCTTTTCACATTCTCTATCCTGCGTTAGTTTTCCTCATGTAACATAGCCTTGCCTTTAATATTACATATTTATTTTGTATTTTTATTGCCTATTCCAAAGACATAGGGCTACATTAGGAAAGGACTTGATTCTTACTAATATTTTCACTGTTGTCTGCCTGAGTCCAGAAATGTTCTTGGAACATAATGAACACCCAATAAACATTTTTGGAATGAAAGACGAATTGGTACTTGAGTTTTCTCACTAAGGACAAATAAAAAATATTGACTGGGTAAATAACACTCCAGAAATGGACTGTAGGTAGGTGCGTGGAAGTGTAAACAGCACAGGGCATTCACGATGGTTCATAATGCTCTGTGGGTAGAGCGTTTCTGGAATCATTAGAAGATTCAGATAATTGTGCAAATTTGATTCACACATGGACCACAATGAAATAAAAAGAAGCAAATGAGTAGAATTAAAACTTGATTGTGACTCTTTATAAGGTTCCACATTATTTCCACAATCTGTAAAATAACTGTTATTTAAGGGCAAGAAAAATGATTCTATCAAACCATTAATTAAGTGCGCTCTCTTTCAAGTGTTCATAAGTTGTCTCTAAATGTCATTGACAGTATCATAACGCATATGTAAAGGTGGAACTAAAATCCCCAGGTGTGATAGGTAATCCTTGTGCCAACAAATAGAAGCTTAGCCAGACACTCGTATTTAAGACTCGTCACATTCTGTGGCTTAGTCTCTTCATCTCTCTGACTGCATGGAGCCTTACCTCAAACAGAGCCACCTGATGTTGTCTTGTTACATGCCAGGTGAATCTGTCTACTGCTGTCAAATTTGGGACTGTGGATAGTTGTGTTGCAGCATGTTAACATTTCTTCTGTCTACTCAGTTGGAGTTTACTTCACAGCAACTCCTCTGTCCTCAATTATTTGGAATTCTGCAGTCATCCAATACTCAGTGGCATAATAAATAGGATGCAGAGTACAGAGTGCCCAGCTGGCTACAAAGGGTGAATCATTTCATCTTCCTTCTTGGTTTCATATACGGCTTATAAATGAATTTTATATAACTCTTTGGAAACAGAATTGTAGCGTGATAATCATCTGGGTACTTGCTTTTTTGTTATGTTTAGAGGAACACCCTTAACAGACTAATGTGGCTACATTGAGAGTCCTATCCGCAAACCTAGTTTAATAAAATTAAAATTAATGTGCCATAGAGAATTCTAATGAAGAAATAATTCCTACAATAGTCTAATGTTTAGAAAAATGTTAATTTTGAGAACTGTGAACTCAGTGATAGCAGATTACCTTTCTCATCTGCTGCTATATTTTCTAGCATATAGTCTGTCTTAAAGGAAATTTTCATAAATATTTTAATTAATTAGTCAATCCCAGCTCCCCCCATTAGGCAGTCAACATACGGAGGGTAGGTCTCAAAAATAAAGTTGACATAATTACAGCACTCTTCAATATAACCCTCTGTGATAATAAAAGTCATGAAGAAAGTGTTTTATAAATTCTGTGTGGTTCCATGTGGTAGCCACTAGACATATGTGGCTTGTGTGAACGTGAAATGTAGCTAGTATAACTGAGGACCTAAATTTTTAATTTTTTAAAATGTTATTTTATATTTTATGATTTATATTTTATTCTTCAATAGCCACATATTACTAGCAATTACTGTATTGGACAGCACAGAACTACAGTATTCTGAATAATATGATCTTGTATCCTAGCATGGAATGTATGTATTTTAAATTATCAGTAAATCCTCTCATTTATTTGAAATATACAAACACAAAAAACAGTATTGAGACCCTTTGTAATTGGCTGTGCCAATTTATGGGCAAGATACCTGGAAAAATTTTAATTTTCCCAAAGGTTTTGCTTGAATTTCCTGTTAAAATTATTCCTTGTATCCACAAGAACCTATTGAAATGAAAATCATAAATTTTTAAGTTAGTACAAAATAAAGTCATTAATAAAAGCATTAAACTGTCAAAATTCCTAAGTTATAAAGCACTGAGAAAAACAACATACGCCTAATATCTTTTTATTATGTGCATTACGAGGATGGCAAGGAAGATTGTCTGTTTTTTTCTTTGTGACAAAAAGAGAAAATTCTCACAGACACATGAATGGTGATGTGTTCTTATTTTTTTCCATTGATCCATTCAGTTTAAGATGAAGAGAATGAGGGAAGGAATGCTCTTTAACTATACTCCAATTTCCATTAAACTGTGTATGGAGACAGTGTGTTTATTAAGTTGCTAGAGACTTTCTCACAGTGTCTGTTGCAGCTGTATAAACTGGCTCCCATCCTCTTCCCATTGACAAGTTCAATTTAAACAAAAGTTATGACCTGTTCTCCCTGAGCTCTCTGTGCCCTTTGCTGTAAGATCCCAACTTACCTCCCATTTTAACCCAGGGTCACAAAGAATTTTTATTGGAAAGCTAAGTAAAACCAAAAGTGTTCATGAACTGCTTTGAATACCACTTTGCACAAAGTACTAATAAAGACTTTCTGGGATCATACTGGAGAACTTTATCTTGTTTCAAATTGATAGCAAAAGTCTGTTTGGTGAATTTTAGCCTAATGGATAAAAGACAAAGAACATGTACAGTATGTATAAAAAAGAGGTGGCAGAATATTTACCAGATTATTGCTTAACCAGATATTTAAGTCACAAAACATGCAACATACATGAAGTGTGTGATAGTCATCACCCTTTATAAATGAATGTTAATTAGGACTATTGATTTTTGTTTCATTTTACTGGGGATGAAATGTCAACATTGACCTCCAAATACAGTTGTTTTCAATTTTTTCTGAGACAAAAATATATATTTTAAAAAGTTTTATATATACATAGACACAAACACTTTTATGTAGCAAAAATTACCGTGGATTATAATATTTGAAACAAACAAATCATCATTCCATAGTTCACCCTGATTCTTTGTTCTTTGAGAAACTTATAATTTCCACTAACACCTTAACGTATGTAAGTCCCCAGACTCCAGCCCTAGCCTTTCCATTGGGATCTAGTCTAACACTTTGCTACACTAGGATTTCCGTGAGGACAAGCCTATTTTTAAAGCCCCAGTAGAATGCTCACAGTTAGGGATCAGTGCATACAAGAAACAGTGACTGAATTTTCAATTGACTTCTAGAAATTTAGAACCAAAATCATCACTTTCTTACGTCTTTTCCCTTCTAATTTGCTCTGTTTCCTTTTTAATTTCTGTTAGTGTATCATTCTCTTCCAGTCACCTGTGTTAGAAGCTTGAAGTCATCTTTGCCAAATAGGTGTCAAATTCTGCCCATTTTTAACAGGAGTCACATGTTCCATTTTTCTTCTCATCTCATTCCCATTGCCATTACCCCATTTCAGGCCTTCATTAATGCTGTTGTGTCCCTCAGCATTTGTAATGTTGAAGACCTAACCGCCAATGAGATTATATTTGGACATAGGGCCTATAGGAGGTAATTAAGGTTAAACGAGGTCATGAGAGTAGCGTCCTGAAACAGTAGGATTGACATTCTTGTATAACAAATAAGAGACACCACCCCTGTGTGCACACACAGAAGGGATCATATGAACACGCAGGGCAATGGTGGTCACCCACAAGCCAGGAAGAGAGGCTTCACCAGAAACCAATCAGGTTAGTGTTCTGATCTCAGACTTCAGTTTCCAGAACTAGGAGAAACTAAATGTCTGCTGTTTAAGCCACCTATTCTATGGGGTTCTGTATGGTAGCCCTAGCTGAGAAAATCACCTTTTGCCTGGAACTTGATTATTGGGATCATAACTAGGCCTCTTTATACCAATCTATTTAGGATACTGTGATCAGATATTCCAAAGCACAGCACTGACTGTTCTACTCTTCTACTCAAATGTGTTTCATATATTCTCATTTGTATATGATACAGTAATAATACTGAATAAATCATTGGTTATTATACTCCAGGCACAAAGCATTCAACTTGCATTATGGCACTTGATATTCATAATCATATGAAGTAGTAATAATATCTTTAACCCTCAATTTGCAGAAATACTAAGTAATTTGCCCAATATCACAGAACAAACTAATGATATATTCAGGAAATAAAGTCAAGCTTTTCTAATGCAAAAGTCACAATTTAAGCACTATTATTATATAGTTTTTTTATTGACTTGGCATGCAAGGTTAAGGAAACTCAATAAAAAACTTTCATATTCCAAGTGAGCTGAGTCTGATGTAGACAGTTGGCAGAGGGAATGAACATCAAATCCAAAGACAAGAATCCAAAGACATATCACAGAAAAAAATCAATTGAGCCTGAAGATACATTCCAAGTCATGGAATATAACATGGTCTACAACAATTTTAATGAAAATTTCAGCTTTAAAAAAACCTACAGGCCAGGTGCAGTAGCTCACGCCTGTAATCCTAGCACTCTGGGAGGCCAAGGAGGGAGCATTGCTTGAGCTCAGGAGTCTGAGACTAGCCTGAGCAAGAGTGAGACCCTGCCTCTGCAAAAAAGAAAGAAAGAAAGAAAAAACATCCCGGCATTGTGGCATGAGCCTGTAGTCCCAGCTACCTGGGAAGCTGAAGCAGAAAGATCACTTAGAGCCCAGGAGTTGGAGGTTGCAGTGAGCTACAATGATGCTGCGGCACTCTACCCAGGGTGACAGAGTGAGACTGTTTCAACAACAACAAAAACAAAACAAAACAAAAAAACAAGGAAAAGAACCTACAAATTGATATTTACTTGATTTCTATCAAGTGTATCAAATAATATATTACTTTTTCAAGAAATTACAAAACAACACATATTATGATTAATATTCTGACCCCTTTAAGATTCATCTCAAAAATGTGACCATGTTTTTCTAAATATTTCCCCTCACTTTACTCTCTCATTGGTGTAGCTAAGCACCTACCGCCTTTAGTCTTAGCACCTTAACGCTTAGAAGCTCAGAAGCTTTCTTTTCCTAATTAGGTAGTCAGAATCTTGTTCCTGTATTTCCCATTGAATGTCTCCAAGTGTCCTCCTTGTGATCACTGGTTGAGGAGTATAGACGTAAATCACAGAATGTAATAAAAATCTTTAGTTTTACTTGTGAAGTTTGTCATTTGAAAATTGTATTTGGAGATAGGGCCTATAAGAAGGTAGTTAAGGTTAAATGAGGTCATAACAATAGGGCCCCAATAAGATAGGATTAATGTTCTTATGAGAAGGAACACAAGTGAATTTGCTTGCATTATAAATTTGTTTTTATTAAAAGTTGCTCTAACAAATAGTTGAGAAAATAATTTTCCAATCAAAATTATTAAATAAATGAGTGCCGATAAGGAATTTTCTAGAGTTGAGGTATTTATTCTTTTAACTTGTTTAATCCTAGAAGCATCCTAATAGTAACATGTTTAACAATATCCTTCCAAATTTTTCAAAAAAAGCTATTATCCAATTGCAATTCAAATTGCCACAAATGTTGTTATTATGGTGAAATATCATTGAAATGAAGAAGCCATAATACACAATTTAGACATCCTACCATCCACACAACTTTATGTCTGTAAGAGACTATGAATAGTCACATAGAAATAGAACCCAAGTTAGAGGCCTATTTTAATTATTTTTTGTCCAAAAATTACTTCCTATATTCAGTACCTTTCAAGAAGATTTTAAGTTTTATAGTATTTTATGGCACAAATATTTATAAATAGGAAATGTAAAAGGACTTTGATTAAAAAGTCAAAATAAAGAACTAATTTTTTTTTCTAGGAGCATTTAGTAACAATTCTTAGTTCAGAATGTATGCTCACCTTTCAAGGAAAATAATTTTTCTCCAATGAACTCTTTAATGATAAAGCTCAGAAATGATAAATTTAAAACTGGACAGGAGAGAAATATCCATGTTCCTTTTTGACTGACATTACTTCTAGCCACTGAAACTGATAGCAGAGATCTGTGTTTTACACAGAGACTGAAAGATATCCTACAGAAAATGTTGACTGGAAAATTCATTATTTATATTCAATTCAGAATATTCTACATGGTATTCTACATGGATATAACCACTGAGGAAAGTTTTCTCAAGTCAGAAAAGGTAGTCCATATCTCCATTACTGCACTAAGTGGTATACTTGTTTGGAAGAAATATCAGCTTCATTAAACATTTTAATTCTGCTAAAAGCTATAGCTAGAGAGCAAGGTGAACATGCAGTCTTAAAACAAGAAGAAAGCTTTAATTTAGACTTGAAGAGCTCAAAAGAACTAGAGAGACCACTTGGTCTATTTCTCCTCAGTGCTAAAAATAGGGCTAGAATTATATGGATCTTGCATGACTTTGTATCTCCACCCTTGACCTAGTACCTAGAATATCATAGGATTATTTAAAAATTGCTAAATGAATGAACAAAACTAATGAGATGATTTTATTTTATTATTTTTTATTTCAGCATATTATGGGGATGTAATCATGTAATCCTATAAATTGTCCTCTTATTCTGCTGTACTGGTAGAACCCAAATTTTCATATTTTGTATACTAACTATCATTCATTAAAATATATTCCAATTTAACTTTTTAAATGTAATTTTTATTCAGGTAATTTATACATATAAAATTGACTATGTTTACCATTTTTTAAGTGTACAGTTCAATGGTAATAAAAAAATTTCTATTCTTTTTTTCCCCTCCATCCACTCACCCACTACCCTTCCTAGTCTCTGGTAACCACCAATCAACTCTCTATATTTATGAGATATACTTTTTTAGTTCCCACATATGAATGAGAACATGTGGTATTTGTCTTTCACTGCTTGGCTTACTTTACTTAACATAATGTCCTCTAGTTACATCCATGTTGCTGCAAATGACATGATTTCTTTCTTTTTCTTTTTTTTTTATGGTTGGAATAAATTCTGTTTTATTTTTTCCTTTTTTTAATTTCAGCATATTATGGGGGTACAAATATTATGGTTATGTATATTGCCCATGCCCCCCTCCCCCCTCGAGGCAGAGCTTCAAGCATGACCATCCCCCAAACGTTGCACATCTCATTCATTATATATGTATATACCCATCCCCTCCTCCCCCCTCCCACCCACGCAACACCCGATAAATGTTATTCCTATATGTCCACTTAGGCGTTGATCCGTTAATACTACTTTGCTGGTGAGTACATGTGGTGCTTGTTTTTCCATTCTTGAGATACTTCACTTAGTAGAATGGATTCCAGCTGTATCCAGGAAAATACAAGAGGTGCTATAACACCATTGTTTCTTAAAGCTGAATAGTACTGAATGGTATTCATATACCACATTTTATTAATCCATTCATGTATTGATGGGCACCTGGGTTGTTT
>VBSM01000529.1:59995860-60048275 GCA_008086735.1 Cheirogaleus medius
TGCGAAAATTTTCTCCCATTCTGTGGGTGTCTGTTTGCTCTCTTGACAGTTTCTGTGGCTGTGCAGAAGCTTTTGAATTTGATCAGGTCCCATTCATTTATTTTTGTTGTTGCTATGATTGCTTTTGGGGTCTTCTTCATAAATTCTTTGCCTAGGCCAATGTCTAGAAGAGTATTTCCAATGTTTTCCTCTAGAATTCTAATAGTTTCACACCTAAGGTTCAAGCCTGTTACCCAGCGTGAGTTGATTTTTGTGAGAGGTGAAAGGTGTGGGTCCTGTTTCAGCCTTCTACATGTGGCTATCCAATTTTCCCAGCACCATTTATTGAATAAGGATTCTTTTCCCCAGTGTATGCTTTTGTCTGCTTTTTCAAAGATTAGATGGTTATATGAGGATGGTTTTATATTTGGGTTCTCTGTTCTGTTCCACTGGTCAATGTCCCTATTCTTGTGCCATTGATAAGCTGTTTTAATTACTATAGCCTTGTAGTATAGTTTGAAGTCTGGTAAATTGATACCTCCTATTTTGTTTTTATTGCCTAGGAGAAGGAAATATCAGAGCATGTAAACAGGTGGAAGAACATGCCATGCTCATGGGTCAGCAGAATCAACATTGTTATAATGTCTATACTACCCAAAGTGACCTACAGAGTCAATGAAATCCCTATCAAAATACCATCATCATTTTTCACAGATATAGAAAAAATAATTTTATGCTTTGTATGGAACCAGAGAAGACCCCATATAATGAGATGATTTTAAAAGAGAGACACTCATAATTAAATAAGTTTCACAAACACTTCCATTTTCATAATTGGAGATTAACCATATTTATCAACATACTACAATTTCCTAGAAGGCCTGTGGTAAATAATAAAGATAGTAAAGGAAACCTTTGGTATAATCCAGCAATTATCCTCCCTGGCAATGGGAATTAAAAAGATGCCCATATTACTTTTGGGTCTTGATTCAACTGGTCCCCCACAACTCAAATCTTTTTCTTTTATTTTTCCCTCTTACATAAAGCCAACCCATTTTTCATGTCCAGGTCTTGGTTCTTAAGTTAAATCTTCACTGTTTATACTATTGTAATCTTTCACTACTGTAAAATTAGGAAAATCACATCTTTTGAGAACTATGCTAAGATATGGATCTGTGCAAGCATCTGAATATTTATGCATTATCACTTAATAGTGAAGAATTGTGTGGACTAGGCCTATTATCTTCTTAAAGATAGAAGTCTGAGGTTTCTAGGGTCTACGGTGTTGCTCAGAATAATATATCTAACAACAACAACAAAATAGCTATTATTTGTTAAGTGCTTACAACTTGACAAGAAGTTAAAGATATCAAGAAACTTTATATTCTATTTAATCCACATATCAACCCTGTGAGAAAGCATATTAATTTCTTATTGCTGCATGACAAATTTAGTAGCTTGAAATAATACCTATTTATTACCTCATGTTTCTGAAGTTCAGAAGTCTGGGCTGTTTCAATTGGATTTTCTGAGTAGGGTGTCACAAGGCCAAAATCAATAGTCAGTGAGACTAGGCTCTTATCTGGAGACTCCAAGGAAGAATCCACTTCCAGGATCATTTGGGTTTGGCCAAATTCAGTTCCATAATTCCATGTGCCACATCCTTCATGTATACTCAAGAACTATGCTTGAATTACAAGACATTGGATCTTGTCTAACTGGCTATGGGATACTGAGTAAAGCATTTAATCTCTCTAAGCCTTGGTTTTATTCACCTATAATAAAAACGTGGATAGAATAGAGGTAATCCTTGCAACTTTTTCATTTGTGGTCATAAATATGATAAATTCCAGAGAGTTGAGAAAAAAAAGAGAGTTGAAAAAAAGTGAATTTACTAAATAGAAGCTTATATTTAAATTAAAACATTAGAATGGGCCATAGCATTTCTTCACGTGTATAAAGAATAAGAAATAGCTATTTACAGTTTTCTTTGCTTTAAAATCCAGGTTAAATAGTTGCCATATAAATAAGGGGTTAAAGTCCGGTGACACTCCCTCACCCTCACCTCCACGGCCAGAACTCAACTCCCAGATTGATTATTTAGCCAACTCAGGTTATTTTCTTTTTTTTTTTTTCCTTAATAATCAGTTGAATTTCCTTTATGTGGGACATGTGTCTTTTAGATTTGTATATTCCCCAACATGTCTAGTCTGCTCTGCTCATTTAAATAACCTCTATGGCCATGCCATCACTAAGTGTGAGATGCATGATTAAACTAATGAAATTCAGGTTAAATATAAGGAAGACTTTAATTTTCTTGACAATAAAAGCATTAAAAAAACTCTTTAAAGAAAATGATAGAGTTGTTTTCTCAGGAGCATTTCAAATAAGGACAGACTCCAGTGTGAAAAATGATTTCCAGAAGAAAAAAATATTAAATTAATGCTTTAAAGCTTTTAGCTTAAGATTTTTATAATAAACAATATGATTCATCTCTATATAAACTATCAAAATGTGTTTCATGGGTAATTTCAAAACCTTCCACTTTACTCGAGTGACAGCCCAACAAGTGATTATGGTGGAAGCTAATGCAAAATAGTACTACTCACTATAAATTTGATAAGACATGTTTAAAACAGAAGTGTTCAGTCCACTGCAACTGTAATTTTAAAAACAAACATGATCTTTGATGTTATAAAGTAAGATATGAATTTATGTTCCATTTATTCAGTTTCATAAACTGTTCTTCAAAGTATTTTCCATTATACTGTTTCTTTACTTTGAAGTGGTTTGTGACCCACATGAAGTAATTATTACTGTGGCAAGTATCCAGATTGCTAGATATTAGAAACTAAAACCTCATATATGAGAACAGTCTCTGAACACCTTTATTATTCACTTTGAAATCAATGATATACTATTTAGCTACTGTGGTTTGTAAAGCCATCTGGTTTGTTCTGTTTTGAACAAAGACACTCATATTTTTCCTTCTGAGTTTCTCCCTTGCTTCAACAGTTTTTGTTAAGATCATGTCAACACATCCTTCATTACAGAAATAGAGCCTCAGCTAAAGATTTAGAGGGATGACGGGGTAGTTTCAGACGAAGTGGGATTTTCAGGTGGTTAGGAGGGAAGAAAGCCTGGAGGAGTGAAGTGTCAGCAAAGATCACTGATGATTCCTTTAGCTATGAGGGAATGGGACCCATTGGGTCTTTGTCCAAATCTTCTGAGTGGTATTTTTTACAATATTAGAGAGTTTTATTTGAAATTCAAAAGATGAATTACACAGAAAAGCAGCACAAAGTGGTTTTGGTTGACTCTTTTTAGATTCATTATAACTCTGAGTTTACAAACCTATACACAATAACAAAATTGTCTGTGAGCAATATGATGGTTACACAATTCAGAACACAGTGTAAGCAAGCCTGTGATTCCATATGACATGTCCTTGACCAAATATACTGTACTTTTTAAAAATATATATTTTGACCTTTAGCAAAGATACAATAATAAAGATAGTATTGACAGCTCTCAGTTGCATAGCATCTACCAATGTGGATATAACTACAGCCATATATGTAAGATTGAACTTTACTGAAGTACGTATTTGCCTTCTGTTATGCTTAGGGAAAACTATTCTGAACTAATGCATATACAATTGTCACATTGAAAAAATCTGTAGACATTTTTAATAGTATTTAGAAAAAAAGATATTGGAAAAACAATTTTCTGTAATTTTACTAAAAGAAACCCTCTTATCATTATAAAAAACCTATGTCTAAAAAGAATGTATTTTTATAATAAATTTTCATGTGTTCTTCAAATTTTTAACACATATATCTTAGAGTATTTTTTTAATATCTTAGGTACTATACTTTCCATGGAGTCTTAGTTGTAAATAATTTGTTAGAATATTTTAGCCTGCTTAAATATCATTTTTAAAATGCAGCAAATATGAAAATGTTTTTAAGTTCCTAAAACTTGAAGGGAGGTAGGATGTGTTTCCTCAATGGAACACTTGTTATAAACGTATACATATAAATATTAATGAGTATTTAAAATACCAACATATTTTAGACCTGAATGAAATATTTTATTTTCTGTCTAAAAATATCACACTAAAAATAGATGCATGTTTCATTCACTTATTACACATATTATTCACTCAATTTATATAATTGAATGATTTTATCATGTTATAACTGATATGTAGTGATAAAAATGGGGTGATAAGTATTGCCAAAGCAATCTGTTTTGAATATTTTTTACTCTATAGATTAAACAAAAGATTATTAGTTGAGTCTGAATCAATGTAAGATATCATTATAAAAGCATAAATTTCATAATATCCTCAATTGCCCATGCAGAATTGTTATAATGTTAAAGTGTTGTGTGGTACAAGAAAAGGTGAAGAACTATCATTTATGCTAGTGGTCTAAACATCAGCCTGTGGGACTGAGATGGTCTGCTTTTCCCCATACATTGGGCACAGAGAAATGGCTTTGCAACTCAGCACAAATGCTAACATCAATCCTGAATGTCACATTACACGTCAGACTAAATCATAACTACCCAGTGAACTGTTCTGTCACGTTGATGTCCATTACAAAACTAGAGCCACAACTTAATTCTACTTAATAAATGTGTGCTGAGATTTTAATATGAACGAATTAAGGGAATTGTTGAGCTATTGAGAACATATTGTGGACAGCTTAGATTCCACTTAGGTGGGAGAGAAAACAAAAAGGCCTAGTCCTTTTCTGTGGTTTCCCAGGTGATTATCTGACTATATTTTCCAATATTCATAGGGTGCTGAATTTCCAGCTCTAAAGTCATTCAGAATCACCTACTTCTTCTTTTTTTTTTTGAGAGTTTTTTTTCCTAATACCCCAAACTCTCTATAATACACTTATTAAAGGTAGACACACTGAATAAACCCTACAAGGTGCTTTGTTTCTTGGATCTCCCTTGGACTTTTGCCCTTGAGAATATTAAAAAGGATGCCAATCCAAGATAAAGTTTCAATCTATATTTAGAGACAATCTGGCAGGGTAGCTTTAAAGTGAACAGATAGGCTAATCATCTCTTTCCCAAATATCCATACCAGTTTCTTATTAAATTAAGAATTAATGTATCAATTTTATATTTAAACATCTTGTTTTTCAATATTCTTCCTGCTTCTGTCAAACTCTTTACAATTCCTGCAGTAGACATTCTCTTCTCCAAACCTCTGTTATTTCCTCCGCCTAAAATTTTCTCCAACCTCTATGCCTTCCAAAATCTATTAATAGATATCCACATGCATGAAGTATGGCTTAATTCCTATCTTTTATGCCAAATCTTCCTTATCTTTGATGAGTGACCTTTAGCTCCAAGCTACATTGACTTTTATCTTAAGCCTCCTTTTCTAAGTCCAAAATGCACATTTGATGATGTCATTCCCCTTGACATACTTTACAGATTTTGCATTAACTTGCTTTTATCTATTTTTGAAGACTTTTCTTGTGTTTCTAATCTAATTTGTGACAATGTGTGCAGACATAAATAAAAAATAAAAAATATCAGATAAAAAGTTCTATGCATAGAATTAATATAGGATGATGTCAGCAGTGAGTGTGGTCATAGCTGACTGCAGAGAGTAGCCTCTAAGATGCCTCCCACCCAGTTACTAATATTCATCCTTCACATACTACCCTCCTCAAATGTGAAATGGACTTACTGAGTCACTTGTACTAAACAGAATACAGTAGAAGTAATGGGATATCACTTCTGAGATCGTGTTAAGAAAAGACTGTGGCTCTGTCTTGGGCTTCCTCTCTTGTCCCTTTGCCATGTTCACTCTTAAGGGAGCCGGCTATGGAGACACACACATGGCAAGGAACTAATGTTTCTGGTCAACAATTAATGAGGACCTGAAGCCTGAAACAGCCACATGAGTGAGCTTATAAGAGGATCCTTTTCTAATCCAGTACTGAGATGTCTGTAGTCCTGGTCGACAGCTTAGTTGCAGTCTTGAGAGACACTGAGCCAGAGGCTCAGTTAGCTGTACCTGGATTCTGGATACACAGAAACTACAGATAGTAAGCGTTTGTTGTTTTAAGCGACTATGTTTTTAAGTGTTTGCTATATAACAATAGATAACCAATTCATATTTGGCTATCTGGAATTGAAATTTTACCATAACAACAATAAAAAATATGAGAGTAGTTTTGGACTGGGCAGTGGACTTTGAGGAGAACTTCAATGGAAGTTTAAAATGCCTTGAACACATTATTCATAGGATTTTAGACTTTGAGGATGCTGCAGGTGAGGGTTTACACAAAAGTGAAAAAAATCTTATTGAAAACTCAGAGAAGGAGGGTGCTTGTTATGTATTGGCAGAATACTTAGCAATACTGCTGTGGGAAGTTATATGGAATATAGAAAATGTGCCAAAAGAACTCGGTGATATAGCAAACGGGATTTTGAAACAAAATTTTGAAGATGCCACCTGGTTTCTTCTTGCTACTTAGAGTAAAATGCAGATGGTGGGGGAGAGAGACAGAGAGAGAAGGACTAATAAGCCAAAATGAGCCAGAACTTGATGGTTTTGAATATTCTCAGCCTCTCCACACAGCAAATGATGCAAAAAATGAAGAAATGGCTTCTGAGCAAGCATCAAATCCAGGATACTTCCAGAAAATTGTGGTCTAAAGATGAAGTTAATGGTATAACTATGAAACTTTTGTTAAGACCTCAGAAAGATCAAAGGTTTTTTCTCAGAATTCTATTAAGTCACACAAAAGGCTCTTAGAGAGAATCTGTGCCTCATAGATTCTTTTAATTAAGCAAATAGAGTCACTAGGAAGCTTATGGGCATTGTCTCTTAGTCATCATACAAGGAGACCACGGTAGAAAAGGGCTTATCTAAAAGAGATCTGCATGTATGGCTTTTGAGTAAACTGCATGAGATACATAAGTGTCCCATAAAGTTTTCAAAGAATTACATCAGCAGAAAAACTACTAACGTGGAGTGAAAGAGTACTGGCACACAAAGCATTTCGCTTCCTACAATTCTACAGGCAAGAAGTAAGGCAAGAAAGATACTCATCTGAAAACACATTCTACCTTTCATGAAAAAGAAACAGTACTCAGAGGGTGAAACCAGGAACTCAGAGGGTAGACATAAAAACCTGGAGAATTATTTTCAGGCCTTGAAATTAATCAAGGTATTTCCAACATTTATACTTGCCTAGATTTCAGAAATACTATGGGCCAGTAACTTCTTTGTGTCACATTTTTAAAGATAATCTTTAGTGATTATCCTATGCCTGTCAAACATGGTGTTTTAAATGTAAGTGGGCAAGGGGAGCAGATATTGTCTCCTCAGTTTCTTAGTTTGAACCATATTCAATTAGTTATACTTAAGGAGCTATTCTTGAGGAGCCTCATTTATATCTACAACTGATTTAAATGATGAAATTGTGGAGCTTTGGCTGCTGTTGTAGAATTAGCCTTTTGGAAACCTTGAGATTGGATGTATTTTGCATGCGGAAGGGACACGAATCATTGGAGATCTTACAACAGCTTGATGTTGGCAGAATCTAAGATGGTTGATCCCCAATTCTTGGTGTTCACACCCTTATGTATTCTTTTCTCCTTGAGTTTGCATGAGACTTATTGACTAATTTCTAATGAATAGAATACATCAGAAGTGATGACATGTCACTTCTGAGATTAGGTTACAAATTGGTTTTTATCTCAGGCACACTTTCTCCCTCTCTTGCTGTTTCACACTGAAGGAAACCAGCTGCCATTTTTTAAGCAGCCCTGTGAAGAGACCAATGTGACAGAAAAACCCTAATGTCTCTGGAAAATATCAGTGAGTACCTGAAGTCTGCCAATAGCCACATAAGTGAGCTTGGAAGTGGATCCTCCCCCAGTCAAGCCTTGGGATCACTGTAGCATGGGCTGATACCTTAAGTGTAACCTTGTGGGTGACCCTGAGCATCCAGAGATACTCAAATAAGCTATTCTAATTAAGCCATTCTTGACCCACAGAAATTGTGATATAATAAATGTTTTTTTAAGTCACTAAGTTATGGAATGATTTGTTACATTTGTTACATGCAAATAATGCAACATACCTGAGAATATGTTTAAGCTGACATATATATTGTAAAAAGGAGGAATGCAAGTACACATCAAGAAAAGAGCTTTCTGGATAGAACTTATAGCTAATGTAAATATACTCAAGTACTTCCAACACATTGTATTCAGAATCAGAAAAAAGGCCTATATGGTTCACACACAATGAGACAAAGTAGAAGTAGTATGAAGCGAAGTTGAATAGTTGGGGAGAGGCCAATTTGTTCAAAGTTATAAAGGCTAGGGCCATGAATCTCAATTTATTCCAACTTTGGTGAAAAGCCTGTCATGAATTTTCAGAAGGAGAGGAATTTGTCTTAAAAATTTCTCTTCCTGTATTTAGAAGATGTATTGGGTAGGAAAGGGGAACAAGGAAAAGGGGGACAGTTGATATAGAGATGTGTTAGAAAGTTGTTCCATTAGTCCTGGAGAGAATGATGGAAACTTAGAGTGTTGCCAAAGATATGGAAAGATTTGAAATGGCTTTTGGATGTCACACCAAGAGGACTTGCCAGTAGAATGGATGAGCAAAATGTATACATAAGATTGTTGGATAGAGCTGTTAGATGAAGGACTCATTTGATCTTATATACTCAACAAATTGTAAGCACTTTATGGTTACAAACTTTGTATTATATTTCTTTCAAACTCACATAATTCTTAATATAGAGTTTTTTATGGAATATAGCATAAACTTGAATATGGATTAAGTATCTCATTTATTCTGATGATTCCAAGTTTTTTCCATACCTTTCCTGAGCTCCCATGAGTTAATATTTGTGCCAAAAAATAAAAAAATAGTTAAAAACAAAACAAATACTAAATACTTTCTGTAATTGAAGAACCAAAAAAAGTAGCAATATATAAAGATAATTAAGGCTGCTAAAGGTAATACTTATTATGTGTACATTGCTTGACTCCCGTAGTGAAAGTTTGGTTATAATCATTTCTCTTAACATTCCCTGGTTTCCCAAATTTGATATTTTACCCATATGTGCTGATTGGCTCCATATTGTTAGGATTACAGTTTCACAAAAATGCCAGGTGCTATAGATGAGCCTGGAAAAAATAAACTTAATAAGGTCCCCCAAAGGGCTATTGACTTTGTCTTAATAATCTCCATATAGAGTGATTTCTTTCCTTGTGCTTCTCTTCAACTATGTTCAATCAAATACAGATTCTGTGTTTTATATCCTTCAGAAATTTCCACTTAAATCCATATGTGACATTTGCCCATAATATTAATTAGCATGAGGATTTCAACATGGACTATAGAAGAGGAAAACATTTGCTACTGTGCTGTTTGAGCACTTAATCATAAATAAGCCTTCAAAGACTTCAGCAGAATTTACATATGCCACCATTTTGTGGTGTACGCTTGAGTATTTTCAGATGTCTCCATTTCATTTGGTGTCATTTCTTCACAGCAATCATCACTCAGCTGTTTCTCATCAAGCCTTAGATTGTAGATTAGAGAGATGATTTAGCCTAATTCCATTCTTTGGCTTTTGCAACTTTGACAAAATCAGAAGCAAACTTCTTGTTTTCTTTCTCATCTTTAAAATGGTTCTCCAAAATTCTAATGTGTGTATTTTAAACAGTGTCATTTGAAACTTGTAATTTATCTTTTCTAGAATAAGAGCACATTATGATATCAAACTCCTATAAAATATTAATCTATTTATTAACCAGGGATGACTCTCTTGTCTCCCTATTGCAATTTAATGATAAACTTTATTCTAATTAAGCTTCCAAATGTACACTATTTGTCTACAAAGGAACTATTTTGATTTTTGTTTCAAATGTCATTTAGCATGCTTTTCAAAATTTTATTAACTAATTGTATGAGATTCTGCTAAGAAGGTAAAATTGAATTTTTTTATTAATTTTTTTCTATAATCACAAGAGTTTTAACATTTAAGTACTGCAGAAAACTAGTACTAGTATCATGGCAATAAAATTATTGAGAAGCATTAAATGTAAAGTTCAAATTAGCATTATGATGACATATCTAAGTAATGTTTTACCAGAAAGTAAAGTTGAGGTATTCATAATGAGTTTTAAATACTGCACTCTCACATAAATGTAATATTCAGCAAAGAAAAATCTAGAGTTAGGTGAATTCTTGGATGCTTTTTAAGGGAATTTAATTATGGCAGCCATTCCTTTCTAATTCATTAATTTATTCATTCAATAAACATTTTGAAACATCTATGATATTTAAAGTATATTTGTAATAAAATGAGGCATATATATGAGCTTAGAAACATGATTTATGAATAAATATAATACATAAAAATATGAAACCTCAACAAAGGAAATGTGAAATTGTGATGAACTACAGAAAATGGAGAAAAGCTGTTATAGAATAGATGGGGCACTGAATTATAAATCAGGAGAACTAGATTCAGATCTCTGGCATTTTCTCTTGCTCTGTGTGTGTGTGTGTGTGTGTGTGTGTATTTATATATCTTTTTTCTGAGTCTCAGTTATCTTGCCTGTAAAACTAATTAAATAGAAGATTATCAATAAGTAGTGCTGACTATCATTATTATCGGCCAGATGCTTTACCTACAGTATATTTAATAACCCTACCAAAATGTATTACTGTCCACCTTTTGCATATATTTGAAGAAAAAATGTTATATAATCTTTTTATAAACCTAATTCCATTAGGTTTATAAATTCCTAATTTATAATTCCTAATTCCTAATAAGCCTAATTCCATTCTTTGGCTTTTGTAACTTTGACAAAATCAGAAGCAAACTTCTTGTTTTCTTTCTCATCTTTAAAATGGTTCTCCAAAATTCCAACACCAATAAGTTTATAAAGTAGGATTAGAAATCAAATTTGTCTGATACTAAATCTACACTTACTTTTCCCAATACTGCAAAACACATTAAAATTGGTCACTGCTACTGTTGTCATTCTTTATTACAATGTTTCTTCTTTGGTTCATCTAATTTTTTACTATTGAATAGATCATCAAATACTTGGGTTAGCTGAGTCTCACATAAGTTAGATTATCAAACATCCTCACTTGTGCAGACTCTTAAACAATTTTAAAGTAGCACTTCACTTAGGAAAATCTTAATTTCCTTTTGCATATATGTATGTGTACATATATATAATTTCTTCATATTTATAAAAACAAAGACAGTATTAATTTCAATGTAATAAATAATTATCATCTATGTCATAAGCTTTATATTAAGCAAAAGTTCATGGTGCTCTTTTCTATTAAAAAAACAAAAATGTTCCCAACCTGTATTTTTATTCTTCTTCCACTGTTGGTAATGGTTATACCGGTATTTATAGCTTCGTACCATTGTTGTTAAAATCATCTGCAGATAGTCTACCTTAATTCTCCTATTCCTGAAGTTAATTAACATTAATTTCTTAATCTTTTGTTGTTAGGTCTTATTTTCAAACTTTTAAGTTATGAATTCTTCAGTACCAATATTTCCAATTCTTTTTAACTTTCACACATCTAACTAAATCAGTCCTTTAATTCTAGTTTATCCAGTGGAAAATTTATGACGAGGATTGTATTTTGTCCTGCATGCAATAAACCCCAGCTCATATTGATACATATTTACTCTAAGATTACAAGACTTCTTTTTTATTTTATGATACCTTATTCAATTTTTCATTTCTTCAGGAAAATAGCATACTTATTTAATTCTTATTAGTCATGTAGACAACTTTTACAAGTGAGCAAGAAATATAGTGAATATTTACTGTACCATTATATAATTTTCATTTCTTTATTCTGCATCTCAGATTTTCTTTCCCAACTAAAATATATTTTATGTATGTCAAACCCCATTTAATACTTATAACAAAATGTAATTTATATTTTGTAATCAAATAATTAGATAATGTAAAATATTTACCTTAAACCATGTCCTTTCTAAGAAAAATTAAAATTAATATGATCATTTATATGTACTTATTAGATCAATTTAAATCTAATAATATAATCTAATAATTAAGAAATAATAAAATGCATTTTCCTCTGCATTATACCTCTATTAGTATTGATTCACTGGTTAAAACATTCCTATATTTGAGCTATGATTCATTCACAAAAATTCACTAAAATGAGACTGCTACCACAGTAAATCCTCAACTTGTTTTTTGAGAAGATTTTACTGATGTGCCTGAGATTCCACAAGCAAACGTGTTCAGCAAATACTGCATGTTCTATAGCTCCTATTAGGAGATCTATGACGTGTTTGCACAGCCAAGGCTCTAAGAAACTGGAGTATAGAAACTTGCTTTTCTTTAACACAACAATATCAAATTAATTTGAATATAGAATACTTTTTTATATTCTACCATATCAATATGGGAAATGCTTAACAGGCCATCAGACAGCACACTGAGAAACTAGATGCCTTATTTCCTGTGTGCATGCTACATGAATTAGAGAGAGCTAATTTTGAGAGGAATTATTTTAAAGGACATGATGTTATTTTCAGAAAATATGTAATCTCAACTACTTTCTACCATTGTGATATGAAGGCCTGTGCTAAATAGTAAATAAATTTGAATAATAAAATCTCTAAAGTATTTAGAGAAATAATGTTAGAGGTTTTAAGATTTGGCTAGTTATCCTTTCTAGACTAGCAAGTCTTTTTTCATTTGTCCCTAAGCTTTATGGGTAGACTATGTCACAAATCTTTTCACTTGGCTGCTAGAAGAATGACAACATTATTCTAGTGGTCAAGCGTCTTGGACTAGTTCTTAAAGGACTATTTTTCAGGGAACATAAAATTGGAGTTTTCACAAAATTGAGGAACTGCAGATTAGTTAAAGAAATTGTGTGAAGTGCCCAACTGACAAAAATCTCATTTAGGAAAAGGAGATAATAACAATAATTGCTACCATTTGTTTAGTGTGAACCATGTGCCAGACAGTGTTCCAACAAGGTAGTGATCAAGGGAAAAATGAGAAACTTCCATTTGGGCTGATACTGATAAAGTGCCACACTGTGTTTGCTTCATGCCATCTAAAACATGGCCCTTGTTTGTAACTAGTGCTCCAGAATTATATTCTTACCTTAGATGAAATTGAAACTATTACGTAACTCAGCACTTGTCATTATATGGAGATATAATGGGGCAGGAGGAGTAGGGAAAAGAAGTGATAAGAATTTTTAAAGACTTCTTCTACATTAGATAATTATTTTATCTACTTCAAACCACATACCATGTAGCTTTGATATATTGCATTTTGTTGTAATAGAGAAACAGCATCCAGTGTCACAATAGCATCATGGAAATTAAAGAGAATTTATTTCTTTTTCTCCCTGCCAAGAACCCAATTTTATGTCTGTATCCTTCTTGATCTAATAAGTAAAAAAAGATTCCTCTGAGATATCTCATTATTCCTTCCATCTTCTCCTATTTGGATCACTAACCATTTGTTATATTTGTTCATTGATAATGGGATTTCTTTCCAAATATTTTCTGAAATAGAGTTGCTCCAAAATACTATAATTTTTATTATTTTCAAAGCTATTTTAAACGTTTTTGAAACTTTACCACATCCGTCATAAAGGGCCAAAGTCTTATTTCTGGAAAACCTCTATGTGCGATCATAATTCCAATATTCTGAGAAGAGAATTCTGACTTCCTTATTTTAATATAATATTCTAAATATTATTGAATCTACTTTGGGTAATGTTCTTAATGTCAGATGGAAAGTAATAGTCTTCTTTCACATTAAACCTTAAACCTGGATTCCTAGATATACAAACTATAAATTGACTATTTTGACCAGAACAGAAGCACATACTAAGAAATTCATAGCCTACTTCTACAACCTAAGTAAGATCTCAGTTATAACCTGACCTCACCACTTATTAATGGAGTTGCCATAGAAGGGTCATTTATCCTCTGCCAGTTTCAGTTCTCTCATTTGTAAAATGGGGCTGTTACTTGCCATGTATATCTGAGAGTTGACTTGAAGGCTGATTTGATGGGGCTTTGTGAAATCTCAGTGCTTTGTAAACTCAAAAGAACTGTACACAAAGACATCGCTTAGAAGAAATGGTTATCTTTTCACAAGTAATGAATTTTAAACATAATAACAGTAGAAAATGTCAGAGGACATTTTAACGTTTGTTTTAATCCCAGGATTCTAATAAGACTCCAGCAGAAGCTCCACATATTTGATATGGTCTATTTAAAATAAAACACATCTTAGATTTTCTTAAAATAAGCAAAAGCAATAGGAAGGCTCAAAGATCATCAATTTAATAATTGACATTTATTTTCTTAAGATATGTGCCTTTTTAATGTTAAATTAAAAATTTAAAGTATCTCAATCTGAATATAATTGAGGTGTGTAGCAAACTATCTTCATCTAAAGTCAAAACCACAAAAACTTCTATCAGTTGGTTATCATCTACAATTAGGCTCTGTCCTATCATTTCTGATACAGGGTTCTAGTAATTTGGGAATACCAACCAGAAGTGAGCTCTATGTAAAAAGCCACTATTCTAGTATAGCTTATGTCATTCTATAAAAAAATTCCTTTTGAATAAAAAATATATTTTTTTCCAAGGTAATTTAACTGAAATAAAAATGACTATTAGAGGGGACAAATGAAAATTTTCTGTTTTGGAGAATTGCATTTTTATAAGTTGTAGTCTTTAAAGATTTAAAAAGGCGGTAAATATTAATAACAAGTGAGTCCTACCGTATTTTTTCTTCTAAAATAATGTATCTGTGTAATTTAGATGGTATATTAATTTGCTCTAGCTGTTGTAACAAAATACTATGGGTTGGGTGACATAAACAACAGAAATTTATCTTCTCAATGTTCTGGAGGCTGAAAGTTCAAAATCAGTGTGTCAACTTGGTTAGTTCCTGGTGTGGACTCTCTTCCTACTTGGTAGACAGCTGCCTTCTCTTCAGGTGCTCACTTGATTTCTTTGTGCACACAAGGAAAGAGAGAAAGTGTGAGCTCTCCAGTTTCTCCTCCCATAAGGACACTAACTCTATTGGATCAGAGCTCCACCCTATGACCCCATTTAACCTTATTTACTTCCTTGGAGGCCTAGTTTTCAAATACAGCCACACTGGTGGTTAGGGCTTCAACATATAAATTTGGGGGGAAGTCAAACATTCACTTCATAACATATATGAATTCAACACCAAACTCTACTTTTTATTTTCTCCTTACCATTCCCTTATTCTTCAATCAATCTACTACTAATATATTCCAGGCATTTTGCTAGATTCTAGGGACAAAAACAAAAGAGCAACTCATGGATTCTTAAAGAATCTTAAAGAATGATAATCTTCATTATCATCTTCAATGATAATGACTTAGACATAAACATAGGTAAAAGCTTTGAAAATTTTCTCCCTTGAATTGAAAATTGAAAACACAATTCAGCACATAGGTGAATTCTATGACGAAGGAGAATTAAATCATCCATAGTGGGGTTTATAAAATTAACGCAGACCTGTACTTCTATCCAAGATAGAGTAATAGAGAGTCTCCTGTCTGAAACAAATAAAAATCAAGAAAAATATATCAAACTATGGTTTGGTAATACAAGACAGTAATTCCAGAGAAATAGGGGAAAAAAATCAGGTGAGCCTATGATATCCCAGCTTATTGCCTCAGGAGAATGTCCAGGTCATGACACAGAGAGAAAACACTGAAGCAAAGTCTGGCAGACTCTCTGGGTTCTATAGATGCAACTGAGACTCTGGAAAGAACAGGCAGCTACAGATCACAGGACAGAGTACTGAAGGGGAGATAGTTTCAGAGAGAGAGAGAATGTCAAAGAATTTCAGATGATCTGCCTTCTATACTCAGCAGAATACTGATTATGTCATGTCTGTGAAGAAATGAACCAAGGTTGGAGGAAAAACTCCAAAAGAATTCAATGGAATAGTGTCCAGTGCTCACATAGGGCATTGGGAATAGTGCCTGTTTCCAACAGGAAAACCCAAAAACCTCATAATTCACAGGGCATCATGTAAAATACTCAGAAATGCTCACGTAGAATACCCCATAGTGGATATAATTAGTCCTAGGCATTGGGTGGGACACAGCTCTGGTCCAATATAGTAAATTTTAAAAGAGAGACACAAGAGGATTGAACAACTTCTAATTTAATTTTATCCTAAAACAAAATTCAGGAATATTTATATAAATTCAACAATGTTTAGCACCCAAAAATGTACAATTTACTATAACTGGAGTCCAGGGAAATATTATCAGACATGCAAAGCAGGAAAACATGACACTACATGATGAAGAGAAAACCAATCAATCAAATCAGACCCAGAATAGACACAGTTGTTAGAATTAGCAGACAAGAAAATTAACAGTCATTATACTGTATCTCATATATTAAATAATTTAAGTAGAGAATAAAAGGTGTTTTAAAAGACCTACATCAAACTTCTACAGATAAAAATCAAAATGTCTGAGAGGAAAAATAATCCAAGTGAGAGTAATGATTGCTATAGTTTGCATGTATCCACTCATGTGTTGGAAATTTAATTCCCAATGCAACAGTGCTAAGAGGTAGGACCTTCAAAAAGTGGTTAGGTCACCTCTTAATGGATGGATTAAAGCCATTATCACAGGTGTGGGTTTCTGATAAGAAGAATGAGTTCAGCTCCCTTACCTCTTCCTCTTGTGCACACTCTCTTGCCCTTTTACCTTCTACCATAAGAAGACGCATCAAGAAGACTATCACCAGATGCTGGCACTTTGATATTGGACTTCCCAGCCTCCAGAACCATGAAAAATAAATGACGTGTGTAAATTACCCAGTCTCTAGTATTCTGTTATAGCAACACAAAATGTACTAAGACAATTATAAACATTGCCTATAAAAAGAATAAAGATATAACAGTAGAACCTATCCAAAATGAAGCACAGAGAGAAAAAAAATACAACAATGAAACAACAGCCAGTGAGCTATGGGACAATTTCAGATAGCCTACTTATATGCAATTAGAAACTCCGAAAGAATGGGGTTGAAGAAATAATGGTCTAAAATATTCCAAATTTGATTGAAAAATTAGAAAGCCCACAAATCCAAGAAGTTCAAGGAAACTTTACATATACATACGTGTGCACACAAACACACACACACATATACCAGATACACACACAACGTGAAGAGAACTATACTAAGGTAAATTATAATATAATTGGTCAAAAATAGTGAGGAAGAGAAAGCCTTAAAAGTAAGAGAAGTCGAGGGGATATATTATCTACACAGGAACAAAAATAAGTATGACAAAAGATTTATTTTCTTGTTAAGATAATGCAAGTAAGAAAACAGAGAAATATCTTTGAAACATGGAAATAAGAATATATCAATGTAGAATTTTACACCAAGAAAAAAAAACCTCTTAAAAATAAGGCAAAATAAACACTTTCAACATACAAAATGGGAAAGAATTTATCACCACAAGACTAAAACTACAAGAAAAGTGAAAGTAAGTCCTTCAATGAGAAGAAAAATTATATCAGATAGAAAGTGTATCTATTCAAATTAATGTAAGCCATAGTTCAAAAATGAAATCAAAGAGAAGAATAAAAATATTTTGAATAGAATGGAAATAAAAGTATCATATACAAAAATGTGAAAGGTGCTGATAAAGCAATACTTGGTTGGGGAGGTGAATTTATAGTCTTCAATTCCTATATTGGAAATAATAAATGTCTCAAATCAATGATGTTATTCTACCTTAAAAAAAAACTAGAAAAAGAAGAGCAAATTAAAATCAAAGTAAGTAGTAGAAAGGGGAAAATATTAAAAATATAAAAGAAATACAACAAAAAAATCAAAGAGAAAAATCAAAGAAATACAACTGAAAACAATAGAGAAAATCAATGTAACCAAACTGGTTCTTTGAGAAGATCAAAAAATTGACAAATCTCCAGCCAGACTGACTAAGAAAAACAGACAGAAGACAAAAATTACTAATGTCTGAATTGAAAGAGGTGATGTTAGTACAGCTTCCACAGATATTAAAAGGCCAGTAAGGGAATATTAGTTAAAAACTTTATGTTAGTAAATTTGACAACTTAGAGTTCTTGAAAGATACAGTTTACTTACAAGGCTCACTCTTAGAAAAATAGGTAGTCTAAATACTTGCATACCTATCAGAGGAATGAATGTGCGGTCATAATCTTCCCACAAAGAAATCTTTAGGGTCCAGTGATTTCATTGGTAAATTCCACAAAATAAAAAATTAACATATTATATCAATTATCTAAAAACTCTTCCAGAAAACTAAAGGGATAGAATATTTTCTAATTTACTCCATGAGGCCAGCATTACCCTGATACCAAAACCTGGCATGCATATTATAAGAAATGAAAACAACATATTGCATAAACAAATATGGAAAAGTTCTCATTAAGCAAATGCAATATATTTCAGGAATAATTCATCATAACCAAGTCGGATTTTATCCCAGGAATAAAAGAGTCTTTCAACATTCAAAAATCATCATATTCACAAACAAAAGTTTTGTACCATATGATCATCTCAAGAGATAGAGAGAAACTATCTGACAAAATTTAATATATATTCCTGATAAAGACTCTCAAAAAATTAGGAATATAGGGGAACTTTCTAAACCTGGCAAAAGGCATCAGTGAAAAACCTACAGTTACATCATACTCAGTAGTAAAAGACTGATTTTTCCTTTCTAAGATCAGGAAAAACAAAGGGATTTCTAAGTGTTACCACTTCTATTCAACATTGTGTAGAAGGTTTTACACTGTGCATTATGGTGAGAAAAAAAAGAAATAAAATACATCCAGATTGGAAAAGAAGTAAAAGTTTCTTTATTCGAAGATGACATGATCATGTGTACAAAAAATTTACCAGACTCTGCAAGAAAAGCTAACAGAACTAATAAATGAGTTTAGGAAGGCTGCAATGTATAAAATCAATATAAAAATTAATTATCTTTCTATATCTTAGAAATAATCAAAAAATATAAATATCATTTGCATTAGTACTAAAACTTTTATAAATACTTATAAATCTAATAAAATATGGCAAGACCTAAACGCTGAAACTTTTAAAACATTAGTGAAAGAAATTAAAGAAGGTCTAAACAAATGGAATGGCATATTGTTCTATGAGTCAAAAGATTCTATCTTGTTAAGATGTCAGTTCTCCCCAATATAACTGCGTGTGATACCAGTGAAAATTCCAGCAGCTTTGTATTTTTTTGTTTTTGTTTTTTTTCAGACTTGACAAGCTGATGCTAATGTTCATCTGGAAATTCAAATGAGCCAGAAAAATCCAAACAACTGTGAAAAGAGAAACAAAGTGGGGGAACCACCACAACCTGGTGTTAAGACTCATCATATAGCTAAAATAAGCATACTATTGCTTAAGGCAGGCAAATAGAGCAATGGTATGTAATACAATGTCTAGAAACAGACATATATATATATATAATTGATTTTGTACACTAGTGTAAAAGCAATTCAGTAGAGAAAGGATAGTCTTTTAAAAAATATTGCTGTATGAATTGAATGCCCATATGTTCAAAAAGAAAAATAAATGAACTTTGATTAATACTCTGTATCATGTGCAAAACTCAAATCAAAATGGATCATAGACCTAAATGTAAAGCCTAAAACCATAAAACTTTTAGAAGAGAGAATCTTTTGACTTTGAGTTATGCAAATATTCCTTAGATGTGATATCAAAAGTACATTTCAGAAAAATACATAATAAATGAGAGTTCATCAAAATTAAAAACATCACTACTTCAAAAGTCACTATTAGAGACAATAAAAAGATAAGCCACTGACTAGGAGACAATACTTTCAAATCATGTTATCTGCTAAAGGACTCAATTCTAGAATATATAAAGAACTTTCAATGCTCAACAGTAAGAAAATAAACAACCCAATATAAATGGTCAAAATATTTGAATAGATCCTTCACCAAATATATACAGATGGCAAGTCCATAAGAAGATACTCAACATCGTTAATCATTAGGGAAATGCAAATTAAAAGCACAATTAGAAAGCACAATCATTAGTATTACTAAAATTAAAGATTAGCAATACCAAATGTTGATCATGATGTGGAGCAACTATAAATCTCATAAAGCTGGTACAAATGTAAAATAGTATAACGGCTTTGGAAAATAGTTTCACAGTTTCTTAAACAAATAGGTAAACTTACACCCATCAGATGATCCAGTCATTTCACGTCTAGGTAATTATCCAAGGGAAATAAAAATGTATGTCTATACAAAAATGAATGTTCATAGCTTTATTTGTAACAGCCAAAAATTAGAAACAACCCAAATTTTCATCGAAAAGAGATTTTTCTATTTAAATGGTATTTCTACACAACGAAATACTCGTCAGTCATAGAAAGATATGAGCACATGATGTATACTAGGACATGGATGACTCTCAAAACAATTATGCTGAGTGAAAGAGGCTATCAAAAGTGAGTACATACTGTCAGATTCCAATTTTATAAAAACTTAGAAAATGCAGAAAAATCTATATTGGCACAAAGAAGATCAGTGGTTGCCAAGAGATGGGATAGGGTGGAAGGAGTTAGATGAAAGGATTACATGGGCACAAGGAAATATTGGGTTATTTCCTTGAATGTGTTAATGGTTTCTTGGGTATATACATATGTCAGTACATCAAATTGTACTCTTATAGATCTGCTGTTTATTGAATGTCAAATATATGGCGATAAAGTTTTTAAATTTAAAAATCTGATTGTAAAACTCTAATTGCTACATACATATTTTGCTTAGTTTAACAACTTTCATTTTTTTCTGTTTGTCCTATAAACAGCTAACGTCTAGATTTATACCCATGTTATTATAGGTATGCTTTTCTTAGATCACTCACTTCTATTATAGCCTTCAGAAAACCAAAAAATGGCACACTAAATCTCATGCATTTAAATATTCTTAAATACATGCTTAGCTTAACATTTTTAAAATTAATGGTAATTTTTCCAGGTTTCTTTTATGTAGGGATTATACTTCACCCCCAATTGCTATCTGCAACATCAGTATACCCCACCACCACCACTGCTTTGCTGTGAAAACATTTAAAATGTTGAATTCAGGTATTTTGCCCTTTCTAAATCTTATCTTTGTAAGGCTAACAATTTCCAATTTTTCCAACTATGCCCAAAGCTCCTTGATGATAGAACCTATGGTTTACTTATCACATGGTTTAGCACTAACATAGTCCTATTGGTAATCACTACATATTTGTTAAGTAAATTAATAATTTAATGTATGTAACCTTATGCCCATTGCACTTGGATTCATAAAACTCTTTTATGATATAGAGTAATATACCATTATAGTAACACCAACTTAAATATGGTACCTCCATTTAAAGGAAATCTTCTAACTATGATTTGATTAAAGTCACATCAGTAACATCTCCACCTATCCAAATCAGCCCAAGATCCGGATGGGTGTAGAATAGTTATATATTCTGAAACTTCTCTGGTCCTATGATATATATTGGTGTTTGTTTGTTTGTTTAGTTACTTCATAATAAATTGTTTACTTAGTTTTTGATACTTTCTAAGAAAAGTTAATGATCTAGAAAAATGTCCTTCACATGAGGCTTCAAATTATTATTTATAAATGTGAAATTTCATTTATTTCAAAAGAAAACCCACCTAATTTTTTTAAACATCTAAAAAAACTAGCTTAACTTCCCATGTTAACTAAGCAATATGGAAAGTAAAGCTGCCATCAACAAGAGGATTATTTGTTTTTCATACTAACTATAGCATCCACCCCATCTCCAAAGTCCTTGGCTCTGATCACATAACTGTCTTGGTATGCAAAAAGAACTCTCTCAAGTCATGTTATATAAAAGGGGGACTGGAATAAAAGGTATTATAAATTCACTGTAACAGTTAGACTGTGGATTACTATTGTTCTCCTTTGGGGAGCTAATACAGACCCCATGCAAGCTTTCAAAGGGTGTTCTTTTGATGGACAGTGCCCTTGAGTGGCTGGCTAAGACAGCAGTAAGAAAGATGACAGATGTCTTTAACTTAGGTTTATAGGGATAAGCTGTAACTTAAGAGAACAGGACCTAATAAAAAGGCAGTGGTCACATTTCTTTGGGGGATTTTCTTTTTTGTTGTTTCTTTGACATTTCAGATATACAATTGTGTTGCAAGTCCCAAGCCCAAGGCAATGGATTAGGAGATAAGAATTCACAAATGATGTTGATAGAAAATTTATGAAATGGAAATAAGGTTGTGTTGATATCTTGTTGAAACTGAGCTTTGGTGCTTTGTTGTAAAGGCAGATACTGGAGAAGTAATTAAATGAAATACTTACCTACTCTGCCCAGATAGAAAGATTCAAAATATCTCTCTAATTTGGTAAGCCCACCAAATTAACACTTACTATAGAAGGATAAAGTAATTCAGACAGAATTATAATACTACAACTTCAATATTTGAATAAAACTTGGGTATATGGTAGCTATAAGGATGATGATAAAGAGCATTATTGTATGTATTATAGAAATACTTAAACACAACAGTGAATATAGTATCTTAGAGAATACAGGAAAATATTTCAGAAAGGAAGGGATAATGTTTCTTGCAGCTTAGAAACTTGTTTCTTATATTGTCCTCTCTGTCCACCAAACGATGGCTATAGAGAGCAGCCAAGGTAAAAACATCATGAACTTGCATAATAATGTGAGAGAGAAGAGTCCATTATAAAAGGAAAGAAATAAACTTTGGAATTTCCTGAATATTAAACAGACTATATATTCGATTTAGATGCAATTGACAATATGGAGAAAAGAATGTACACAATCACTTCCCTACTAGGTTAAATTCATTTCATTTAATAGACAAAGCAAACAGAGGTAAAACAAAACTACTTATATTAATGGCTCCATGATAATATGTAAAAGCTTCTTTAAAATTTACTTAATTCATTCTTAATTACTAAAATACATATCTATGAGGATGCATTAAATATAATTATATATAACATGTATATACATCACTAATATGTTAAATAATAATATGAATATGCTAATATTAATTCAAGGTGTGGGCAGGACTGAGTTTCTTTCTGAAGGCTCTAGGGGAGGTTCCATCTCCTTGCTCCTTCCGGTTGTTGGCAGAATTCAGTTTCTTGTTATAATAAGACTGAGATCCCTGTTTTGTTGCTGGCTGTCAGTGAGGGACATTACTGGCTTCTAAAGACCACCTGTAATCCTTGGCCTGTGGCCCCATTTCTTCATCCTTCATCCGAGCCAGCAATAGTGAGTTGAGTCCCTCTCAGGCTTAAAATCGCTTCTCCTCCTTTTCTCTCGTCTCTTTGATCTACTCTTCTGCTTTTCTCTTTCACTTTTAAGGACCCATGAAGTAACATTATTGGGCCTAACTGGGTAATCCAGAGTAATCTTCCTATTTTAAAGTCAATTTATAAGCAACCTTAAGTCTTTCTCTAACCTTAATTCTTCATACCTGTATGTGTGTGTGTGTATATGTATGTATAGGTTTGTGTATATATGACATGAACCACTTGATAAAAATTAAAATGACAATCTATTAGCAAAAACATTGAGTCTATTCTAGCTGCTCTATAAAAGGAGAATTCCACCCCTCCTCATTTATACTGAGAAGGGTGACCAAATATTTTCTGTTTTTCCTAAATACACTGAAAAATAGCTAAATGACAGCATAAACCAATGTTTGGGCTTCTTATGAGATTTTTAATTTGAATGAATTGCTGATAGAGTAAAGGCTCTTTTTCTAAATAACTTTAAACAGCTGGCAGAGTGATATTTTACCCCTTTGGAAATATAAATTTTAAATCCTCTGTTTAGTGTATTATCTAAATATAATTCAGCATCATTTACAACCTTAAAATTATATTGTTATGTTAATCAGCTCTCTGATAAAATTTTTTCATAATATTGGAGATTGTCTTTTTTATATATCCTAGAAGCTCAGTTTTTATTCATAAAGAAAACAAAGACTATTAAATATTAGATTTTGTATATGGAAATATTACCCTTTCATTTAATCTACTCCCCAAAGGAAATACAGTCCAATAAAGGAATTTTAAAATGCTTTCATGATTTTCAATTTATCTTGGAGCCTTCAAACTTCTTTTCTCAAGAAAAGCTAAGAATTTGGACAGAGTAGCTAACTTCATTTCATAGTTAAGTTTAAGTCTGAAACTCCATACCTCATCAAGAAAATGCTTAGCAAAGATCTTTAGTTGTCACATATTGTTGGCAGATACTTGACATTTTAAAAACAAATTTTTAAGCTTGGGATTTTTCAGTGTTTCTCATATATCAATCAGAGGCTACTTTTTTTTTTATTTGCATGAATGTGAACACTATCTCTGTCTTTCTCTTTTCCTCATACAATTTCTTGTTGCTCCTTTGGTTTTCAGAATTTGAGAGCTATTTCCTGAATAAAGTCTGCAGTATGATCATATTTTATGTAATCTAGACTATAAAATAATGTTTTATATTTTCATTTCTCTGCAAAATGAAGAATGATGCTATGACTGTAACAATGTAATTCTGAATGATACCTAGTGAGTTTTTAAAAACATTTTGGAAATAACACAAATGAAGATACAATATAATGTCACAGTATGATGGATGTCTTCTAATGCAACTAAATTTGATTTAAAAAATTTGACAAAGTGAATACTTGCTTATAATTTAGGTAGAAGTATCTAACATTAAATATGATGATCTCAGGCAATTTTGGGGGGAGAGGTTTTTTCAGATCTTTACAAACCACTGATTAAGATAAATGATTGTGCCATGTTTTATATTTATGACAGTATATGATATACTTGATGTTAGACAAACCAAATTCAACTGAATTGTCATTGGATTATTATGAATAATGTTTTAGAATTAAAAAATGAAAGTTAAAAAATTCTTAACAATAATTGAGATTATTATAAAGAGTTTTCAATGATAATCTGATATAATTTATTATTCTTTTAAACAATGTTATTTATAAGTTGTCATTTATTTAAGCAATTGTAATGAATTAGCTATGGCATAATCAATTTGATATTTTGATAAAGTAAAGAGAAGTAGGAAATTTTGGAGTGACATTATAGAATTACAAATTTAGTAGCATAGAATCATAGAATAACCTATGGGATTTTGAAAAGCCCAAAAAATATCTTTAAAAAAAAAGATCTGACTATTTCACTTTATTTTCCCAACCTTCCACCATCAGATATTAGTTACTTCAGTCACATACTTTTTTATCTTGGATTTTGAATAGCTTTAAAACTCTAAATTTTTCAGGATATACTATAGGATGGTTGGAATAATGGAGTTCATCTTGCTACAGTGGTTATTTTGTTTTTATAGGAGATCAAATACTCTTGTGTTATTATTATAATCTTGTTGATTCTAAGTCACATTTTTTTCATATTTCAATGTCTGACATTAGAATGTATCTTGCAAGCACTGTAAAACAGGTGAATGCTATGTGGTAGTTGTCTTTTTTGTGCATAAGCATCAAAACATACAGAAAGGGGATCAGCAGCTTGGAAGAAAATCCTGGCAATATTACTAGAGCATTCTTTAAGAGACACACAAAGAATGATACTAGATGGCAAAACAAAAGTTGGTAACTCTAAGTTACCAACTCAGAACAATTCATGCGTGTCAGATTTTGAAAACAAAGAAATTTTAAGAATACCTTTTCTTTAATCTTATGCCCATATTTGGTATATAGCTTCTACTTAGAAATAACTACAATTCATGGAATCTTTAAGTAACTTGGCTTTTTAAAAAAATAGTTTTACTTTTCTTTTTTTTTAATTGACATAATAATTATACATGTTTATGGGTTACAGAGTGATGTTGCATTACACATAAGTATAGTGATCAGATAAGGGTAATTAACATATCCATCACCTCAAACTTTTATCATTTCTTTGTGTTGAGAATATTTAATATTCTCCTTCTAGCTATTTGAAACTATGTATTATTGTTAATTATAGTCATTCTACAGTGATATAGAATACTAGAACTTGTTCCTTCTATCCAGCTATAATTTAGTATCCTTTCACAAATCTCTTCCTATCTCATCCCTTCCTTGACCCTTCCCAGCCTCTACTGTCCTCTGTTCTACTTTTTACTTCTATGAGATCAATTTTTTTTTTGGCTTCCATATATGAGGGAGAACGTGCAGTGCTTAATTTTCTATTCCTGACTTATTTCACTTAACATAAAGTCCTCCAGTATCACCCATGTTGTCACAAATAAGAGTATTTCATTCTTTTTTTGTAGTTGAATATTATTTCATTGTGTATGCCACATTTTCTTTATCCATTCATCTGTTGTTGGACACCTTGATTGAGTCTATATTTTGGCTGTTGTAAATAGTGCTGCAATAAACAAGGGAGTGCAGATGTCTCTTCAATACATTGATTTCCTTTCCTTTAGGTAAATGCTCAGTAATGGGATTCCTGGATCGCATGGCAGATCTATTTGTCATTTTTGGGGGCACCTCCTGACTGTTCTCCGTAGTGCCTATACTAGGTCACATTCCCAGCAAAAGTGTAGAAGTCTTCTACCTGTGGCTATCCAATTTTTCCCTTTTCTCTGAATCCTCACTAACATTTATTATTTTTTGTCCTTTTGATAATAGCCTTCCTAGCTAGGGTGAGATGATAACTCATTGTGGTTTTGATTTGCTCTTCCCTGATTATTAGTGATACTGAGAATTTTTCATATATTTGCTGCCCATTTTTATGTCTTCTTTTGAGAAACATCTGTTCAGATCATTTGCCTAATTTTTAATTGAATTGTTTTTTGACTGTTGAGATGTTTGAGTTCTTTGTATATTCTAGATATTAATCCCTCATTAGATGAATAGTTTGCAGATATTTTATCCCATTCTGTGGGGTATAGTTTGCTCTGTTGATTGTTTCCTTTGCTATGCAGAAACATTGTATAAGTTCATTAAATATGAAATGTCTGATTTTGAATCAAAAGTGTAGTTTATTAGATTTCAAATAAAAAGCAGTACAACTAATCCAAGTGTGCACCTAAACTATTGACAGAGTTTTGCCATCTTAATGGTAGCTTGTTTATGCCAGCAGCAAAGAAGCCTGGAGAGCAAGTGGCAATGAAATTTTCAAAGGCATTTTCCACAGCTTGTGGAAAATTGAATATTATTCCTTGCAAGAAGTGGTCCATGTCCTTTGCCCAATTTTTTGATGGGGTTCTTTGATTTTTTTCTTGCTGGTATTCCTGAGTTCTATGTAGATTCTAGTTATCAGCCCTCTATTGATGGATTGTGAAGCATGTGAGTATTTTCTCCAATTCTATAGGTTGTCTGTTTGCCCTCATGATAGTTTCCTTGGTTGCACAGAAGCTTTTTAAGTTGATCAGGTCCCATTTATTTATTTTTGCTGTTGCTGTGATTGCCTTTGGGGTCTTCTTCATAAATTCTTAGCCTAGGCCTTATAGTAGTCTCTAATGATCCTTCACATTTCTATGGTTTTTGTTGTGATGTCATTTTTATTTCTGATTTTATTTATTTGGATCTTATCCCTTTTTTCTTACTTAGTCTAGATAATGACTTGCAAATGTTTACCTTTTCAAAAAACCAAGTTTTTGTTTTATTGATTTGTGGGGGGTTTTTTTGTTTGGGTTTTTTTTTTCTTTTTTTTTGTCTCAAGTCAATTTGTTTTTGCTCTGATTTTTATTATTTCTTTACTTCTACTAATTTTGGGTCTGGTTTATTGTTGCTTTCATAATACCTGGAGTTGCATGGTTAGGTTATTTATTTGAAATCTAATTTTTTGATATAGTCATTTATTGCTATAAACTTGCTTCTTAGTACTGCTTTTGCTGTTTACCATAGGTTTATGGCATGTTGTGGTTTATTATCATTTGTTTCAAGAATTTTTAAAATTTTATTTTTAACTTCTTCCTTTATGCATTGGTTATTCTTGGGCAGGCTTTTTAATTGCCATGTATTTTTACAGTTTGGAAGCTCCTCTTATTATTAATTTTGAGTTTTATTTCACTGTGGTCAGATATTTGGTATGGTTTCAATTTTTAAAAAATTTTGAGACTTGTTTTGTGTCCCAACATATGGTCAATCCTCAAGAGTGTTCCATGCACTGATGAAAAGAATGTATATTCTGCAGCTATTGGGTAAAATGTCTATTAGATTTATTTGGTGTATGGTGCAATTTAAATCTGATGTTTTTTTGTTGATTTTGTGTCTAGAAGATATGTCCAATGCTGAGAGTAGAATATTGAAGTCATCAACTATTATTGTTTGGGGGTTTATCTTTTCCTTTAGATCTAATAATATTTGCTTTATATATCTGTGTGCTGCAGTATTAGGTGCATATAATATTTACAATGGTTATATTCTCTTATTGAATTAATCATTTTATTGTCATATAATTTCCTTCTTTGTCACTTTTTACAGCTTTTGACTTGGAGTCTGTTTTGTCTGATATTTGCTACTCTGCTTGCTTTTGGTTTCCATTTGCATAGAATATCTTTTTTCATCCTTTCACTTTCAGCCTATGTGTGTCTATACAGGTGAGCTAAGTTTCTTGTAGGCAGCATATAGTTAGGTCTTTTTTTTTTTAAATCCATGCAGCCAGTCTATCTTTTAAATGGGGAATTTGATTTGTTTACATTTATGGTTATTATTGATAGGTTAGGACTGCCTTCTGCCATTTTATGGATTGTTTTCTGGTTGTTTTTTTAATCCTTTTTCCTTCCTTCCTCTTTTATTGATTATTGTTGTGGTTCAGTGGTTTTCTGCAGTGATAAGTTTTGATTTCTTTGTATTTCTCCTTTGTGTCCTGGATCAACCAGTGAGTTTTATAGTTTCACATCCTTTGAGGATGTTGGTTGTCATCTTTTCACTTTCAGATGTGAGACGCCCTTGAGTATTTCTTGTAAGGCCAGTCTAGTTGTGGTGAATTTTCTTAGATTTTGCTTTTCTGTGAAAGATTTTATTTCTCCTTTATTTCTAAAGAATGTATTTTGCCAGGTATAATTATCTTGGCTGACAGTCTTTTTTCTTTAAGTACTTTGAATACATCATCCCATTCTCTTCTGACATGTAAGATTTCTGCTGAGAAATCCACTGTTAATCAGATGGGGGTTTTCTTATATATGAATTGACACTTTCACTGCTTTTAGAATTCTTTCCTTGTGCTTCAGAGAGGACCTGTTTGGGTTGAATCTGTTTGGACTTCTGTGAACTTTCTGGACCTGAATGTCCATCTATTTCTCAAGATGTGAGAAGGAGTTTCAAGCTATTATAACATTAAATATGTTTTCTACATCTTCCCTTCTCTTTGCCTTCTGGCATGCCCATAATGAAAATATTTATTCACTTAATTTTATCCCATAAATTTTGTAGGCTTTCTTAATTCATTTTTATTCTTTGTTCTTTTTCTATCTTTCCTTTTTGTATGCCTGAATTATTTCAAATGACCAGTCTTCATGTTAAAAAAAATCTTTCTTCTGCTTGGCCTAGTCTGTTTTTGAAGCTCTCAAATGTATTTTTTATTTCCTTCATTAAATTGTTCATCTGTAAGATTTTTGTTTGGTTCTTTCTTATGATATTTTCTTTGTTGAATTGCTCATTCAAATCATGAAATATTTTTTCTGATTTCATTAATTGTCTATCTGTATTCTCTTGTATTTCACTGAGTTTCCTTAAGATTATTATTTTGAATTCTTTTTTGGCATTTCATATATTTCTCCTTATGATTGTGACCTGTCACTAATTATTACACTTTTGGAGATAGCATGTTTTATTGCTTTTTCTTGTTTCTGTGTCTCTACATTGATTTCTGCAAATCTAATGTAATAGTTACTTCTTCCACTTTTATGGAGGAGATTTCATAGGGAAGGACTTATTCATATGAATGGGTTTGGGGATGTCAGTTTGGTGGGGTGCAATGACTTTGGTTCTAGTAATAGGTGGACACAGTAGTTTCTTCAGTTATAATAGTGATGTTTATGAATGTCTCAGTAGCCTAAGCTGAGAAAATTTGTGGAAGTGGTGGCACAGCTATGCTGGGGGATGGCTCAGTGGGATATTTCTTGGATCAGGGATGCATGTGTGCAGAGAGTTGGCCAACTTGTGGCTGGAGTTGGAGCTACAGGGCTGTTACTCTGGCCAGGAGCACATGCACATGGTTGCTTGGTTAGCTTGATGGTGTGTCCACCAGGAGTGGCTCATGGAGCTCTTTCTCAGGCCCTGAATACAGGCACAGGGCCACTGGGCAGGCCAGGGGCTTGTCTGCAGGGGCTGGGGTGCCATGGGGATGTTTCTTAGAGCCCGGATGCAGGCATGTATCCACTTCACCAGCCTTAGAGTGTGTCAGCTGCTTCAAGGCTTGAGGGCCTCTCTCATTTGGAGGAGGATGTGCAGCAGTTTGGCCAGCTCAAATGTGGGTTTGCCCTTGGTGAGACTGTTCTTCTGGCTGGAAGTGAGGGCAGCAGGACTTGGTTTCCCTATTGTGCAGGACCAGAGTCACAGCCAATCCTGGGCCCAGGCTCCACACTTCTAAGCTTTAGTGTTCAGCCACTGTTATGGGCTTGATGTCCCCAGTGCTAGCAAGATATAGTGGCTACTGGCTTCAAGAGAAGGGTATACTCCAGAGGTGTCTCTTGTCTCAGGACAGAACTATGCTGCAGCAGCTTAGCTCATAGTGGGTAGGGTGGGGAGCGAGTACACACTTTGTGCCTCTAATCAGGGGCAATGCAGGCAGCTATGTGAATTCCCAGCAGTTTTCCAAACTGGGCTCAGGGCTTGCAAGGACTGTGAAATTCTTCTGTAGTAAGGAGTATAAGTGTTTGTGGTGGCAATGGGGGCTGGTGGGGTTCTTCTGCTTATCTTTACCCTGTAATAGGAAGTGCCTTCTGACTCTTGGCAGATCCAATCCAGGCAGGGAAGATAAGGCTACATAGCCCAGGTTCCTCCACGCTGTCCTCCTAGGCTTCCAGTCACCACAGGTGCATCTCCACTCTCCCACTATACTCTAATACTCTCTCTTTGATACTCCAGTCAACTCTTATCTTTTTATTCAATGCATTGGTCCTTTCATGAGGGGAGGGGTGAGCACCAGGTGTCTCTAGTCAGCCATCCTGCTGGCATCACTCTAGGAATATCTTAACCAATTTATTTTGCTTATTTTTTATCTGTATGTACATGATAAAAATATGTGTATCTATGTCTACATAAGTTTAAAAGAGCATTTTCAAAATAAGAAAATATAAATACGAAAGTGTTATGTCATAATTGGCAATGTTTTTTTAAGAGAATGTAAAATAATTTTAGACTGAATGGTTATGATATTCAGAACATTTAAGAGATGGTTTACACTGCTCCTAATTTACACAAGTTTTGAAAAGTGTCATTTACTTATTCAAAAATTAAACATCCCATATAGAGTTAGAAAATTTATTATTTTGCTTTACTTCTGCATTACTTTTACTCTCTAATAAAGAGTAAATTAAACAATTTAGGTAACAATCGACAAGGCAATATACAAATACTTTTGAAGCTGAAAATGAACTACAAAGTTATTTTAAAATTTGTACCCTGTCTGTAGGAATTAACTAGCCTATAGAGAGGAAAAGTTTAATGAGACAGATTTAGGACACATTTAAACTTCTAATCCACTTGTGAGTTCACTTATTCCATTTCATCATGAGACCTGTTGTGGCATGACAATTCTAAAATTCTGGTTTGACAGAGAAAAAGTTAGAAAGGAGTAACAATTAATTTCTTTACACAGAAGAAAAATCATACCTCTCCTACATCATAATTTTCAGTAATTCAGTGAAAATGTGTAGATATTACAAAAAGAAATAAAATGCATATCATTTTGTAGTGACTCATATATAAAATACACATCTCAAATTGTTTTGTGTAACATAAAAATCAAAGTGTGTGTGTTTTCATTATATTTCAAAAAAAATCTGCTACTCTATTTCTTAGTTTTGCAATGTAAAGTAGCAACATAAATTCTCAGGAATGGAAAAGAAAAGAAAAGAACGGAAAAAAATAACAGGAAAGGAAAGGAGAGGAGAGGAGAGAAAGAGGAGAGGAGGGAAGGGAAGGGAGAGGAGGGGAAGGAAGGGGAGGACAAAACTTGGAGGATTAAATAACAACCAATATCCAAACCCAAAAGAAAACAGATAAACTGGTATTTCAATCATCTGCATATAATTGTACATCACCAATATCTGTAAGGCTGGAGTATGCCCAAGTATGATGTTGAAAGTAGCTCACTAACTTTTTAGATATAAGAATATGCTTGTTTGTTGAAGTTTTATGCTGTTGTTATTTTTTGGTTTTGTCTTTAAAAAATGTTATACATGCCTACAGAAGTGTCTTCATGTACGATTTTGCTCACATGTTTGGAGGTGGTTGTCAAAATTGAAGAAAATGAATAACACATTATCCATTGAAATAAGATAAGTGGAAAATTAGTAAGTTTTACAAGAAATGTCTCATCATATTTCTCACAACAATACCTTTACTTCTAAGCAGAGTGTAGAAAAAAATCTTCAGAATATAACAATGTAACAACAAAGCCAATTTAGCACATTAGTTGAAGGAGACATCAGGCCTATATATAGTACTCAGGAAACACTTAAAAATACTTGAAGCACATACATATGACCTATAATTTCATAGTTAATTATATGCAGTGACTCCTACAGCACATCATCATGTGCTGCTCTGATCATTTGGAGAAAGCAGGGTAGGAGGAAAGCCTCTGGTTTCTGTTAATAGTGATGATCCCATTAATTTTCAATTCCAGTAAATGTAATCTAGGATTTATGCACTCAACAAATACTTATTAAATGCCTTCTATATACTGGGTTTTAAGTTATACATTTCTTACAAACATATTCTATTTCATTTTATTCTTAATTCTACTCTTCTATAAGTTTTTTTAAAATTAGATTATCAAAGTCAAACCATTTTTGAGGGAAAAAAACAAATTTCCCTACAAAAGATGTCTTTCTCTTAATTTTTAGAAGACAATTTATATATGAAAATTCAACTTATAACATAATTATCAATCAAGATAACATTGTATTTGATTCCCAAAATGCACGTAGTAGATTCCTAGAGTCACACTGATAGCATACAGTGGGAACAGATCAGATCAGGAGTTTAACGGAAACAAGGACAACTCAGACAGTAAGTGTCTTTAAAATGTTTATGAGGATTTCTCTTGAGCTCTTAATTGCTCAATTTTAAACTGCCTTCAGCATTTAGCTAGGGCATTTAGAGCTGGAAGTAGGCCTTGAAAAACAGTTTTGCTTCAGGCTCAGAAGTACCTAGGAATAGCCACAGCTGAGAAACGTGTGTTGAATCTGGCATTTCTAGGATATTGTTTCTTACAGACATAGTCTCATTTTCTCTGTTCCATTTACTTTTGACTAATGAATATATTGGAGGCTCCATTGCATCAAAGCCTTTGCATTAAAAACTTAAAATTATTTATAGATAAAATATAGACTTCATGAAATTTGCTTTCAACATCTTTTATTATGCAGCTATCCTTGCACCTACCAGCACCATTTCGATACCCTGAGACCTCTTTTTATATGCCAGAACTTTCAATCATCTGCCTTCCAATATCTCCGAATGTCATACTGCACCCTTCCCCTCTGTTCACTCATTTGATTTAACAAGTATTTTTTTGAGAACCTACTAAATGTCAGGTACTGTGTTCATAGCTTAGAACACAAATATGAATAAAATACAGTCAACAATCTTGGGGAAGACAAAGCTGGTGGTTATAATATATGTAGGACAATGACCTTGATGTACACAAAAATAAAATTAAAATACCAAAGAAGAGTAGCAAGAGTGACTTGAAGAGTCAGGGAATGTTTCTTAGAAAAGGCTAGACCTGAACCTATTCTGAATAAGGCTTTTCCAGGGAAAAAGAAGGAAGGGAATTTCAGACAGAGGATGTTAGATAAACAGGCACAGAGTTTATGCAGCGTAGTGTGTGGGATACTGGGCACTTACAAAAGTGGAAATAGGAAGTGGTGGAACTCAAGATGAAGCTCCTGACCTTACTCTGCCCTCTCCTCCTGATATTCTGGCAATGCTTCCCCTTGGTCAATCAGTCCCAAATCATTACCCAAAGATCTTGGGAGCCCAGTTGACACAGGTGAGGCTCCCAGGGTCAGCAGTAAGGGAGGAAAGGTGCATACTGGATCTGGAGGTGAAAATAGGAGATAAATGAAAGAGTCTACCTCTTTGTCCTTCAGCTCCTACTCCTGTCTTTCTTCCTCATGTCCTCCAAGCAAAGAATGCACAAAGTCCTGCCACCTATCCTATCAGGTTGACATGTCATGCTATTAATTCAGTTACACTCACACATGAAACTTAAAACTTAAAGTTTCTATTCTTTTTCTAAGATAGCAAGCAAAATGGGGAGAAAAATAAATAACATATATTTAATTTGTTATAGCCTTTGTCTCTATAGCTGGCCATAAGGCAAGCCTCAGTAGGTGTCATACTTGCCTTTGTACTCCTCCAATTCTATGTTCCTTTTACTCTTTACCAGCATCCCAAATGGATAGGGTTTTTTACTGATGGGATGACACAATTTTTAATTCTCACATAATCTAAATGCTTTGCGATCCTGTTGTTATTGTTTGCTTTATTCCATTGACCTGATTATTACTCATGAAGAACCAAGAAACACCCCAGTCAGCCCCTTCAATTCCATGTTTTCCTTGTTTACATTGTGTAGACACAAAACCATTCTCACCACGTAATCGACCTCTACCACACTAACAATAGAATAAACCCTTTCTCTACCTATTGTTCAGCAGCCTGCAGCATCCAAAATGATAAGGGGCAGTCTCCGCTTCCAATTTAATTAAACAAGTACTATGTTCTACCATGAACACTAAGACCTCTAAATGCATGTATCATGAGATTATGGTATGGAAGCAAAAACCTCTTGTCTTTGTTTGAGCTGCCATAATGAAATACCATAGACTGACCATGGCTTAAACAACAGAAATTTATTTTCACACAGCTGTGAAGACTGGAAGTCCAAGATCAGGGTGCCAGCATAATTGCGTTCTGATGAGGGCTCTCTTCCTGGCTTTCAAACAGCTGCCTTCTTGCTATGGACTCACATGGCCTTTCCTTGGTGTGTGCGTGTGGAAAAAAAGAAAGGTAGATCTCCTTCTCTTCCTCTTCTTATAATGTTACCGATCCTATCAGATTAGGACCCCACCCTTATGAATTCACCTAACATTACCTCCTAAAAGTTCTATCTCCAAATACAGAAATACAGTCACATTGGGGGTCAGGGCTTCAATATATAAATTTTGGCCCCCCACAATTCATTATAGTTCCCTTAATATATTTATTGGGTATAATAACAAGATAGATCCCATTCTACTTCTACCCATTGACTCCTAGACTAGTGAATTCTAACTCGAAGAAAGAAACACCATATCTTGGCCCCTGATTTTATACATATGCTGCATCCTGTAGGAAGGCCCCCTAGCATTGTAGGGCATTATCTTTTAACTGGTACCTTAACTTGGTCTTCAGCTGGCCATTGCAATGTTCTATATAATTAAATACTACTGGAAGTAAAGTACATTATATATGAAAATATATCCAGTCTTAAGAGGACACATTTCTGTCTCCTGAATGATAGAAAATCTTCACACAACCACCAGGTGGCTGGCTGGTCTGCCAAGAAAAAAGTTCTATATCATAAGCTCAACATTTACCTGTGCTGTTGGCAGATTGGAGGATAGCAGTGGTGGTAATCAGATCAGCCATCATAAGGAGAAGTCTATATTGTTGAACTAATGCACAGCCACCATCTTTACCACCTTGTATATGGGCCTATTGAGCAAGCACAGGGTTAGGGGGTAGGATGAGAAAGCTGACTGGCATCCAGATGCGAGGTGATGATGTTAAATAGACTCTTGAAAGTTCCCCTGCAGTAGACATTTGGTGAGAATATTTCCATGGGAATTTCTTCACATCTACCTATTCAGAAAGGTCCATTCATATATCGATCACTTCAACCTCCTTCTCACCATTCTTCTAGTCCTGCCTTTATAGCCAAACTATCTTAGTTCATTCAATCTACTATAATAAAATGCTATAGACTGGGTATCTTTTAAACAACAGAGATTTATTTCTTACTATTCATGGGCTAGAAAGTCCAAGATCAAGACACTAGCAGATTTGTTGTCAGGTGAGAACATGATTCTCACAGATGGTGTCTTCTGTGTCTTCATATGGTGAAAGGAACAAGGTAGTTTTCTGAGGCCTCTTTTATAAGGGCACTAATGTCATCCATGAGAGATCTGCCCTCATGACTCCATCATCTGTCTTAGTTCATTTTGTGCTGCTAAAACAGAATACCTGAAACTGGGTAATTCCTAAAGAACAGAAATTTATGTCTCACAATTCTGGAGGCTAGTAAGTTAAAGATCTAGATGCCAGTATCTGGTGTATGATAAGGACCTTCTTATTGTGTTCTCACATGGTGGAAAGCAGAAGAGAAAGCAAGTAAGCTAGGCAAACACTGCATGAAGCCTCATTTATAAGAGCCTTAATCTCATTAATGAGGGAAGAACCCCCATTAATTAATATGGTCTAATCACCTTTTAAATGCCCCACCTCTTAATACCATCACATTGGCAACACCTTAATTTTAGAGGGGACACATTGAAACCATAGCACCTCTCAAAACAAGACTTCCTAATACCATCAGATTACTAATTAGGCTTTCAACGTAAGAAAAATTCTTCCTTCACTATTGTGTTTTAGGGTCACCTTTAAGTAAGGCTGTAGGACAAGACAAGAACACACGCCATAGAAATCTGAGCCAGCTGGTTATGCAATGATACTTTTCATAATTGCTTGAAAGAGCATGAAATGTTGTAGTACACATCCACTTTTTGAATTCTTTGAATTAAATATCATTCATTTTGATGGAAAGTTCAAGTCACATAGTAATATAGTGCTCCATGTTCAAGTTTGAGACTGTATCAGAGCCTAATAGATATCTAAATTCTGCTTTTCATATGAAGAATAGTTGCTGTCATAATAAAATCCTCCATTGGAGTTTGCCAAAAGATCCACTAAGTATTTTCATCTGCTACAGATATTTTTTATACTATTAGGTTTGCTGAGTATGAGGTCCAAATGCAGGGCTGCTTGTACTACAATATGTATTTTGTTAGTTATTAAATAGACGTATCCTCACTGTTTATTCAGATACCAGGAAAATAATCATCACAAATTTGACTTAGGCAAAGACTTCATTTGTCTTCTGACCTCTACAAGCTGAAATCTCCAGTGTGTCTCAAGTCTCTAAGTATTAGTATCAATCTAAACCAGTGTCTACAAAACCTAAGGGCTGAAGTTTTCCTCATTTTCCTGTACACAGTCACTCCTGTGAATTGTTGCCGGTCTCTCTCAGAGAAAATATAAAGAAAGACTCACTTGTGGCTGCACTGAAAAATGTTACTTCAAAGAGACCTAGGTTTTGCCATAAACAAATAGCTTGAATTCTGTGAAATGGATTATATCTACAGCTTGAGTAAGACACCATAAATCCTCTATAGCAACTTGAATCAGGTTTTCTGTTCACCAAACCTAGAATTGTCTCACTTATGTATTTCAAACAGCATCTTAACAGCCCCCTCACCTATTTTATTCCTAGAGATCCTGTGAACAATTAGCCATGTCTTTCTGCTTGGGAGAGTACTCTGAGTGTGACCTGTCTCTAAAATGCTCCATTACTCTAGTATCTTAGGATTCCACGCTCCCATGGAAATTGGAGTGCCCAATTCCATGGCAACATTCACCTCCAGCTTACAAAAAGACAGTCACCACAGTTTCTAAGAGGGCTTAGAGAAATGTGTATCCCTCAGGTTTCCCTAGAGTTGAAGTAAGAGAATGGTTAAGCAGGTTGTACATAATACATTCATTCCAACATTCTCTGAGCCCTCAGGCACCTTTCCTGTTCTGTATGCCCTGCAAATTCCAGCATCTCAATTTCACTGACTATAGGTCTGCCTTCAATTCACCATCCAAGAATACTATTAATGTTCACTTCCAGTGCTTAAACCAACACAAATCCTGAATTCTGAGTGACTGCATTAATTTAAATAAATTAAACCCATACTAGTCTTATATTTCATGCTCCTGGACCTAACAATCTTAGAGTCCCTCTCATTCATGCTCTCCAGACTCTTATTGACACAAATTGGCAAGATCCTACAAGTCTTTCAGCAGTTAGGCTATTTCCTTCCAGATTAGTATTTGTACTTCTCCATTTGAACTGTGCTGGCATCTAGCTCCTCCTATAGATCTGCAGGACATAAAGGGTGGTGAGAGTGAGTCCTGAGAATAACTGGAATTCCAGTTTATGTATAAAGAAGGTGTATTCATTAACAGAGTTTTAAGTGTATTTGGGCATTCGAATTCCTAAACTTTATCTTTTTCTTCTCCAATGTGCTCATCTCGTGCCTCAGTCCCTTACTCTTTCTCAACTAGGACCTTTTCTTAGCATACAGATCGGGTAAAATTATACATTTAATTAGTTGTATAACTCTACTATGGTAGAGTGGTGAGTGGTAACTCTACTATGGTAGAGTTATACCACAGTATATAATCAGGCTCTGGTCTTGATGCTATGTCTATAGGACATAAGAAACTCCTTCAAAGTGGCTTTTAAAAAATTTTTCATCTGAATTCTCCAATTAGCATCCAAAATTATCAGCATTTTTTTTCTTTTTGTCTGTTCTTTAGTACCTTGAGAGGATCTATCTCATGTTTCAAACTTTGCAGCCTCTATTGTTATCATAGCTACTAAATGCCGTAGAGACTTGATCACAAAACCTTGCTTTCTGGCAGTCAGCACTTTCTCATGTTTCTTTGCTGGTGATCATATTTTTGGAAATGAGATGCCAACACTTGTCCGTTAACATCCTCACCCTGGCAATAAGGTTATACATGTTCTTCTTAAATATGTAAACAACTGAATCTCAGAATCTTAATTTTAAGATTTCTTTCTTGGGGCTACTCCTAGTACCAGTTACTCTTTTGTCAGAAAACAGATGGCACACCTTAATGGGATAATTAAGAAAAGCTTAATGTAGACACCATTTTTGGTGTAGTGAACCAACAAGGGACCATGAAGCACTCCAGAGCTACCAGAGGGTGGTAAGTTGTTACAATCTTTAGGCTTAAAGTTGCAAGAGAAAGGAATAATTACTAGATTTTGGAGGGGTTGTTGCTGTAGGAAAGGACTACCCACGCGTCCTCAAACCTTTTAAACAGGGGCCAGTTCACTGTCCCTCAGACCATTGGAGAGTGTGTACTGTGGGCCCGGGACGAGTCAGCTGCCAAGCAGGACAGGCAGTGGCGGCAAAAACACCCGGCAGGCTGGATAAATGTCCTCGGCGGGCTGCATGTGGCCCGCAGGCCATAGTTTGAGGACGCCTGTACTACCCACTAGAAACACAATCCCTGCCACCTGCAGCTTGGCAGAAGCCAGTTTGAGTATTAGAAGTTCTGACCTCTCTATCCTCTCCTCATCTTCTCCTGGTGCCTTCCATTGGCTATAACCAAACATATTATAAGGATGTAGTCCATAACCTCTTCCACTATGTGTGATGAGTACTATTTTATAACTCTTTCTCTATCTTCATACTCCACACATATTCTCCCCTTTTTCCTCCTCTAGCTGATGACCTTTGATTTCACTGGGAAAACTAAAGCTTTCAGAAGAGAATGTTCACAGATTCCCAATACCATATTGGCATACTTAGCAGCATCAGTACCTGCATCATGCGCCTCCAATTCTGTTGCTCGTGGATTAATTTTCATGTTCTTCTATAATCCAGAATTCCTGTACTAGGTGCCTTTTATCTTCTCAAGAATATCTCTCCAGCTATACTCCTCCATTTCTTCCACATCATAAATGTTTATTTTTTTATTATATTATTGCCAATTGATTGACATACTGTTATTTTTCCCATCATAAAAAGTTCTTTATTCATCTTCCTTCCCCTTCCAACTACTATTACATTTCTTATTTTTATAGGAAAACTCCACATGATTTTAATATTATTTCCAGAAACTATGCTACTATTATCCTTTAAACCCACTTAAGTCTGGCTTTCACTCTGAAGCTATTCCTGTAAAGGTCACTAATGACCCATCTTGTTAAATACAGTGTTTAATTTCAGTCCCTTTGTCCTATCAGCAACAGTTGACATATTGGCTACACAATCCTTAAGTATTTTAATGTGGATACCAGGAGACTGCATACACTGGTTTCCTAAATTTTTCTGTGGTCATTACTCTCAGCATTCTTTGTTGCCTTTTCATCTTTTCCCCAACCTCTTAATACAGAATTTCCCCAAGCTTAGTATTGTATCCTTTTATCTTTGCTGCCCATACTCACTCCCTTAGTGATCTTGCATAGTCTAATGGATTTAAATGACATATAAAATATATATTAATATATGATTGACTCCCAAAATAATGTCTCCAATTCAGATCTATCTTCTAACTTCCAAACTTATATATCCAACTGCATTCATGACACCTCTACTTTGATGTTTCATCTATTAATAATCTTTTTCAAAGTCTGCTTCACTTATAGTCTTCCTTATCTGAGTTAACAGCAACTTTACAGTTGTTTAGGTATAAAAGAAAAAAAAATAGAGTCATCCTTGATTTTTCTCTTTGTCTGCCATCTGTAACACAAGTACTATTTGCTCTCCTCTCAAAATATATCCAGAATCCAATTCTTTCATCAATTACTGTAATCATCTGGTCTGGGTTACCATCATCTCTTTCCTGGGTTACTGCAGACTTCTCCTTGACTTTACATTTCATTTCCTAAAGGATTGTCTCAACACATCTTCCAGAGTGGTGTTCTATAAAAACCCTCGAGTGGCTTCAACTTTCACTGAGAGTAAAGCCATAGTCTTTACAATTGCCTCAAGGCCTATACCAAGGATCTTCATGGCCACTCACCTGCATCTCATTCTCCTCAACCTGACAATCATTGCTCTGCAGCTGCACTACTCTCTTCTTATTCCCAGAATATGCCAAGCATACTTCTGCCTTAGGGTATTGCTTTAGTTGTCCCCTCTTTTTGGAATACTCTTTCTCTGGGTACCGTTTTTGTATATTCCCTCGCCTCAATCAAATCCTGGCTCAAATTACTTTTTCAAAAAGATTTATCTTAACCATTCTATGTAACACTTTATCCCTTCCTCTTCCCTAACATTTGTTACTCACCTTACTATTTCTTTTCCTTTTTATTCCATAGCCATTATCATCATCCATCATATTATATAATGTATATTATTTATCATTCTTTAATATGTGTACATATACTTATGATGTTTATTATCAGTCTCCCTTTCCTGGAATATAAGTTTAATGAGGACTGAGATATTTGTCTGATTTGTTCACTGATGTATCCGAAGCATCTGGCACATAGTAGGCACTCAATAAATATTGAACAAATGAATGAACAACTACATTCTAAGATACAGAGCCCAAGAGTTCAAACAATACTTGAGTGTTAATAGCAGTAGATATCTGCACTAAACATAGGCTCTTTCCTTCTTCCCTCATCCAATAATATATATTATCTGTCTGGGAGATTGCATCTGCTTAAAATAAGCACCTAACATGGCTAAGGAAAGTTCTATAAATTCATAACCCACTTAAGACTCTCATTTTGACTCTTAAAGATGTTGTGATTCAGTGTTCAGCCTTAATTTTTATTTTACCCAGCCACAGACTTTGAGAGAGAGAGAAAGTAAGTCCAAGGGGCAAAAAAGAGGTGGGAATAGTGGTAGAAGATGTCTCCATAAACTGGCCTTGAAAGCATAGTCAAACTTTAGGTAAATGACCACAAGAATCATGTTTATTTTTCTCATCAGTATATTCCTTCTGCCTAGCAAATACTAGGTCTATAATATACATTAGAAGAAAAAGTGAATAAAAGTTTCAAACACATAACTCACTGCATTACATACCCCACTTTCTCACTGTGTCAGGCACCCATGTTATGATCTCCATTATCACTCTCGTTTCCTACTGACATTGCAATATGAGACGATTGCATATAAATATAAACTAAGAATAATATGTAAAAAGGAGGCATATCTGACTTCCTCACTACATTATTGGCAAAGCCTGTCATATTGCTTGGCACATAGTACACCCAGAGAAGGTAATTTTTAAGTAAAAGTTGTGTTTGTTTGCTTCAATACTTCCCTGTTGTATCAGCAAATATTTCTTACTGTAAAACTGGTTTCAGAAAATATTTTTGGCCTGGTTATATTTCAGAGTTTTACAATTCAGAAGGCTGGAGTCATAATTCAATTTTTGCCAAAAGAGTTTTACTAATAAATGAAATAAGCTGACATGATATCAATGAGAAAATTGGTGTGAAACTATATATCCCAAATATCTTCCATATTATCTAGTCTCTGAAGTAAGATTTTACTTGGGTAAAGGTGTATTAATCACTTAAAATCTAATGTTGCTTTTTAGGTATGATTTGCTATACCAACTCCGGCTCCATTAGTTGACATTTCTAAAATACAATTTGCAACGCTGTTCAGGGACAAAATCCTGTGCCCTATTCTTAGGCCTCACCCTAAATTAGTGCATGGTTTTCAACTGTGGCTTTTTGTTACTTGCTAAATCTAATGATGTGCTGGGGCCAGCTTATATTGACTTGAGAGAACCCATTTTTAAATTTTCAGGAATTTTGTCAGCAAGTGGTTAAGCCATTGCTGGCAAGAAATTGGCTGTTGGGAGAGTATTTACACTATGGGAAATGCCAATGCTACATATTAGGAGTTTATTAATATTTAGACACATCATTGCATTAATTCTTTGTGATGATATCTTAATAAAATCTTGAGATTACATTATAATGTCTGTGCTACAGAGTAATGTCCAGATGAATAGGAAGCTGGTATGTTTTCTTTATGTTTGTATTCCCATAGGTCATCACAGTATTTCAGACATACATTTCAATAAATATTTTTGAATAAATGAAGGTATTTATGTACATCTTTGGATTATACCATTATATAATCCATGAATTTTACAACAACCAAAAATATTGTATTTCTAAAATAAATATATAGTATCTAAGTTGCTGTATAATTATTTTAAGCCTTGAAAAGATAAATAGAAATCTCAAGACATTAATACATGCCTTAAAGTTTCAATAACAATCTCAATGAAGTGAGAGAGTAAATAAAATTAAGGATTTAGAGAATGATCTCACCTTATAACAGATTATTTAAAATATAGTATCTCTTTACAGTGCATTAAATTTCTTTACTGTAATTTTTAGAAATCATTATAGATGCCATTTCAAAGTGTTTTAGATATGAGGAAGTCATAGAATCGTCGTTTTTGTTATCTTCTTTTACACAGCCTAAGACCACAGTACTGAGAGAGGACATTGATGACTATCTAGAACTCTCATATTTGAATTGTTTTTCTGCTTTCATGTTTCCTTTAAATATTTTTATTCTCTAGACAGGCAAAGTTAAACTAGTGAAAGAAACAGTTATAATTCCTTTGTCCTTTTTCTCCTGAATTGCTTTTCCTTTCCTCTTTCCAACTTTGATCTAATGGATCCACTGAATAAATATACCCCAATTGAGCAAAAACATTAAGCAAAAGAAAAGGAGATTACAGAAAATATACATTCAATCATCACACTCAATTAATTATTGTGGCCTTTTCTTCCTGGGATTGGGAATGACACAAGGATGTATATTATCATCATTTCTACTCAACATTTTATTGATTCTATAATTAACCAGTAGAATATGTCAATGGGAGAAAAGGAGAGAGACAGTATAGGTTTAGAAAAAAAAATGAAACTTGCATTATCTGAAGACAACATGGTTATTTACATTGAAAATGCAGAAGAGTCTAAAGATACATTTTGAGAATAACTTTAGCAAGAAGACTGTGTATTGAGTGAAAACACAAGTAAATTATATTTATATTAGCAGTACATGTAAAATTGAAATTAAAAATATATAAATTAAATAGCAGCAAATATATCAAATGTGTAAACAAATCTAACAGAAGATGTACAATAACTATAGATTAAAAAGTAGAAAAGAATACAAGAGAAATTAAAGAAGAGATTTTTAAAAAGAACATCAATGGATTGGAAAGTCGAAATTATAAAGATCTCAATGCTACCTAAATTAATTTATAGATTTAGTGAAGTTCGAATTAAAATTACTGCATGTGTGTCTGTGTGTATGCATGTGTATGTATGTAAATGGACAGATTCTAACACCTATATGAAAATGAAAAGTGACAGAAATAGCCAAGGCAATTCTGAAGAAAACAAACATAGCTGAAAAACTTACTTCACATATCAATATCTATTATAAAGTTGTGGTGATTCAAACAATGCAATATTGATGCAACAATAGACTATTTTACCATTGGAATAGACTAGGGAGTCAAGAAATAGACCCACATATAAATGTTCACCTGATTTATGACAAGGGTGACACTGGTGCTTGGAGGAATAAATGATGTTTTCAATAAATGGTGCTGGGTCCATTATTTGGGAAAAAATGTATATGGATTCCTACTTCATACCTTATAAAAATCAATTAAAGATTGATAGCAGATCAAAATGTGAAAGGTAAATCAATAAAGCTTTTCAGGAGATAAATAGAAGAAAATTTTATAAGTTGAATAGGAAAAGATTTTTCAAATGAGACACTACAAGTGTTAATTATAAAAGAAAAAAATAATAAATTAGATGATTTTAAATTAAGAACTTATGTTTATCTGAAGTCATCTCCTTTTTTGAAGTCATCTTTAATAGTGTGAAAAGAAGTTCATAGAGAAGATATTCAGTAAATATAACTGATTAAGGACAAATTTCTAGAATATATCAAGTTCTTCAATAAGTCAAAAAAAATTTAAAAAAGCATAGTTTATCCAATCTAGATGGGCATAAGATTTGGACAAGCATTTCAGAAAAGAGGATATCCCAATTATCAGTGGACATATATAAAGATGATCATCTTAATTAGGTATCAGGAAAATGTAAATTAAAATCACAATGTGATATCATAAAATATATACATGAATGTTTAAAGTAAAAATGATGGAAAATGTAATATCTTAGCAAGAACATAGAGTTCTTTCGACTCTTATAAACTACTAGTGGGAGTAAAAATTGGTAAAACCATTTTATAAGTCTCCATGACAGACTCATATTGCTGATAACCTAATAATTCTACTCTTAGGTATACCAATGTGCAGTTGTCTGCCAAAGTTACGTATCAGAATGTTCATAGCAGCATTTATAATCTCCAACAAATGGTAATTACCCTAATGCTTATAACTGAATAAAGTGTAATATATGCTCACAACGGAATGCCATTCTACAACAATGAGAGTGGATGATTTTCAACTACATAGAAAAACATAGATAAATCTAACGAATCTAATGTTGAACAAAAAAAATCAAAAAGAAAAGAAGACACAAGATTCCATAAATGTAAAGTACAAAAGCATGTGAAACAAATCTGTGCTGTTAGAAGTCAGGGTAAAAGTTTACTCTCACAGGGGTAATAACAGGAAGTAAAAAGAATGGGGTTTCTATGGTGTTAAATGATCTGGGCTATTTGTTTTTGTATATTTTTTGATTTATCTCAGAGCTAAATACACTAAATTAGGGTATTTAGCTGTGAAAATTCATTAAGCTGTATGCTCATGATATATGATGCTTTCTATGTGTTTATTAAACTTCAATAAAAAGTTTTTTAAAAAAAATTGTGGAAGGAGAGGTTTTATTTTTTCATCACAGTGTCCATAATTTTTATTGTGTATCATATCTTTCTTTTATGCTATTATACATCTTTCCTTTTAAATAATGAGGTTTTGTTTTTATTAATAAACAAAATTCCAATCCAAGCTGTACCCCATTATACACATCTTGTATTATATAACGTGAGGGAGGGAGCATAGCTATTTAATTTCTGATATTTCCATTTCTGGAATAAAAAACCAGAAGGTTCAAATTTAAATATTTTTTATTAGAACCACCCATGGCAAGAAAGCAGGTCCAACATGTGTGCCCCAAATTAATCCTGTCGCCAGTTTTTTCAGCATAGTAAGAACATATAATCTTTTATGTTTAGGATAAAAATGCATTAATTTGTCTAATTCTGCAGCCTTTAAAAATATTCTCAAGTGTTTAAAGCAAAGCTCCATCTTGGAAAATATTTCTCTGATGGAAATATTTCTCTAACGGAAATTTTATATTGAATTTCTCGTAACAACCAAGTGGATCTTCTTTTGAAAGAAGAAAAGGGGAGAAGCCCTAGTTTTCAAAACCCAGAGGCCCTCTAAATCTATCAGTACAGATGGTCGCCAGCTTATAATAGTTCAACTTAATGATTTTTCAGCCTTAGGATGGTGTGAAACCATCGTAAGGAATTTCAAATTTTGAATTGTGATCTTTTCCCATGCTAGTTCTATGCAGTACATGAGATACTCAACAATTATAAAATAGGCTTTGTGTTATATAATCTTGCTCAACTATCAGTTAATGTAAGCATTGTGAGCATGTTTAAGGTAGCCTAGGCTAAGCTATGATGAGTAGGTTAGGTGTATTAAATGCATTTTGTACTTCCACTTTTTCAATTTATAATGGGGTTTTCAAGATGTAACCCTACCATAAGTCAAGGAGTATCTGTATATGCAATATTATGAATACTGAAATTAGGATTTTAATAGTGCTTTTTATTTAAAATTCTAAGTAGCTCTTGTTCCCACAAACAATACATGTTCAATGCTTGCTATACTGAAACCCTACTTTTTTGTATTTATAAGAAATTATTGCTCTTGCACGTAAACTAGGAGCTTGGTTAGGTCAGACAGGAAATCATTGGGCTGCCTGTCTTTTATAATAAAAAGCATATCATTATTTTCTGACTTCATAAGTCCATCTAATATTTTCTATATTTGACACTAGAGTTTATACACAGATACTCACATACTCCTTCACATTTACACAGAGAAGCACACACCAAATAAAATAATACAATCTTTCTAATTGTCTTAAAACATTTGCATTATTTTATGCATGTTTCTAACTTAGGTATTATTCATGATTATAAAACTCATTAAATTGCCACTACTGTATTTGGCTTGGTTGTATAAATCTGAAAAAGAGATTTCTTCCAGTACAACACTAACAAAAAATGCTGGTTAATTTTAAGGTCACATCTTTTACTGAATCCATCAAATAGCTGAGGGTACCTGACAATCAAATAACCCAAAACTTGAAAGACAGGTACCTCTAAGGAGAAACTGGATGGGAACAATTTTTGGCCAGAACAAGTGGCAAATGCCATATAAGCTACTAAGAATTCAGTTGAATTTTTAAATTAATGGCTAAAGGCTGAGTGTGATAGTTCACATATGAGTACAGAAACTTGGGATGCTTCAGATACAAGAGGAATTCATACCTTGTTGAAGGCTCTTTTCCACAGACTTTACTGTGTTCTTAAGAAAGTCTGGTTGCAGGTCAAGTGTCTGGAGAAAACTCATTTGTGATGAATGCCTGGAGAAAGAGAAAAGAGACACTGTGGAAAAGACACAAATCACTGCCAGGATCCTTCTCTCTTACATTTTCCATGGCACAAAAGCCTAACTTCTAAAGAAAGGGCAACCAAAAAAAAAAAAAGACCTCAAAACTTTGCTCTTTGGGCCATAAATAAAAAGTCATTACAGCTCAGGGAAGAGGATCAAAAAAAAAAAAAAAAGAAAAAAAGGCTCCTACTCTGAGGTAAAAGCAGGATACATTCTAAGCTTAGATCATCATAAGAGTTCCCCTACTGCTGGACGAGGAGTAGTATCACTAAAAGGTTTCCATCCCTGAGAACCAGGGACATAGGACTGAGGTTGAACCAGAACCAGAACAGCAGAGATTTTCCCCACTACTCACTGCTACCAGCCTAGCTAGTGGCATGTAACAAGTAATAGCAGCCTAATCCTGAAAAAATGTTAAGTGAGAAAAGATCTTCTCTGACATATAGATGCAATGGAAAGATCTAAAGCTAAATGTGGAACAAACAATGGGAAAACCCTCTGGAGTATCAGTCCTAGACCTAAACACAAGGTGATTCAAGAGGCATTTATAGCCTGTGGTGCACTGAGGCCAGCCGTAGAAACAACAGTTCAAACCTATCTCAATTCCTGACTAGCCTTACTAAACCTCTGACACTAAAGACTTAGAAAAAAGAGGATGTGTGCATTTTGGGGCATAAATATTATTTGTTTCTATCTCTACCAGGCTACATCAAATGCCTGGATTTCATCCAAAAATTAGGAGACATATAAAAAAGTAAGAAAAACAATACATGCTTCAGAGAGCAATCAACAGAACCTAATTCAGATATGACACAGCTTTTGGAATCATCAGACATGGAATTGGAAATGAACATAGTTAATACATTGAAGGCTATAAAGGAAATGGAATACAGTATGCATTTTTAGATGGTAAACTATAACAGAGAATATAATAGAAATGCTAGAGATAAAACACAGTAACAGAGGTGAAGAATTCTTCTGATAGCCTCATCAGTAGATGCCACAGACAAGGAAAGAAACAGTGCACTGAAGATACATCAGTAGAAATTACCCAAACTGAAACACAAAGAGCAGAAGAAAAATTAGATTTATAAACAAAAACCAAAACTGAACAAATGATAAAAATCCAGAACAGAGCAGAGAGGCCAAGGACTATGGGACAATATGAGTCTAACATGCATGCAAATGGATCCATAAAAGGTGGAAAGTGAAAGAATGGAGAAGAAATATTCAAAGATGATAATGTACAAGAAGTTTCTAAAATTAATGAAGAATAAGAACATAGTTTCAAGAATCTTGGAGGACACCAAGAAAAACAACAACAAAAAAAGAAATAAACAAATAAAAACAAGATACATCTTACTCAAACAACTGAAAATGTAAGCTAAAGAGAAAGAAGGTGGCAAGAGAACATAATACATTATATACAGAGGAACGAAAGTAACATTTGTATTTTTTGTCAGAAATTATGCAAATAAAAATGCAGTGAAGTAACATCTTGAAAATGCTAAAAAAATTGTTCACTTAGAATTCTATACCCAGTGAAAATATCTTTCAAAAATGAAGGAGAAATTAAAACTTTTTTTCCATACATGGAAAAGCATAGTTCTTTACCTGCAAATCTAAATTAAGACATTTTTAAGGAAGTTCTTCAGACATTAAAAAATACAATACCAGACAAAAACTAGTATTTACATGAATAAATTAACAATATTAAAAATGAAATAATAAAGATAAATATATAATTTTTTCTGCTTGTAAATGACTCTTCTTGTAAATGACTGTAATGCTCTAATAAATGACTACCTAAAACAAATATTGTACCATGTGCCATGTATTTATAGCATATGTAGAAGTAAAATGCATGGTAAAATAACATGAAGGATGGAAGAGAGAAACTGGGAAGTTACCATAGTAAAATACTTTCTCAAAAGAAGACATAACAAATGGCCAACAGGTATATGAAAAAATATTCAACATAACCAATCATCAGAGAAATGCAATCAAAACCAAAATGTGGTATCATCTCACTCCAGTTAAAATGACTTTTATCAAAAAGACAAGCAATAACAGATACTGGCAAGGATGCAGAGAAAGAGAAACCCTTATACATCATTGATGGGAATGTACATTATTAGTACAGCCACTGTAGAGGACAATATACAGGTTCCCCAAAAAGCAAAAATAGAACTACCATATGATCCAGCAATTCCACTGCAAAGTATACCCACAAGAAAGGAAATCAATAAATCAAAGAGATATCTGCACACTCATGTTTACTGTAGTACTATTCACAATAGCCAAAATACAGAATCAAGCTAAGTGCACATGAACAGATGAATGGATCAGGACAAAGTGGCATATATACGTATATATATAGAAGGAGTAAAATATTAATCAGCCATGAAAATGAAAGAAATTGTTCATGAAGTGATCATTCAGCAGAAGGTTGTTTAGTTTCCATGACTTTGTGTAGAAATGAGAGTTCCTGTTAGGGTTGAATTCTACATTTATTCCATTGTGATCTGAAAAGACACATGGTATAATTTCTATTTTTTAAGACATGCTTTGTGTCCTAGGATATAGTCAATCTTAGAGAATGACCCATGAGCTGATGAGAAAAATGTATATTCAGTGGTTTGGGGGTAGAATGTCCTGAAAATGTTAGTCAGGCCCATTTGTTCTAGCTGTTTAAGTCCATTATTTCTTTGTTGATTTTCTGTTTGGAGGATCTGTCCTGTGCTGTCAGTGGGGTGTTAAAGTCTGCGACTATTATGGTGTTGTTGTTTATCCATTTGTTTGGATCAAGTAGAGTTTGCTTTATGAATCTGGGTGCACCTAGTTTGGGTGCATATATATTTAGAATTGCTATGTTTTCTTGTTGAACTGTACCCTTCACCATTATATAGTGACCTTCTTTGTCTTTTATTACTTTTGTTGATTTAAAAACTAAGTTATCTGTAATCAGCACCACCACACCAGCTTTATTTTGGCTTCCATTTGCTTGAAATATTGTTCTTCACCCCTTTACTTTTAGTCTAACTGCATCCTTGCAGGTTAGATGTGTTTACTGAAGGTAGCGGATACTTAACTTCTATTTTTTTATCCATTTGGCCAGCCTATATCTCTTGAGTGGGGAGTTCAAGCCATGCACATTAATTGAGATAACTGATAGGTGGGGCAGATTTCTGTTCCTTATGTTGGGTTGAACTTTGTTGCTTTGTTTTCTCTCTTGAGCCACTGTGGTATCTGGGCTTTGATATTTAGCTTTTGAATAGATTTACATTCGTGAGTGTTTATTGTGCTGATCCATGGGTAACACTGTTTTGAGTACTTCTTGGAGGGCTGGTATTGACTTGGTGAATTCCCTCAGTCGTTGCTTATCTCAGAATGTCTTGATTTCTCCTTCGTATACAAAACTTAGTTTTGCAGGGAATAAGATGCTAGGCTGGGCATTATTCTGTTTCAGAAGAGTGAAAATGGGGCCCCAGTCTCCCCTCGCTTGTAAAGTTTCAGTAGAGAAGTCTGGCGCTATTCAGATTGGCTTTCCTTTGTATGTTACTTGCTTCTTTCATCTTACAGCTCATAGACTAACTGCTTTAGTTGATATCTTGGTCAGTCTGATGACTGCATGTCGTGACATCTTCCTGTTTGCATTGAATCTCCCAGGGGTCCTTTGAGCTTCTTGAACTTGTATATCGAGATTTTTACCAAGGCCTGGGAAATTTTCCTCTATTATATCTTCAAATAGCTTATCCAATCCTTGAGTGTTTTCTTCTTCCCCTTCGGGTAACCCTATAACCATCACATTAGGTTTCTTCACATAATCCCACATCTCTTGTAGGCTTTGCTCTTTTCTCTTGTTTCTCTGCTCTAACACTGTGACTGATTTATTTAATTGGAAGATGTTATCTTCAATCTCTGAGATTCTTTCTTCTGTTTGATCTACCCTATTCTTGAGGCTTTCCACTGTGTTTTATAGATCCCTGAATTGATTCTTCATTTCTAGGAGTTTGGTTTGATTTTTATTCATTATTTCAATTTCTTTAGTGAATTTTTGTTCCATGTCCTGGAATCTTTTTGCATTTTCTTTGTGTTAGTTATCCAGTTGTTCTTGCAAGTCATTGAATTTTCTTACGATCCATCCTCAAAATTCTTCTTCTGTCATTTTAGTGGTCTGATTTTGGTTGCTGTCCATTTCTAAGGGGCTGGGGTTCCTTTTGGTGGTGTGCTTTCCGTTTAGGTCTTCATATTTCCAGTGTTCCTTTGCTGATTTCTTCCCATCTGGATCAGGGAAATCAAAAGATTCTTTGAACTAAATGACAAAGGAGACACAAGTTATCAAAACATGTGGGACACAGCTAAAGCAGTCCTGAGAGGAAAGTTTATTTCTATAAATGCCCATATCCAAAATTTGAAAAGATCACAAATAGACAACCTAATGAATTATCTCAAAGAGCTGAAAAAAGAAGAACAGACCAACCCCAAAGCCAGCAGATGAAGTGAAATCATTAAGATCAAATCAGAACTAAATGAAACTGACAACAGGGAAA
>VBSM01000529.1:60049959-60168596 GCA_008086735.1 Cheirogaleus medius
ATACGTAACCATAATATTTGTACCCCCATAATATGCTGAAATAAAAAAAGAAAACATAGAATATAATCAAACCATTAAAAAAAAAGAAAAAGAAAGAAATCATGTCATTTGCAGCAACATAGATATAACTAGAGGCCATATGTTAAGTAAAGTAAGCCAAGCAGAGAAAGACAAATATCACATGTTCTCATTCATATATGGGAACTAAAAAAGTATATCTCATAAATACAGAGAGTTGATTGTTGGTTACCAGAGACTGGGAAAGGTAGTGGGTGAGTGGATGGAGGGGAAAAAAAGGATAGAAATGTTTTTATTACCATTGAACTGTATACTTAAAAAATGGTAAACATAGTCAATTTTATATGTATATTTTACCTAAATAAAAAATACATTTATAAAGTTAAATTGGAATATATTTTAATAAATGACAGTTGGTATACAATATATGAAAATTTGGGTTCTACCAGAACAGCAGAATAAGAGGAAAATTTACGGGATTACATACTTATATGGTCATACATTGTTAATGACAGGTATACATTCTGAGAAATGTGTTAGGTGATTTTGTAATTGTGCGAACATCATAGAGTGTATTAATACTTACATACCTAGGTGGTATAGCCTATCACACACCTAGACTATATTGTATAGCCTATTGCTCCTAGGCTTAAAACCTATACAGCATGTTAGTGTACTGAACGCTGTAGGTAATTGTATGCAATGGTCCTTGTATATCTAAACACATCTAAAATATAAAAAGCACAGTCAAAATATGACATAAAAGGTAAAAAATGGTACACCTGTATAGGCACTTACTGTGAATGGAGCTTGCAGGACTGGAAGTTTCTCTGGGTGTCAGTGAGTGAATTATGAGTCAATGTGAAGGCCTATGACATTATTGTATACTACTGTGGACTTTATAAAATACTGTACAATTAAGCTACACTAAATTTTTCTTTAAATTTTCTTTCTTTATTTTCTTTCTTCAGTCAAAAATTAACCTTTCCTTACTGTAACATTTTTACTTTATAAACTTTTTAAATGATGAAAGTCAATGTCCATTTGCAAAACAGCGATTGTTACTCCTGCCTCACACCATATGTAAAATTATCTCAAAATTGATCATTGACCTAAATGTAATACATAAAACTATAAAACATCTAGAGGAAAATACAGAAGAAAATCTTTACAAGCCTAGTTTAGTTGAGATCTTCTTAGACACATCAAAGGAATGAATTAGAAAAGGAAAAAAATGGATAAATTGGACTTTATCAAAATTAAGGACATTTGTTCTTTGGAAGACTGTCAAAAGAATGAAACTGACAGACTCGGATAAAACATGTTCAAAGCACATGTAAAATAAAGCATATATCCAGAATATATTAAAAATTTTCCAAAATTCAATAAGAAAACTACCAACAAAAAAATGAATGAATAAATAAACATTTGAACATACCCACAAAAGAATGGCAAATCAGCACATGAAAAGATGCCCAATATCATTTGCCATTAGGGAAATGAAGATTAAAATTACAACTGGATACCACAAGAGACCTATTTGACAATACCAAGAACTAGCAACGAGGTAGAGCATTTTGAATTCTTATACATTGCTTATATGAAATGACAAATTACAGCCACCTTGGAAACAGTTTGACAGTATGTTATAAAATTAAATGTACAGTTACCATATAACTCAACAATCCTACTCCTAGGCGTTTACAATAGTAAAGGGAAAACGTGTGTTCCCACAAAAACCTTTATGTGAATATTTAGAGCAGCTTTATTCATAATCATCCAACTTGAAAACAAGCCAAATATCCCTCAGTTGAGGAATGGATGAACAAACAATAGCACATCCATAAAATGGAATTCTATTCAGCAATAAAGAAAAACCCAACAACATGGATGGCTCTAAAGTGCACTATGCAACATAAAAGAAGTCAGATTCCAAATGCTACATACTAAATAATTCCATTTATAATACTATTTGATTTTTTTGTATTTTTTTAAAATTTCAGCATATTATGGGGGTACAAATATTATGGTTACGTATATTGCCCATGCCCCCCCTTCCCCCTCGAGGCAGAGCTTCAAGCGTGACCATACCCTAAACGTTGCACATCTCACTCATTATATTTGTATATACCCATCCCCTCCTCCACCCTCCCACCCACCCAACACCCGATAAATGTTATTCCTATATGGCCACTTAGGTGTTGATCCGTTAATACCAATTTGCTGGTGAGTACATGTGGTGCTTGTTTTTCCATTCTTGAGATACTTCACTTAGAAGAATTGGTTCCACCTGTATCCAGGAAAATACAAGAGGTGCTATGTCACCATTGTTTCTTAAAGCCGAATAGTACTCCATGGTATACATATACCACATTTTGTTAATCCACTCATGTATTGATGGGCACCTGGGTTGTTTCCACAACTTTGCAATTATGAACTGTGCTGCTATAAACATTCGAGTGCAGGTGTCCCTTTTGTAAAGTGTCATTTGATCTTTTGGGTGGATGCCCAGTAGTGGAATTGCTGGATCAAATGGTAGATCTACTTGTATCACTTTAAGTTATCTCCATATTGCTTTCCACAGAGGTTGACTCTTTGGAAAAGGATAAACTCTAGGGACAGATAACAGATCAGTGTTGCCAGGGGCTAAAGATGAGAAGAAGAAGTTAACTCCAAAGGGACTCAGGAAAACTTTTTTGGTGTGACGAAAATATTCTGAAACTTTATCTTGATAATGGTGACACAACCATATGCATTGAACTTGTACAATTGTACACGAAAAGGTTATTTTCCTATGTCTAAATTATGCTTTAATATTTCAAAATGGAGAATAAAGCCTTTTATTCAACCAGGCATTTCATTTCATACTTCCATCTAAATTACTCTTCAAAAAAATAGCTCAATTAAAACAATTTGGTGGTGTTAAATCAAATCTAGAATATTCATTTATTTCTATGCTAAGTGAGGCAATTAATTTCTAAGTAAAAAGTTTTTTAAATAAAATATGTTAAATGAAGTTAGTATGAATAAAAATAAGGGAATGCTGTTATAGAGTAAAAACTTCAAAAATTATGATGTAATTGGAGTATTTTATACATACAAATATGCTTCCTCACCATATATTTGCATTCATGTAACTGTCTTGCAGGAATGATAGCAAAGCATTATTCTTAACTTGCTAAATATAACCACCTTTTCAGTGACACTATGACAACTATAAGTGTATTAAAAGCCCATGACTGTAGCCTTTTGAAAAATTGCAATGAACATACTGAAATTTTGCATAGCTATCTGCATTTACTTGACTATAATTTGGATCTGATGTATCATTATAGATAATACAGAAACATGAAGGGAAAAAGTCTCTCATTTTTTTCCTAAGAGCAAGCTTTAAAAATAAAAGTGTTATATTTTAATTACAGAAGAAATTGAAAATTATAATCATAGTTATTGGAATATTAGAAAAAAATGATAAAAATGTTTAACAATAAGATGCAACTGAGAATTTTTAAGCTATAAATATTTCCAGACTCCACAAAGACGTATAGAAAGGATGAAGCCTTTAAATATAAGCTTTCATTATTAAAAACCACTGGGAACTGTTGGAAGAAGACACACACATTTTACTTAATAGCCCTTTAGGGACTAAAATATTTACATTAAGATTGTATATATCACTTTTTGGTTTCTCTACCTGATTTGTTAGTACACAGTTGGCTATGTACTGTAGCTATCTTTTGTTATTAGCTATTCAAAACAGTTTGTCACAAATTCACTAGATAATTGGTCTTTATGCCTTAATTGATTTGAAATACATGCCATTTAAAAATTAAAGGACAATGGACTAAATTTTATAATGACAAGAAAATACAGTTTCAAAGGTAGAGTTGATGGGGTTTTGACTAGACAAATGAGCTATTAAGGTCCTTTAAACAATCCATTAGCTGCAAATGGTTTTAGGGACATCTGTTGATGACACTGAAATTGATAAATTTTAGGTGCAACTTTAGGAAATTCAACTACCAAATCATTCAGAAATTTAAATGAGGCTAATGTTTGCAAGTCTACCATTTTTGTAGGACTCAATTCCTGATATTTTTGCTGTCAGTTATTTGTACTAGAGTAATAAAATTATAGTCATAGAGAAGAAAACTTGTAATCATTGATTCCATTAAAATTTAAACTTTGAATTTGCAAAAATTAACACATATGACAAAATAATTTTGTAATACTTTTCTGTAAATTTGAAGACTATAGACACAAAAGATTGTAACAACATAAAGCTATAATACATAAAGGAGAAAACATAGAGTTCATCTTTCCAAACCCAAATCTATGGGTAAAATTATGCATGTCTTATTTTTCTAAATGATATTAATTTTGACTCTGACCGTCACCCCCTACAGTGCTAGAGAGAATGCAGTCTTGGCCATTTTTAAGGTGTCCATCCCCCAGTGGAAGCAAAGCACTTGGGCTATATCCAATGCCAATATATTGGGAAAAACCCTCTCTTCATCTGTCCTCAGTTCCACACAGTATCCATGTTTTATGAATATTATTATCCCAGTTGACACATTCTCTTCAGGTCTGACAGCAATGTATTTGTCAAACCACACTATTGGGGCTCTTCTTCCTGAAGTCTTGCTGTCTCCCTGACAAGCTGCTAGGACATAAGATTCTGGAGTCAACAAGACCTGGGTTTGACCCTTCACTCTGCTGCCTAATAGTGGTGAGACCTTGGGCAAGTGGCTTAATTGTTCTAGGCTTCAATTTCTGCAGCCCTAATATAGATAATAAAAAAAAATTACCAAACTGACTGAGCTCTTCAGGTACTGAATAAGATAATGTGTACAAATGACTTAGCAAGCTGTCAAGCACATTGTAATGAATTTTAGTTATTTGATAGTTACATATATTTTAGTGTTTATTGACAAAGACTCTCTCCTTGAGCAATCTTTAGTCAGTCTCCTCTAAGCCCTCTTCTCAACTACACTTTGATCTTGGGCTTCAGTGTCCTTCCTTGTCTGGTCTGCATTGCCAGGTTTTAGTTAGAATCCTGCTGCCAGTTTAGAGAGAATCTCCAACCCTTTATATCTGATTTCCTCGATATCTCATCAAATTCAATATCCCCCACCTTCATATCTGATCACCCAGACCAGCCTTCAACAAGTATTGTCCCCTTATTCCTCTTGGTAATTTGTCATCCACTACCACCCCCTCCTCAACCTGCTTCTTGTTTATAAATCCCCACTTTCCCTTGCTATATTTGGAATTAGAGCCCAGTTATATACAGAAGTATCTTCTCCTTCATTGCAATAATTCCTGATTTTGTTTTTACCACTTTAACTACTATCCAGCTCTGTTTTTTTCTTAACATCACCAGCATTAGTTCTCAGAAAATGCTGACATAGAACATTGTAAAACCAAATAATAGAAAAACACAAAGCACACTACAAAATTTTACTTTATAATGAGTGATTTAATTCATCACGAGTCTTTATACAGCACCTGTAATGTAAAAATAATGAGAAATTGTAATGGGATAAATGGAGTAAGAGACAATGCCCCTTCTCTCAAGGATTTTATAATATAAACAAAGAAACAATCATACATACACTGAAAAATTGTTGTGTGCATTTTTAATTTTGTGTGAAGTGCTAACGGGATATTCTTGTAGGAACGCCAAGCATGAAGTTAAAAATAGTAATAAAATGTCAGATTAGAGCTCAGACATAGAAGCAATAATTGAAGTGTCTAGAGAAAGAAAAGAAAAGCTTTTCTTATTATTTTTGAGACTGTGAACTTGGTGAACATTCACAAAACAAATTTCAGAAAAACAAATTGAATTGGCAAAGTAGGTAACGAGTGGTCACAAAACTAGGAGGGCAAAACAGACAATAAAAGATATAAGAATATAGTTTAATCAAGTATCAAATGCATCACAGAGGTCATGTATGATAAATATAAAAAGACAAAACAACTATGGATTTTGGATTGAATTGCTTAGAGAGCAGAGATTTCTTTCCTTTCAATATTGTTAGCTCCAGGCTGATAAACAGATTATATTTTTACAGAAACATTGATTGAGTCCCTACTTATGTCAGGCTAGTAATAATATAGTAATAGTAATGAGATAATAGTAATAGCTTAACTGCCTCAGAGATAATATTTTGAGGGATAAATGAAAAGTAGAGGTTCAAGGGCTTCGTTCTCTTTCAGAAACTCAATCTCTTAGCCTGGATTCGATGAATATGCTTCTAAGAAAATATCCCATTAGAAAAAACAGCAGGTATTATCACCATTGAAAGAAAAGACAGTTGGATTTGACAGACCTTTCTGTGTCTCAATACCCACCATAGGAGGAAGAGGTATCTGCTACAACTACCTAATGCAGCCTTTAGGGTGCTGCTTTGCTTGAGGCTATACCAAGATACCCACTCATTTCCTAAAAGGAATCCTAAATACAGAAAGCCAGACAATGCTTTTAAATTTTTCCTAAACTCAGTAGATTAAATGAACACTCACTTGGGTCTTTGCAGAAGCTATTATGGAAATTAAAATGCCCTTTTAAAAATCGGTTAAGTCCCTACTAGAGCTATTTTCCATCCCCTATGCCATCTTGCTTCTCTATGCTAAAAAAGAAAAAAAAAAAAAAAAAGCTATGGATAATGTTCATTGCACTGGGAATATCCAAAGCAATGAATGGCTTTTAGAGTTGATTAAATGCTAAAGTGAAGCTTTTTGATAACTATGAGAGCTGACTATTGTAAGTGTACTCCAGTGTCATGAATATTACTGCTAATACATGATAAGATTTTTAAAGGACATAATAAAGTGTAATAAAGAACAGATCACTTTCTTTCCTTTTGAGGTTTGGAAAGAGCTATCTTCTTTTCCTTTGGTCTTTACAATGATGGCAAAAGGGAAGTCCTTTTAAAGTGAGTGACTTGGTCAGGGAGGTTACATAATGAGATTAATAGCTTAAAGGAAGGGACTGTGCAACATATCCATGATGAGATTAGAGATATTTTAACATCAAAAAGGGCTTTGTGGCTTGTTAAGGAGACTACAATTTAACATTTGTGGGCTGAGATTGACAGAAAATGTTTTTCGTTAATAAGAATGTGTGCCTCTTTCTGTATATTGCTTAGCTGGGGAAATTGTGAAAACAGCACTTCATAGTACTGACATTGTATTAAAATAAAAACGCAATACTAGGAAGAGCAGTTAGTATGGTGAAATGAACTATTGTACTTTGAACCAATGTTTCAAAGAATATTTCAGATATTTTGTTCTTTAAAATCTCAAATGTATTTATTAAAATTAATTCTATATATTTAAATAAATATACATTGAAAGGATACTGAGTTCATAATAGTCATGAATTCTTTTATAAAATTTGGGGATTAAAATATTATGTGATCTAAAATAAGTTGTGTATACTGAACTTTGCTAGTATGGATGATATAACGGCTTGTGTCATTTATATTATTAAAATAGTAATAATGATAATCATTAATTATGTTTACTGAATACTGTCCAAGCAGTGTATTAGTATTTTACTGGAGCTATTCATTAAAATCTTGCAACAATGTATAATGTTTAGTAGTGGTAAGTGCCAGAACTAAGACTTAAACCCATATCTCTCAAATCTCAAAGTCCAGAACTCATATATACACACACACACACACATACATGTATGTTATATATTTTTAAACATATATATGATATATATGTATGTATATATACACACACACATATATATCTTGGCAAAAGACTGATAATTTAACTAAGAAGAAGGCACTTACTTCCAAAAGTCTACAGTAGCATTTGTTTAAGTTTTTACTAGTCCAGCATCCATTGCCCATCTTTAACAACTCTTTCCTAGTGGCAATTACATGTTCTTTACTTATATTGTTGAAGGTGACCAGAAGAGCCAGATATCCTGTTCTCTAACCCAGAGGAGCTCAGCCAAGGAGTTCTCTCTTCCAGAATTTTTGAAGTTGAACCAGCTAAAATAGGACAAGCAAGTACCCTTTGAAGTATTCATTATAGCGCACCAGCAGCAACAGCAGTTGTGAGAGAGGCCCAATTAACTTTAGGATATTTGCTGAGCTTCCTGCTGTCTGAGTCTTCTTCCCATCGGAGCCTCTTTGATTCCTGCTCTTCCCTAAGACTTGTCTCCCAGGTGGCTGTCAATTCTGTAAGAGTCCCTAATATTCTTTCATTAAATCTCCTTTTGAAAGGAAGGAAAGGTGAGCTAACCAAAAACGATTTCAAACCAATGTAAACACAAACACATGGTTACTTCACCCTAGGTGAAGCTCTTTTCAATCTTGTTTATATTTTATTTTTAATATATTCATAAAATGGACAGCAAGACCTATTTTTGACAATGATGATATTGAAAATAATAATCTACATATATAGAAGGCCCATTTAAATGTCACAATAAGAATCCTCGGAGGCCAAAAATAACCTTATCCTCTTTTTAGAAAGAGAAAAAGATAAGAAATTTACTGTTGGATTTAAATTTCAGAGAGGGGACCCGACACCAAGAACTGAAGCTTTTAGGGAACTGGAGACCTTTACAGACAAGGGAAGAGCAAAAATACGTTGTAGACAAGGCAAGGTGCAGAGAATTAATAAAATATTCAAAGAACCACATTTCTAGAGCACAAGATAGGTAAAGGAGTCGGATAGGTATCTGGGAGTTAGATGGATGTGCAAACTTGATGACCAAAAGAAATTAGATCATTACAATGCAGATGTATAGATCTGGCCTCTCTGTAAAGATCACTAAGAGGAGGAATGCATACTACTAGAAATTATTTGTAAAACAATGTCAACAACCAAGGAGACAAACAAATAATTGCAGCTTCTAATCCATCAACAAATCAACAAGTTCCTCTATCTTTTATTTGAGTTCTAATTTCTCTCTTCCTAGAACCCCATATTACTACACGAATGTAACTACATAGGTATGGTAGACATATCACACTGTGTTTCCCACCATGTTTTCTCTCTTCCCCAATGATGCCCACCCTCAATAACAATCATTTATCTGGTTGCTTAAAACGATAATACTTTAAGTACCTGTTTTTCCACATCAGCAAGCAGCAAGCTCTGTGGACTTTGCCAGCTGAGCCACATTCAGATCCTTCTGCTTCTCCCTGCCCCAACTTTTTCGACCCAGATGACCTCTTTGCTTGAACTGCTGCAACAGTCTTCGAGCTAATCCCCTTCTATTCTTGCCCTATCTGGCCCATTCCCACACAACAGCAAGAGAGATTTTTCTGGGATCATGTGAATCAGTTCATGGCAATCTCTTGTTTAAAACCCTCCAATAACTTTTTATCACATCTTGAATAAAACACCACCTTTTCATGAGGGTCAGGAAGACATTTCTGATCTGGCCTGAGTATACTTTGCCAGTGTCAACTCATACTACCTCTCCTTTTCTACTCTGCTCTGGCCACACTGGAACCAAGCTCATTCTCCCTGTTAGGGCTTTCCCTGTAATGCTTTTATTCTTTAAATATGAATGAATGGCATATTTTCAAGACTCACAGCTCAGCTTCAAAATCATATCCTCCAAAGTATCTACCTTGCACCTTCTAGCAGAGCAGCTGCTTGCTAGTGTATCAACACAAATGTCCCCATAGCACATGTCCCGGACATTTTTGCTGTTTGTTTTTTTCCTGAATCATCTTTCAGGATATAAGCTTCATTAGAACAATTCTTTGGTTTATCTTGTTTATCCTTGCAATCCAGCACCTAGTACGTTTCCTGACACATGACTGGTGCCCAGTGAATATCTATCAAGTCAATGAATAAATGAAGGAAGGAATAAAACCCAATATTTATTAAGTGCCAGCAATACTCAAGTTAAGTAGTTAAATAACTCTAAGTGACAAAGTATAGGGCAACCTTCTACACTCATTGTCAGAGAATTATCTGAGATACTTAGGGGCTCTTGATTAATATTTTATTGTCAATTAAGATGTTTGTCAAAGACTTATAACTGTTTCTGAAATCAAAAAGTCTCTAGTTTTTCCCAGATGCAAATAAACTCTATGAAGTGGGAGTATAAGTAAGTTATACATTTAGCAGAGAAAAAATACTATTATCTCTCATCAACAAACTAGAATATCTTGCTCACAAAGCAAAACAACTTTCTGAAAGGAGCACCCTGCTTAATGGTATGGGGTGTTGCTGCAGCAAGTTAAAAAACCTGGCCCAGAAAGTGGTTGTTTTTGGTCTTTCCCTACAGGTAATTTAGCAGGCTGGAAGCTGGGAGTGAGAGGGAAAGGGTAAATACTAAGAGTTTTGCTTTCTGACCCCTGGCCCTGAAGACATGTTTCTAGGGCCTCAAACATTGGCCAGAACACTTGAGTGTAAATGTATGCTGTGCTTCTGCAGCTGGTATATAACACCCTGTTGCTGCTTCATGCAGATGTTAGTTCTTAGATTTACTATAAGGACCTTCTTTAAGCTTTTGCCTTTTTCTCCTTTAACTTTTCTCTCTTTTGCACTCAATATTTTTATATTCCCATTTTATTATCTTGGCTCTTTTTACTGTTATGTTTTTTGAACCTCTTAGCAATTATTTTTTTAATAACATTTGATTACTTTAACCCATTCATTGTATCATAAAACTTCTTATTCTTTTCTTAGTAACGTATTCTTCCACTTGTCTTTTATTCTCTAATTTTAGTTTTGCATATATCATGTACCTAGCTTTTTTTCCTAAAACTTTTACCAGTGTAAGTTTTATCTTAAGGTATTGCTTTTACTTATTAGTTCTTTTCCAGTCTCTCATTCTTAATAACTGTTTTGTCTTTTATTACAATTTATACTATTTTTATTCTCTTAAATAATTTCCATTTAAAATGTATTTTGTCAATTATTCTTAGCTTGTGCCTATGTATTTTAATTGGATTTTTTCTAATTACTCTTAAATATATTTAAATATGAGAGTTACACATATGCCATTCAATTAAGGAGACTGCTTGCTCCAGGCAAGGTCAGTCAGTCATTTTTCACTTTTCATTTAACCTTTAAGAGGCCTTCCTGGCTCCTGTGAAACTGAGCTTTTATTTACAAAACTGAACATGTGATTCTAAATCATAAAGTTGGATAACAATAAGCCAGAATTTGGCAAAGTAAGTCATTGCCAGTATTAACACTAATGTCTTGGAATAAAATAATGTATCCACATTCTAAACATGCTCTTTTCCCCTCAGATTGAGGAATTAAACAGAGAAATTGACTGTTAACAATGCAATTTCCTGGGCCTTACCCCATAATACTATATCAGAATGTTTGGATGTAGGCCTTGAGTTTCCCTTTAACAAGCTGCTCTGGATGATTTTTAAGCACATTCAACTTTGGCAACCAGTGGCCTAAATTATTTAGCCCTTTTATGTAAAAATATCAATGTAAAATGATCATTTCTACCCTAAATAACCTTTGGATACTGGGAAAATTATTAAAACAAAATAAAAATATGTTTGCTAAGTAACTCTCCAGATTGAATTATATTACTAAACAATTTATCAGTTAAGGTACCAACATTGTGGCTAAAAAAAAAAAGGCAAGAAAGAGGGTCTTTACCTATTGTCCTGAAGCCTGCTTTATACCAACCTAAATCCAAAGTCACTATTACCTAACTGGTTCACTTTAGTTCCAAAAAGCATCATGTCCTTAGTAATACCTCTGTAGATTTACAGTAATACATATTATCAATATCACCATAGCTAAGTTAAACTTATATCATAAGGTTGCTCTTGCTCATCTACTGGCTCCTGCTGTAAACTGTGGGCTGCTCCAGGGCAAAGTTTATGTCTTTGTTCTTTGAGCCTAGAATTGATAAGATGCTCAAGAAAATTTTTTAAAATGAATAAATAATAATTGTTTAAACAGAAATGTGTTTCTCCATATCTTGACTTAGATCTCCAATACGATGGAGATAGTACTCATTAGTTTGTATTCTTTCTCCAAATGTAAAAACTGTTTAAATATTTAGGCTCACATTGATACCCTTCTGGCATTTATGTAACCATGAAGTAACTGGAATAATTAATTCTGGAGAATCAACAGAATCAGAACTGGCAATAGGGAAACTCTACTTAAAGACAATCTACATGGAAAGAAGGTCTCTTAGTGGATAATTCCTGTGATCATTTAAATCACTGTTCAATAAATATTTATATTCCTCTGTACATGGAATATATTTCCCCACCCCATAATTTTGGGCCTTTAACCAATGAAATTTTAGTAGACATGACACAAATAGAAGCCATAAATATATATATGTGGTCTTGTTAACTTCTTGTATTCTAGTGCCTTACATAGAAAATAATATGCCCAAGGATGCTGCTGTACCTTTGGCCTGGGTCCCAAAACAAGTAAACACAGAAGAGATCTGAACTGAACCACAGCCCTCATCTAAGTCTAGCCAATACACAGCTAAGTGCCATCTACATCAGCTGAACCACTGTCAGCCTACAGATTTGTGGCACTGAGAATACATTCTTGTTGTAAGAATTGAGCTTTGGGGTAGTTTGTTATGCAGCATGTGGTGGCACTAGGTTTTGATATAGCTCTTCTGAAGTGAATTCACTAAATGCAAAAGGAACATCTTGATAAATTTATTTAGAGTCATGACACAATGTTAAAAAAATATTAATCTGTTTTCTCACTTAAATACAAGGTATTTTCCACCATAAGCCATGATCCAGCCTTCTTTTATGACTTTCATTTTTTTTTGTTATCTATTTGTAACTCTTTTGCAGTCTAATGGAATTATTATTATTGGGTAGTGGGAGTAGAAAAGAGGTTGAGATTAGTCAATTAAAGCTACTTAATTTTTAGATTGTCTTTGTATTTTTATTCAGATTCCTATACTCAGCAAAATACATTTTTTTCCCTGCATGAAGCCTTCCCACAAAGAACTTTCCTTTATTGAAATTAATATAGTACTTTTTTTGTTATATATATTCTGTTACCATCCCCGTCCCTACCCCCGTCCCAATATAGTACTTTCAGAAAGTACCTTATGTTTAGTAGTTGGTCATATCCCTTTTGGATTGTATTCTATATGTACCATCAGTAAATTTTATTTATCTAACAATATTGTCAACTTTTGAGGTCATCTTCTAATTTCTTTATGTCTTTCCACAGTTCTTAAAACAATTCTAAATACAACATAGGCATTTCATAAACAGATTGACTGTATACCACAATTTTCCTGGGACATTCACATTTATGCCTTCAGTTCCAGAATACTCTTAATAACACTATACATTCTTAAAGTATCCCAGCTTGGGCAATGAATGACTTGGTAAACCCATGACTAAATAACTGTTAAATGACAAAAAAAAAAAAATGCCCTTAGAAACTGTTGCATGTGTCCTATCTACCATGGCAATGGAATTAAATTTGCAAACATAAGCCAACATATGTTAATGTAAATGTATCATCTTTTCATGAATTCTTATATTTGGCCAAATAAGTGAAGAAAAGTTGTGACTAAACATCCATTTGCCTTTTGCCTTTTAAAGGACAGTGTCTGATCTGATATTCATGTCTGGTTTTTCTCATAATGTGATATGCTGATGTTCTAAATCTTTGTTTGTATAGTAGGAACTCATAGCATATTTCCAGTCTATTTATACTTTATTTATATTTCAAAGACATCAGCCCAAAGTAGAGTAAGTTTAGCATAGTATACAAAATAAAATGCTTCTGGTTAAGCATTTATCAATGCCTTTGGTGTCAAACAAATCAATGAAAAAAGCTTATAAGCAGAGATGCATTAAAAACAAAATAAAAGCATAATAATAAAATGTGATTTTTTTATTTTCTTTCTCTATAACTTATGTTACTTATGTTCTTCATGGATTTAGGACTATGGGTTTTAATGGACTATGAGGTATAGTGAACACAGACATTGGAATAATGATTGATTTTAAAAACCATTTTAGCTATTTACTAACTAGATGACCTTGAAAATATCTGTCAATGTCAGCTTTTTTATTTGTAAAATGGAAATGATCATGCCACTTCATTAGACTGTTATGTATAGTTAATGAAAAAAGAGAGTAACCCCAGTGCTTCACACAAGTCATTGTTCAAAAATGGCTTTATCAATATTGACATTTTTCTCAATGACTAATCTTGATTCCTAACATCTAAGAATTATTGGAAGTTTGTAGGTTTATTTTAGGAGTTTCTCTGTTGCTGCTTTCACTCCAGATTTCTCATCTCCAAAGAACTGTTGCTCTGTTGATGATATAACCTTTGGATTTTTTTCCTTTTATTCTACATTCATTAGAAAAAAATTTACTGGTCTGAGCTGCTTAATGGTTTACGAAATCCATGTGAATAAATGGTAAATGCCGTAAGGGAAGGGCTGAACGTCCTCTGTTCAGACTAGATATTCACCATGGTACACATCAGATCCTGCTTTTATGTGCTGCTGTTCCTACTGCTGCTAGAAGGGAACTGTAGACCAGGATGGTCTATGACAGACTGTCTGTAAGTAATGAAACCTGGAAAAATCATAGCAGGACTGCTGCATGCATGGCAGGCAGAAACATACATGCTGTGCTAACTCCTTGACCAGGAGCAGGGACACTTCAGCATGTTTTGACAGATCAATTCCAGGCAACTTGTAAACTAGTTCTCCCAATTTAAGGTAAAAGCAAATGACGAAGATCTTTAAGATTTTGAAAGAAGGCAGACATGCCTTCCTTTCTCCTTTGTTACTCCAATAGGCAATGTGATATATAAACAATCATGCTGCCATAATGTTTAAGCAGTAGTTTGTTCTTTCTATGATCTTTGAAGAGCTTTTGTTTAAAACCATTGGAGGAGTGCTTCTACATGGAATAAAAAAGCAGTAAGAAATCTATGAGTTGTACCAGCCCACAGATAAATTTTTATCTTTGTAAAAATTCTGTTGAGGTGAAGTAACTAGAGTCTAAATATATCTACTCAGGGTTTACAAAAATATCCAGCTAATTTAATATGTAACTTAATCTTTCTCTAGCTTTGGGTTGTTTACTCTGGATTTGTAGCAATGGTGAGAATTATGAGAATCCAACATTAATTGGACTGTGATGAAAATGTGTGGTTTAATAAATCTAGCAATGTGCTAGAACTAGAGAATACTTGTGAAGTCTTACCAAAAAAATTGACAGAGGACATGTTTCATTGTAAAATATATAAAGGAAATAATCAATTTTCAAAATTTAAGTCAAATATTCTTCCAGGTCAAATGAAATATACGTTGGGTACTTTTTTTCTCAGACAAAACTGAGGTTTATGAACAGATCTAAAATATTTTTTAAGGAGCATAGCTTAGTCTTAGATAGTTATTGAATACTTAAATTTCTTCATAAATCTTAAGGACATCACTTGTCAGGATGTCTGTGCTAGTGTATGGGTTTTCAGTTTTTGTTCCCTTTAATAGCTTAGAAAGGAAGGTATGAACTATGAGATTTGTTAAAGCAACAAAAAAGTCTCTGTGTGTTTTCTTTTGAGGGGAAAGGTAATTTGTTAAGAAACCTCCTTGACAGGATGATGGAACATACCTCTTTTGTTTTTTTCCCACCACGTAGAGCCATGAGAATCAAATGAAAGCTAGGCTTACTGTAACACATTGACTGACAATTAGATTTTAAAACCCCAGGAAATAGAATCTCATAATGGTACCTAATGGGATTCTGAAATAAAGTCTACTGCTCTCAGGTATCATCAGGTAGTGAAATTAAAAGAAAAGCACAGAAACTCAATTATTGCTGGAATCGGCTCGTTAAGTTGGTTGCTGTCACAACTAGAAGATTCTTTAACTCCATGGTAATATTGCATATTTTTTGGCTTTTTGTACCATTAGAGATTATTACACCTTATAAAATTAATAAATGTGAATCAAATTCTTCACACATTAAAATCTTTTGAGGTTTATTTTATACATAGCCTTCTCACAAAGCAGGGTAATTGTATGAAGATATCAAGCCAACAGAATTTGATGCAGGTATAAATATCTTGAATGATATGACTTAATTGCACTGATATTATTAGAACCTCATATTAAGTATTTCTATAATGCTCCATTTTATGAATTATACCAAGTTGCATTTAATAAGACAATACTCAGATATTGATTTTAAAAAGTACTGAAAATAATCATTGTAAGTAAAACTTAGACATTCAATAATAAAAATAATGTAAGTGTAAATAATGAAAATCATGGCTTAGTTTACCATTAAATCTCATGCTATGAAAGCAAAGAGTATTGTTTGATTTTTGTTGTTTGATTAAAATTTTTCTCATAGCATTTCATTTTTGAATTTTCTCTCAGTCCATTGTTAACAGTGATTCAAAAATTAATTAGAGGAATAAAAAATGTATGATTTGGAATATCAGTCAGCCACTAGAGATACAAAAGTTAGGAGCTCATTATTCTAAAGTCCTTTTCAAATGCATTTTTTAAGTGAATATAACTTTATTAATTGCAATATCCTAATAATTTATATATATTTTCTTTTGAAGCTGGAAAAATATAATGCCAAGAGAAAAGCTGATTTTTCCTATAGAAAAAGAAGGCAACACTAATCATTGAAAAACATAAAAGGATATGTACCTTGAGATGCCCAAGGTAGAGTTTCATCCCCTATATCTGTCTGTGCTTGGTTTGTTCCTCAGTGGTGGCTGAATTTCTCTCAGTTGCAGAAAGAGCTACTTAGGGCAAACTCTCTCAAAACACGTCCTCATTCTCTTTCACAGAAGCAAGTGGATGTAAATAGAGAGGATAAAGAAAAACTCAGTGGATTTAGGAGAATGAAGTTGCACCCATGACACATGCCCTAACTTTAAAATATAGATCATTTAAGCCTATTTAATTTCAAGTTATTATTAATCCTTTATTCAAGAGACCAAAAAATTAATGAGCTTTTGCTGAATTCTGGGAAGCAGAGAATTCAAAAAGGTATGTTTTTCCAGATGTGAGAATAGGAAAATCAAAAGAATTAATTGAGACAATTTGGTTGTAATATAAAAAGTCAGAGATGCTAAGCATAGAAAGACATTGGCAAAATATAGCATAAAATTAAGAATATTAGAATTTATGTAAAGAAGAACTTTGTCATTTTCAAAACACTAGGTGCTTATAACGTGTCAAATAAAAATGTGAAAAATATTAAGCATTAAATTTCAGAAATATCCAAGCTTTTCTTTCTAGCAGAATAAAGTCATAACAAAGTAAACAACACAAAACAAAGGGATTAGCACTAAAATTCTGAGCATCATCTTATATTTAATAAGAAGCAAAAATACTTTATGAGTGTTAATTTAATGAACAGAGTCTTGAGAGCAGGATAAAAAGGAAGAAATAATGCTCACGAAAAAGCTGCAATGTATATATCATACCCTTTTATTTAAGGATGGAAAATAAAAATCCAAAAGCAGTAGAGTGTGATGGTCACATACTCAGTCCTTGGAGTCAGATAAACTTGACTTTGAGCCCCGCTTTTGATACTTGCTACTAGTCTAAAATGGTCATTCTAAACCTCATTTCCTTCATGTACAAAATGAAGTTAATAATGGTACTTGTTTCATACAGTTTTTTTGAGGATAGAATTAGTACATTCAAAGTATTTAGCACAGTGCCTGGCACATATTGTATGTTAAATGAATTAGAGTCATTTATTTTTGCAGTTCTCTGGCTCTTTTATAGCAACAACTGACTGCAATTAGTTTTCAAGATCCAACTCTGTGGGTGAAATCAAACCTGGGTTAACATGAAACAGTAACAGAGTAATCAGGATGTAATGAGATGGTTTTATTAATAGGAAGTTTGGCAGTTTAGATACAACAAACCATTAGATTTTGAAACCACTGATGATCTATTATTTTTGTCAAGAATGGAAAAGGGTATCCTATTTTACTCTCCTTGCAAGTTATAAAGTAAACTTGCCATACTTTCATGAATGCTGGTCAAAGGCACAAGATTCCTAGGTCAGAGATAAGAGACATTTTGTTACTCACTGCAATAGCAGTAACAAGGTTAATGGCATCAAGTTGTTTCCCTGAGCACTAGTTCTCATGGAGATTTGTAAAGAGGCACAGTTGTTTACTTTTACATGTAGATCTTATTACAGGAGAAGAATATTAAACATAGAGAAATCAAATATTTTATAAAATAGGCAGAAAGAATGCCTGACTTACTTTTACTCCGTAGGAAGATATTATCTCTTTCATTTAAGGGCTTACTTTATACAAACTTTCTTAAAAAGATAGTACAGGACAAAGGGCAATCAGTGCCTCTACTTGCAAGATGTGCAGACCCAGGAGATGCCCATGGAGAATTATCTCACAATGACACAGAAGACATTGGATTACTTCTCCAAGGGAAATATTGCTATTATCCATTAGAGTTAGAGCTTATTTGTATAAATTTGAGTAGCTAAAATGTGATTTTTAATACAAGATTAACAATCATTCTGAAAACAAATTCAGGGTGTTCATATATCCTTGCAAGAAAAAGAAATATTCAAGACCATTGTTCTTATGACAAGAAGTAAATAACCTGAAATTCTAAGCAAATTCAACTCTTCTCATCCCCCTTTTATCCTCTGTCCCCTTTACATAGATAATAAAAAATTTGCATGTAACTTTTGCCACAGATAAATCATGGGCTTATTTCTCTTTAGTTATTCTTCTTTAAAAGAATCACTTTTAAAACAATTTTAATATAGCTAGAGAGATTGTTTTTAAAAACTAATAGTAAAAATATTATGTTTTTGAAATGAAGAAACAAAAATAATAACTTTTGAGTTAATTTCCACAGTGAATAGATAACCAAAAATAAATAAATAAATGAGATAATTAAAGCTAAAGAAGTTAATTAAAGTTAAATGATGTTCACAGATATATAGAGTGAAAGGCAAATTGTACAGAGAAAAATAGATCCTCTAATAATAAGAAGAGGAACAAAATTAATGATGCTGTAACACATTTGAGATATTGAATTCTTTCCTCTCATCAGACTTCAACAGGAAAAATGAATAAAAGAAATGTAAACAATTAAGAGATAGTGAAAAATGAAAAAAAAATCATCGCCCTTTTCTGTGCTGAGCAGGTATGAGAAAATTTGAAAATCATTTATAAATAAGCAGATTACAACACTTGAATCCATGAACACTGAGAAATATTGAAAATACTTAATGAACTACTATCTTTTAAATAAGCATGAAGAAGTTAATAAGCATCAGTGATTAGGAGGGATAAGCAGTAAAGAACAGTAAAGATACAGTAAAGAACCTTCAAAAGAGAAGTGAATAACTGACAGGTCCAGTGGCTCCATCCTCTGGTGTATAACTGACCAGAAGGAAAGAGCTGTTTGATGACAAAGAAATAACCTGGAGAAAGTGACCACTCAGCTTCCAGTTCGAAATAAGATAAAATTAAAAATAAATATTTTTAATAAAAAATAATAAATCAACACTGGAATAGGTAGAATGCAACTTAAACTGTAGGTAAATACATTTTTTAAAATGTATAAAATGATTAGGCATGATCTCACAACCCATGATTTTAAAAAGAGAAAAGGATAGGAGGCTCTTAACTGCAAACTAGTACTACGTCTATGGAAAGTAGTATGGAGATACCTCAAAGAACTAAAAGTAAAAAGAACTACCTTTTAATCCAGCAATCCCATTACTGGGTATTTACCCAAAGGAAAAAAAAGACATTCTATAAAAAGATATCTGCACTTGAATGTTTATAGCAGCACAATTCACAATTGCAAAGATGTGGAAACAATCCAAGTGCCCATCAATACATAAGTGGATTAATAAAATCTGGTATATGTATACCATGGAGTTCTATTCAGCCACAAAAACAATAGTGAACTAATACCTGTTGTATTAACCTGGGTGGAAATGGAGACCATTCTACTAAGTGAAGTAACACAAGAATGGAAAAACAAACACCACATATTTTCACCATTAAATTGGAACTAATTGATCAACACTTACGTGCATGTATGGGGATAATACTCATCACAAATCAAGCAAGTGGGGGGGGAGGAGGAAGGGATGGGTGAAATCACTCCTAATGGGTACAATGCACACTATCTTGGGGATTGGCACACTTACAACTTTAACCCAAATAGTACAAAAGCAATTAATATAACCAAAATGTTTGTACCCCCCTAATATTCTGAAATAAAAAATAAATCAATAAAAAAATAAAATACAAAAAGTGATTTTGATAGTATATCCATAAATAAGCCTGTAGAAAAATAAAGAGAAGTCAGTCTCCTTACAGAATCAAACTTAGATGAGTAAAAAGAAAAGTATATGCCCAACAGATTGAAGGAGAGGATGTATAACCAAAGACACATTTTTAAAATGTCATAAATGACACAAAATAGTAACAATAGTACAAGGGAAGCTAAGCCCATAAGGAGCAAACCTTTTGATATAGAAAGAATGCAACCAAAACCTTCCTCATTTAGCTCGACAGACTTGACTGAGCATCAAACTTGTCTCAATGAAGTGTTAGAGCTGACTTGCACTGCCTGGGAAGGGCCAATTATTAAACATCAGATGATTTGCAAGATGAATATTAAAAGGTTGGTGGTCTCAAAGAATTTACAACATGGAAACCAGCAAATGATACAAACCAGGACCATTTTTCACTTCCTTACCAGCCACCATTGCAGCTCAGAGGACTTATTACAAGAGAGGACTTACTAATTTGGGCAGATTCTGCATTATTAACAAACAGCAAAGTTAAGGCCTAACCTATCAAACCCTTTTGTTTTTGTCTTCTCTATCTAGAAACAAGTTTTAAATTGAAAAGGATTCACTATATTTTGTTAAACAGGGAATTATAGTCTAAGATATTAAAGCTTCACCTAACTGGAATTTTAATATATGTTATTTTTTCTTGGTTATATAAACAATGCATTCTTATTGTAGCAAATATGAAACATTAAACATTTAAGAACATAATTCTATAGCCAAGTGATAAATATTAATATTTTAATGTATTATATTCCAGTCTTAAAAAATAAACATATTTGTATATATATATTTATACATATATATATATACACATTCTGTTTGTAACTCACTTTTTATAAATAATATACTTTATCTGCATAGTATTATATTGAAATATTAACTATTCCTCTATTGTTGATTATTTAGAATATTTCTTATATTTAGCTATAATTACAAATACATCTCCAGTGAGCATCTTTGAACATTAGTCATTGCAATCCTGCTTATTGCCACAAGATACATTTTCAGAAGAGGAATTACTGAGACTAAGAGAATGAACACTACTGTTAAGGCTGTTCCATATATTGTACCACAGCTTTGCAGAGAGATAAATGTTTACTTCCTTCATCAGTGTAACCCAATGTTCATCTCCCTGCACATGCCAAGCATGGATTATCACTTTTAGGAAATGGGGTCAGAGTCAGCATTTAAAAAGGCTTCCTGAAACTGAGGCCAGGAAAACTTTACCATTGAAAGTTGTCTGTCCCTGGGAGTAATGCATCACATACCCAAGTTGCAAACTGTCTGAAGTCCATTAGAAGATAATAAGTTTGAAATTTCCTCCAGATGCTCCAGATGAGCCAGAACATTTCCCCCTTCAATAGCATTTATATTTTACTTCAATTTGTCTCTAGATGAGGCCGACTGTCCAGGCTCAGCATTGCAGTTAATCTCAAACACAGCATGGATTTAAATCTTTGGCAGTAGGTACAGTAGTGTTGTTATCTATCTTCTACAGGTAATTAAGGGGGTCATGTTTGCTGATCAGCACAGGCATTTCCCATTTCTTACCTTTATATTGTCATCTGCAAGTTGAGGTTTGACCAGAATCCAGTACTTGCTGAAATCTCACAGCTGGAAAAATCAGTATCTTGTTTTAATTTGCATCTATTATTAAAAGTAAGGTTAAACATAATAACTAAATTTAATGAATAACCATTTGTATTTACTCTTCTGGGAGTTGCCCATTAACAACTTTTTCCAATTTTTCTTCCTGGGGAAAGGGAAAAAATTAAGTATAGCTCTCACTGGATATATAATTAGTCACCAAGTCCTGTAGATTTTGCATTTGTATTCCTTTTGGCTTTGTCTCCTCTTCTCCTTCCCTGCTGGTACTTGCTCTATCATCTCTCTCAGGCTGCAGACTGGTTGCACTGCTTGCAAGCCAGTTGCCCATTGCTCCAAGAATAATTATTCTAAAATACCTTGAAAACATACTAATCATGTTTTTCCTCTGTTTTAAACTCTTTGTTGGTTCCCTTTAATTTTCCAACTCTGATGTAGCTTCTATTTCTCCCCTAGACCCATCCATGAAGTTTATGCTATAAAATTCTTCAACTCTGTTTGGTTCTGCAATGGCCTAAGGGTTTCCTCCTCACACTGGACCTGTTTTTTTTTAAAGTGCCTAGGATCAAATACAGTACCACAGTGAAAATTACTGGAAAAAAACAAAATAAAATATTCATCTCCTTCTAGCTTCTATTTGATTATTGATTTTTATAGACTCAAATTGATTTATATTGATCTTATTATAAAGACTTACATATTTTTACAGAAGTTGCTATGGTATTTCTTTCATCCTGTACTTTTGTGATTGGCTTTAGGGTCCTTTTGCAGGGTATTTGATTCATTCCTACTAAATTTCACCTTATAAAATACAGACCGAAAAAAACCAAAAAGGATGTGATAATATACAAAGTAATCAAGAACTTGTAACTAAGACCCAAATGGTGCTATATTACTCACAGAAATGCAAATAGAAATATAATTCCCTAAAACAATGCTGGCCCATGGACCATGTGTTACTTGACCACAGTGAAATAAATATAGAAATTGAGAGCAAGCGTTTAAAACCTTTTATATTAATTTGACATTCATATGATGTCTAATCCAATATGTAACTTTGTTTTAATATTCATAACAAAAAAGTTGGGGCTTGTAAAAAATATATAGCCTATGATTTGTTTTTGGAACCTGGCTGTGACATCCCTTTGATATGTGTGTCATTTACAAACGTGGTGAGAATGCCCTCTGAATATTCATCAACTTCATTCATGAAAAATGGTGACCCAGACAAGTCAAATAATACCCATGGTAAATCACTAGAATCATTCTATATTGACATTAATTTATTGTAAGCATCATGTGGATATATGTTTTAGCTAGTTTACTAGGTCTAATCATGCCTCCTGCCCTTCCAAAATTTTCCATCAGTATACAATGAAAAAATACTGGGCTAAAAATATATTGCCAGGCCTTCCAAATTGCCCAACACTCCCATTCAGTATCCTTACATGATAAAATGTAGTAATAACAAGTTTTATATGAGAAGGTTTTTTTACATTATTTTTCTGGGCATTCCTATGTGCCATTCTTTGATTAATTTATTCCAGATTCTTTGTAATCTCTGGCTTCTTCAAATTCTTAATGCATTTTAAGGTCCATTCACTTTAAGATTCATTAAAAGTTTTAGCTATTTTTTTTCTGTATTTTGACTTTTTTGTGCTCATCCATTTTACTACACGGGAATAAGGAATATGCCTTAGTATCCTCCAAACTAAAGACTTCCAGACAAACTCAAAGTTTTAGTCCTAGAATAGATAGTAAACACATATTTGATGTTTGACTGGATGTGCTTATCACAATAAAACATTTATTTTCTTTGCCAGTTGGAACCCAGGAAGAGGGGATTATGACCCCATGGTATATTTCTAAGCATTGTATAGGCACAATCTTACTGTGAAACCTGTACCATTGACAATCCTGGTAACTATAAGCTTGTGGCTACTATATCCACTCTTTCAATAAGTGAAGAAAGATGTAAGTGTAAGAAGGAAATGTAGAATGATAGGCAACCTATTTCAATATTGATGAAGAGGAGGATGTGATATAATACAAAACTTAAAATTGTACTTAGTTTTCAAATAAAATACATTACCATTGGTGGTTGAAACAAGAAGGAAAATCAAGGGGATATGTTGCACTAGCTGTATGACACCAAACTTTTTATTAACTAATTTAGTATTCCACTTTGAATAAATGAGTGAGACTTTGTTCTGAAATTTTAGAGGTACTGACATCTTTAGCATCAATTGTAGGAAGAATATTGGACTTGATAGACATTAGACAAACTCAGCATTTAGATTTCAGTTTTGTGTCAAATCAAAGGCATACAATTGGCATTTTGCTGAAACAGGCAGCATCACAACCACAATAGCAGCTCCTGAGATATAATACAGGTTGTAGAGTTAGAGTGTAACATGTTCATTATGAAAGCTTATATATGCTAAAGAAAAATCAAACGTTTCTAGTTCTTTATTACATAAAAAATATCATGTTTATTAAAATGTAACCCTGGGTAGTCTGTTAAAGTGGGAAACTGGCTAGTCCTGGGCTTGGTATAATATTAATACTGGAATATCTAGAATTATTACTCTAATGCACAAGAAAAATTGGTTTAATTTATAAAGTGAAATTAAGTGTTATGCTATGAATGAACTCAAAACTAATATTAATGAGGCATAACATGAGCCAAGATAACTATATTTTATATAGATTGTTGCTTGAAATTTTTAAGATGTTTTAATAAAGAATATGACTTTTAAAAAGTTTGCCTAACAATATTTACAGGCTGACTCATGAATATTTACAAAGATGATTGACACTCTTAGCTTACATGCTTTATGTTATGCTTACATTCTAGTACTTTTTACATTACAATATTTTAAATTATTTTCAATCATTTTCCTGAGCAATCCTGACTGACAGTAACCCTGATCTTGGCTCCCTCCCATTATCCATTCCTTGTTCTTGTTTGCTCTTTTGATGCCAAAGTGACTCTTCGGAATCACAAATTTGATCATCTTACTGTTTTTCTTGGAAGCTTCTACAACAACCCATTGCCTACCTAGTCAAGTCCAATTCCTTAGCACTCACCGCTCTCACAGGCTGCCACTGTGTTTCTGTCCTAACTAGGACTACTCTTCCTTGATGTAATATAATCAAAAGAGACACACTACACCACCACCATTGGGATCTTCAGCATGCTTGGAACTTACGAGTCCACATGCTTTTGTATGTGCTGTTATCTCTGCTTTAAATGCCCTTTTCCAACCCCACCTTGTAGGAAAATCCAGTTTTCATTTTTCAAAGCATCATATTGATATACAAGCTTAAGAAAAATTGACTTGCTCCAGAAATTGTTCATATCTGAGACAGTCAGCCAAGCTCTTCACTATATGTATGGTAATATCAGAGAGAGGCTGTCTAAGGGGTGAAGATAGAGATTCCCTTAAATTCCTTATGTAGACATTGAAAATAATTAAAAATTATTTATCTTAAAGTTTGGAGGAACCATTGAAAATTTCAACTAAGTACTATTTAAATTCAGGTAATACAGGAAAAGAAGGCTTTGGCTAAAGCACTATGAGTTTCAGACACTGGCTTAGATGACAGCAGCAAAGGAAGCTGATTATAGCAAGCGATACAAGCAGACAAAAAGATACCAATATTTAAAGAAATCTTTTATAGATTCATGTTCTTTTACTGAGACAGGCTATATCTGAAAATTTATTTAAAGGAAACAATTATAATTCCAGAAAAAGCTCTATGCCCAAAAATGTCCATCACACTCACAGAGACAATTATTAAGATATCTGCATTGCCCTTTATTAGAACAATTTCTCCAAATTCACAAGGAGACACCCTCTCTAGCTGCTATGTTTGTCCATATGACACAAATCAGGCCAATCAGATCTTCTCCTTGAAATTTGAATTGAAGGGTGAGACTTGGGAGTAAAATAGCTGAGTGTGGGCATGGGGGGGGAAATATTTCCTATGGAGAGCCTCAGAAGTGTCTCAGACCTAACTGAAAACTTTGTTCAACTTTTCCTTGAATTGGAAGGGGCACTCCAAGATTCACATAAAATTTTTTCTCTCTTTTTTATTTTACTTAAGTTGAGTAAATTTGATTTCTGATACTTATACATTGTCTTAATTAATAATGCATTTTCCCTTATGGATGAAATGTAGGGGAAAAAAAGCTAATGGCCAAACAATAGTAGAATGTTATTTATATATGTATTATATATGTTACAGATATTTTGAAGTTATTAAACATAATGTCTATAATGAGCATGTAAAACCTGCAAAAAACTTGTTTTGCATAAAGACAAAAAACAGGATACAAATATGATGATAATTTTAGAGCTTATAGAGAGGAACAAAAACCAAGTATTAATATGAATTTTTGGAGAAAAGATAAAAATTAAAAACAAGTGAAAAAACACCTGTTTGTAATAAGACGTTAAAAACATCTATTTATATTTAAATATTTACTATTTTATGACTTCTGAATATGGGGATAATACATGCTTATTGTAAACATAAAAGCAATAGAAAAAATGCTAGCAAAAAGTAAATATTTCATACTCAACTCAAGAAAATAAGTAAAAGTTTAATGTAAACTCATATCATACTTAATACTCTTGATTCCTTTTACGAAAAGAGATCATGTAATGAAAAGTTATTTAAAAATAAGTACTATTTCTATAACAAAATATTCTGGGTAAAGAGTTACCATTTTTTTTCCAGTGAAATTCATCCCAAAGTTAAAACAAGTTCTCCTCAACACTAAATATGCACAGAATATGGAGGAAAACAGACCCTCACCATTGCTTTCTCTCACGGTTTCACTTTCTTTCCTGGGCTTTACTGAATACCATGCTGAGCAGTTACATGCTAGAGAAGAGAGGTAAGGTAAGCTTTGCAGTGTGCGTCCATGGTAAAGTTTTTTTTTTCCTTTTTTAATGAGTGTAAAAAATTGTTTGATAATTGTGGAATCGGGTAAAAATTCTTCCAATATGTATTCAAAAATAACATGATATATATATTGCTTACAGAGGAATGCATGTCTTTTTTCTAGGCATATTCATGTAACTCAATCATTAGTGGGAGGTCTCCTTGCCCTTAATATCTTTTTTTGTTTCCAGTTTTATTTATGTTGTTATTTTTTATTGTTACAGATTTAGGGGTACAAGTGCAGTTTTGTTACATGGATATACTGCATAGCAGTGAAGTGTGGGCTTTTAGTATAGCCATCACTTGAATAATGTACATTGTACCCATTAAGTAATTTCTCATCCCACCCTCACACCCTTCCAAGTCTCCAATGTCTATTATTCCTCTCTCTAATACGTTCATGTGTATACATTATTGAGCTCCCACTTAGAAGTGAAAACATACAGTATTTTACTATCTGAGTTATTTTCCTTAAGATAACGGCCTCCAGTTCCATCCATGTTGCCTTAAAAGACATGACTTCACTCTTTTTTATGGCTGAGTAGTGTGTGTGTGTGTGTGTGTGTGTGTGTGTGTGTGTGTACAGACTACATTTTCTTTATCCATCATCTATTGATGGACACTTAGGTTGATTCCACATCTTTGCTATTGTGATAAACATACAAATGCAGGTATCTTTTTGATATAATGATTTATTTTCCTTTGTGTAGAGATAACCTGTAGTGGCATTGCTGGATAGAATGGTAATTCTATTTTTAGTTCTTTGAGAAATCCCCTCACTGTTTTCCATAGAGATTGGTTGTAAGAATTTACATTCCCATCAATAGTATATAAGCATTCCCTTTTCTCCACATCCTAGCCAACATCTGTTATTTTTTGACTTTTTAATAGCAAACATTCTGACTGGTGTAAGATGGTACCTTTTGTATTTCTAGGAATTTATCCATTTCCTCTAGGTTTTCTAGTTTGTGAATGTAGAATCATTCTAGTAGTCTCTAATTATCTTTTCCAGTTCTGCGGAATCAGTGGTAAAGTCTACTTTTTCATTTCTGGTTGTGTTTGCTTGAATCTTCTCTTTTCTTCTTGGTTAGTCTAGCTAGAATTTTATCAATTCTGTATATCTTTTGAAAGAAGCAACTTTTCATTTTGTTGATCCTTTGTAGGTGTTTTTTTTAAAATCTCAATTTCATTTAGTTTTTCTCTGATCTTTATTATTTCTTCTCTTCTTCCAGCTTTGGGTTTGGTTTGCTGTTGTTTTCCTAATTCCTTTAGGTATGATGTTAGTTTCTTGATTTGTGATTTCTTTCTTTCTTTCTTTCTTTCTTTCTTTCTTTCTTTCTTTCTTTCTTTCTTTCATGTAGACATTTAATGCTATAAACTTCCCTCTTAGAATTGCTTTTGCTGTATCTCAAAGGTTTTAGGTATGTCTCCATTTTAATATGCTATTTTTTTAAATTTCCATCTTAATTTTGTCATTGACCAAAGATCATTCAGGAGCATGGTGTTTAATTTCCTTGTATTTGTATAGTTTTGAGAGTTCTTCTTGGAATTGATTTATAATTTTTTCCACTGGAGTCAAAGAATATACTTGATATGATCTTGGCTTTTTTTTAAAATGTATTGAGACTTGTCTTGTGGCCTAATATATGGTCTATCTTAGAGAATGTTCTATGTGCTTATAAGACATATTCTGCAGTTGTTGGGGAGAATGTTCTGTAAAGGTCTGTTAGGTCCATTTGGTCTAAAGTCCAATTTAATTCCAGTGTTTCTTTATTGATTTTCTGTCGTAATAATGTGTCTAGTGCTGTCAGTGGGGTCTTCAGGTATATCACTATGACTGTATTGCTGCCTATCTCTCTTATTAGGTCTGATAATAGTTGTTTTGTGATCTGAATGCTCCAGTGTTGGGTACATATAAATTTAGGATTGCTATATCTTCTTGTTGAATCAATCTCTATCATTATATTCTTATTCTTTTTTTATTGTTGTTGACTTAAAGTTTGTTTTATCTGTCATAAGTATATCTAATCCTGCTTGCTTTTGCTGTGCATCAAATATCTTTTTTCATCCCTTTATTTTCAGTCTATAAGTGTCTTTACCAGTAAGGTGAATTTCTTGCAAGCAATTTATAGTTGGATCATGTTTTTTAGTTCATTTTGCCATTCTATATCTTTTTAGTGGAGCAGTTAATCCATTTTCATTCAAGATTAATATTGATATATGAGATTTTATTCTTGTCATAATGTTCATTGTTATCTAAATACTTTGGAGCCTTATTTGTGCAATTGTTTTATAAGATCTGTGAATTTTATACTTTCATGTGTTTTTATGATGGCAAGTATCATACTTTCATTTCCATGTTCAAAACTCTCTCAAGAATTTCTTGTAGGGTTCATCTAGTAGTGTCAAATTTCTTCAGTGTTTTCTTGTCTTCAAAACACTTTACTTCTTTGCATTTATGAAGCTTATTCTGCGGGATACAAAATTCATGGTGGGCAGTTTTATTCTTTAAGTAGTCTGAAAATAGCATCCCAATCTCTTCTGGCTCATATAGTTTCTGCTCAGAAGTCTGCCATTAGTCTGATGGGATTTCCTTTGTAGGTGACTGGATGCTTTTCTCTTGCTGATATTAGAATCCTTTTTCCTTCACATTGACTTTAGATGGTCTGATGATTCTATGTCTTGGTGAAGTCCTTCTTGTAACATATTTCTCTGGACTTCTCCAAGCCTCTTGTATCTGAATATCTAAATTTCTAGCAAGGCTAGGGAAGTTTTCCTTGATGATTTCCTCATATAGTTTTTTAAAACTTTTTGTTCTTTCTTCTCCCTCAGGAATACGTATGATTTATAGGTTTGGACATTTTACATAGTTCCATACTTTTCAAAGCTTTGTTCATTTTCTAAAATTCTTTTTTCCTTTTGTCTCACTTGATTAATTCAAAAGACCTGTCTGGAACCCATTCTACTAAGTGAAGTATCTCAAGAATGGAAAAACAAGCACCACATGTACTCACCAGCAAATTGGTATTAACATATCAACACCTAAGTGGACATGTAGGAATAACATTTGTCGGGTGTTGGGCAGGTGGGAGGGGGGAGGAGGGGATGGGTATATACAATCATAATGAGTAAGATGTGCAACGTATGGGGTATGGTCATGCTTGAGGCTCTGCCTCAAGGGGGGAGGGGGGTGTGGGCAATATACATAACCGTAATATTTGTACCCCCATAATATGCTGAAATAAAAAAAAAAAAAGACCTGTCTTCAAGTTTTGACATTCTTTCTTCTGATTTGTCTAATTATAAAGATTTATGTTTATTGTGTTATATCCTATAACTTTTAGATCATTTAAATATTAATTATATTTATTTTGAAGTTCCTAACCCAACATTTGGTTTATCTCAAAGTCTTGGTTATGGGCTGCTTAATCTCTTGACAATGACTTGTTTTCTCTTGGTTTTATCTCTGCTTCATTTTTTCAATGCTAGATTTTATTTAGGAGAACAGTAGAGACTGAGGTAAATAGCATTTATTCCTGGAAATGAGAATACTCTGTCAGACTGTCAGTATGTGTGTGGGGAGGAGAGAAGGAAAGGAAAGGTAAATAACTCTATGTAGAGTAGTCCTCCCTTTTCTGTGGGGGATACATTTCAAGACTCCCAGTGGATGCCTGAAACTATGGATAGTGCCAAACCCTATAAATACTATGTGGGTTTTCTTTCCTATACATGCATACCTATGATAAAGTCTAATTTATAAATTGGAAATAGTAGAGATTAAAATAATGGAATAGAACAATTACAATATTATATGGTAATAAAAGTTATGTGAATGTGGTCTATTTCAAAATATCTTAATATTTTCAGACCATGGTTGACCATGGGTAACTGAAGCCATGGAGAGTGAAACCATGGTTAAAGGGTGACTATTGTATTCATATAGTGGTTAGATGCACTCCCTTGTGCTTAGTGTAGGGCTGTGTGCTAGAGGGTTTGCCCAGTGTTTCTACAACATTTTTTTTGAAAGCCCTAAACACCTGCACCAGAGGGGAGTCTCTCTCCATGCTCTTACTTTTCTGCATCAGTAGACTACTATTGCTTGTTGCTTTGTGTGTGGCTTATGTGAAGGGGGATCTTTCTTGGTTTTCTTGGTTAACCTCAGTCTTAGGCAGATTCTGTGCACTTAAGTCTCAAGGGGGAGACTTCTTCAATATTCCTGCTTTTCCCCTCTATTAGTCAGAGTTCTCCAGATAAAGAGAACCAAAGGGAGAAATTGAAAGAGGGAGAGAAACAGAGGAATAAAGAAAGAGAGGGAGGGAGGAGAGAGGGAGGGAGGAGGAGAAAGAGAAATGGTTATGGTTAGGGGAATTGGCTCCAGGAAAATTAATAGTATAATTCAGTCCAATTCCAAAGGCTAGAGAACTAGAGTGCAGACAGGATTGAGTCAAAGGACTGAGAACCAAGAGCATCAATATCCAAGGGCAGAGGGAGACATGGGTGTCCCAACCCAAACAGAGAGAGTAAATTCACCCTCCTTCTGCATTTTGTTATACTCAGGCCTGCAACAGATTGGATGATCCCTGCTCACACTGATAAGGATTATCTTCTTTACTCAGTCTGATGACTCAAATGTTAATTGTCTTAGTCTGTTCAGTGCTGCTATAACAGAATGCCTAAGACATGGTAATTATAAAGGACAGAAATTTATTTCTAACAGTTCTGGAAGCTGAAAATTCCAAGATGAAGGTGTCAGCAGGTTTGATTGTCTGGTGAGGGCTACTCTCTGCTTCCAAGATGGCACCTTGCTGCCTCCTCCAGAGGGGACAAACACTGTGTTCTCACCTGACAGAAGACAGAAGGGTAAAAGACACAAACTCTGTCTGTCAAGCCCTTGAGGACACCTAATCCCATTCACAAGGGAGCCCTTTTGGCCCCACCTCTTTTTACCTTCACATTGGCAACACCTGAATTTTTGAAGGGACACATTCAAACTATAACACCATTTTTTTCAGTAACATTCTCATGGATACACTGAGAAATAATATTTTATCAGTTATCTGGGCATTACTTAGCCCACTCAAGTTGACACATAAAATTAACCATCAAACACCCAACCTTAGCAGCCAAGCTTTGTCTTACAAGTGACCACTAGATGGTAGAGAATCTGCTGCCCTTTCCTCAGTAGTAGCAGACATCTGCTTTATATCAGTACAATATTTTGTGTCCTTATGGGTTTCCTGTCTTCTCCCTAGGAACAGATATATTTGACTTCTACCTCTTCTTCGACAGCAAATTACCTCTGCCTGGCAAGAGGGTTTCCTGCTTGTTCACGGTAGTTGAATATGGTCTATCTTACTTTGTGCAATGGTTATGGTGAGGACAGGGGAGTTCTGCCCCCATCTCAGAGGGAAATACTTCTGCTTCATATGAGGAAGGGTCTGGGGAAGTAGGCAAGTTTTAAACCTGTCTAGCACCAGAGGAGTAACTTCCTCAGTTTTCTGTCTTTTCCCTCATTGTCAGGATTACTGGATGGTGGCCCATGGAAAAGAGCCTGTGAATGACAGCAGACTTTTCTTGTGTCAGGGGCTCTCAGGGGTGTTAAACATTTACAGTAATATTCACTCTGCTTTTAACAAGTTGTTAAGATTTTAGCCATTTTCTTATTACCCACTTTTATTCCTCTCATATTCTGCTAAAGGTATAAGTGTCTATGTATCCTGTCTCCTCAGAGAGGCTTGGAATTCAGTTTGCTTGATTATCTTAAGAACTCAAAATTCTGCTATACTCAATAAAAATAAGATTTTATGTATTGTCTGGCTTTTGTGTAGTTATAGCAGAAGCAATGTATTCCCGAGGTTTGATACATCCTAAGTGGAAGCAAAAGCCTATAACCCACACAGAATATTGCCACTCATTATTGTTTTACTCTAAAATATATTATCAAAATCTTTATAGGTAGTATAACCAGATTTACTACATTATTTTTAACAACTGCATTGTAGTCCATAAATCACACAGGTAAGCTAAGATTTATATACTAACATATTCACCTAATAAAAAATAATTAGAGAAATTATTATTTAATGTTAAAATTTTACATTAAACTTTAAGCTACTAGAAGAAGTAAAAAGTTGGCTTTTTTAAAAACAAAGTCTAGTTACCAAAGGGGAAAAAAGTAGAATTATATTAAAATTGCAGAATCAAAAATATCCCCAGGTAAAGAATCTTCATTATAGCTAAGTTAGATAGGAAGAACAAGTAAGACATCCTAATGTTTCTGTCACTTGTTAAGTAGAATTGATAAACATAGAACATTACAAATAAAGCATATTTTGGGAACAATATCAAGTTTAACAATTACATATTTTATGCTAGGCTTTTTGCTGAGACTTGGGACCATAAAACTTTTTTAATCATTTTTTTCAGTACCTAGAGCTTATGTAGAATGATAAACAGTTGGCACCAGATTGAACGAGGGCTTTATTGAGGCATGGCATTTGAGTTTAGGTTAAAGAATGAGAAGGTATTTATCATGTAGAGAAGGAGAAATTACAGGATGAAAACATGATCTGTGTAAAAGTATGCAAGTGTGGAAAAATTTTCCTGAAGAGAAGGCATCCTGCAGCAGTAACATCTACATATTTGACATATTTCTGTACGTATTTTTGCCATTAATATAAAATCCAAAAGCTTACTACTCTCAATGCTAGCAGATAAACAACCAGGCTAAGAATCACAAAACCACAGTTTTTAACAGTTTTAAAGGGACCTTCATAAAATAATCAGGACACATAAAAACAATAATATCTTACATATTCATATTTTGTATTGCTGATTTTTATTAAATAAAACTAGCAAGTGATTTATATCACAGTAAAATAGTTGATAGTTGCTTGGCTATGCTGATGGAACAAATAAACCTGAAAATCTCAATAATATAAGTGAGTGTTGAAGAGGTTGACATGGATCACTTGTTTAGCTCTTATTCACATGGTAGCTAAAAGATCTAGAATGATCTACCATCTTGGAGTCTTTCACTTCCAGTCTAGAAGACAAAAGTGCTCGTATATTTAAAGAGCACATCTGTCGTTGACAACCTTGGAATAGAAGTGACGTAACACTTCTGTCTACCTGCCATGGATGAGAACCAGGAACATGGCTCCTACGATCATGGGGGCAGGAAAATACAGTTTCATTCTGTGCTTAGGAAATGAAGCTGATTAATAAATACAGTATTTTTTTCTATAACAACCAATTCTAAAGGAGACTTTATATATAGGATAATTCTATAAATAAACCATACAGAAGACCAAAAACAAAAAATCCAAGTAAACAACTTAGGATAATTTATAATTCCACTCTGAGAGAAATCATTGTAAACATTTCAGTATGTTTTTCTTTAATATTTTTTCCAGGTGTATATTTTTCTAATAAAAAACACATTGTATGAAAATATTTGAGGTAGTTTTTTTAAACTTAACATTATGTGTGTCCTATTATTTGATATATAATTGCATATATTACATACATTTAATGTGATGTCTTCCTATTAATGTCACAGCATATGTGACATCATTTACTTAATTATTTTTATCATTGAGTATTTGCCTCCAATTTTTAGCTATTATACAATGAATCTCTCCATAGAAATATTTATATGAATTTCAGATTTTGTCCTTGGAATCAATTCAGAAAAGAGAAATTACTCTGTCAAAGTATATGGACATTTTAAGGCAATGTAAAACTATTCAATATTGCCTTCCAGAATTCTCCACTTTATAATCCCACAAACAGCATGGGAGAGAGCGCATCTGATTCAGCAACTTGACACTTAGAACTAAAAACATACCAGCCCATACCACAGAGCACATAAAACCCAAGCAAGAGGAAAATGAAAATATTAATCATTTTTCCTAAGTAATGAACATGAATTTGATTTTCCTAATACAGATGTTCTTCTATGATCTGATTGCTGTTCACCAGACCTTCTGAGTGATTGGATTTGTGAACCATCACTTCCTATATTATATAATCTAACCATAAAATTAAAATCTAAGATTTACAGTTAAGACCAAAGTTATATGTCATTATTACTTTCCCTCCTACTTTGTATACGTTCACCTTATTTTGGAGGGTTGGAGAGGGAGAATGACAATTCTGACTCCTCCATCAAGTACTAGCTTCACAAATTCCTCTGGTTTGCATCGCTTAGTTATAGTAAACATTTTGTCTTGCAAAGCTTCCTTCATAAATATTGCTAGACAGACATGTCAGTAGCTACTATTTCACTTGATATCTTAAAGATCTGCCTGTGTTTTCAAGTAATCATAATGTTTGTATGCTTTCCTGATGGGGGTATGTATAGTTTTTCTGCTTTTGATGACGTTTGTAAGTTAGTTAACAATTAATAATGCATGTGCATCTGTTTTAGACAGTTCACAGAATAACAGTGGGTTTAAGCACACACTACATGAAATCAGCTGTGGCATAGACTCCTTTCTTGAATTTCAAGGAAAACATCCAAAGAGATGGCATGTATGAGACAATTCTTAACAATTCTTGAGACACAAGTTTTGTTAGGAGAAATATACACCCATACAAATAATTTCACTGACTTTGATCATCTTTTTTTGAAAAGACCAAATTTCACGCCCTGAAGTCACAGCTACTTGGCTCTTCTCTTTGCCACGGACAATGAACATATGAAATGAAACAAACCGGCTCCAGGACCTGCATAGAAATATCCATCCCACTCTACATTTTTCCAGAGAGTCCAGGCATCAAGAAGCAGCTGTTTTGAAAAGTGCTTTCCAAGTCTAATATCTGTAGCTTGTGCTTGATTTCTTTGTCAAGCATGTGCTTCCGAAGGAGCAGTAACACACGGCTAAGTGGCTATGTGTTTAGAGGGAAAAGTGGAGGAAAAATCCCAGTTTGATGCTGCTGGGGCCTGCTCACAAATGGCTCAAGTCGGCCAAAAGGAAAGGTTGTAAATCATGATCCGAAGGAGATTGATGATGTTTGTGGAATATTCTCTCAGGGTGCCAAAGAGGTGTTTGTTCCTGAGGCTTAAGAATTATTTTTGTGGAAGGCTTTTATCATTAAGGTTGATGATATGCCTGCAACAGGGAGAGAGAGAGAGAGAGACAGAGAGAGATGCTTGCAACAGCACAGTGATTTGTAATCTTTGCATGACAAAAACTTTCATCATCACAGTTATGATTTGTTAAAGTTTTCTGCAGGGTATTTGTTACAAACTTGGAATTTATTATTTTGTGATTTGCATCTTTATTTCCAAGGTCCACAGAAACTGTAGTATTAAGGCAATCTACAATAGCCTATAAGCATTAGGCCTACTTTACATACAGTAGGAGACCTTTTTAAGCACAAATCTTTGGTGCACAATAAATAAGTTCTTTTGTAAGAGGCTGTTTTTTCTTTTTATGAGGTGTTAAATAGGGATGGCCTCACCAATGCAAAAACATTGGCTAAATTGGCACACAGCAAACTCGGTCCTATAATTGAGTGTTTCATTTAGGAAGGTGTATCACACATGCACATGGACTATACGTGGGGATTTAAAAAAGGGACTTGGGGAGAACATGTGAAATTTCTAACTAAATTTATGAGTCTAAAGGCACTTGTGAAAAATCACTTATTAAAAGAGAAAGAGATGATAAAACTTTAAATTATGGTGAAATCCATCACAATTTTGTTTATTTTTATTTTCTTACTGATGTGTTGGAATAGTTCTCATTAAGAAGTAATTTAGAGCCTAAAATTGAATTTTAAAGATAGTGTTTTCTACTTTAAATCCATCTTCAGTAATTTCCCCAAATCTGACATAATAAAACAAGGAAAAATGCTATGGAATTGTATCTCATAGAACTTGTGAGTTCCATTTGCTTTTTTATTTATTAAGCATATACTTATTCCACATGAAGTAAGCAATATACTGAACTACTCAATTAGAGTGCTTAACTTAAACGGTCAGGATTTATTATCAAAGGTTGGTGAGGTCTTAAAATTCTCGATTCAGGTGACAATTTGAGCAAGAATTATATAATATTTTTTAAAAAGGAGATAGGCTGTTTGGGGCTTATCAACAGAAGTACACATCATTTTTGAAGCTCTCATTTCATACTATACAATAATAGAAAGTCACCTATGTCTAACCTTTGATGGAGCATTTGATGATCAAGGAAATTTTTTTCAGACTAGCAAAATGTGATAAAATAAAAGGAACTTGACAATTTTATTCACTGTTCTCTGTGGGTTCTCCAAATTATAAATGTTGAATTTATATGAATTGCTATATAAGAAAGATAAATCCACAGGGGATTTTCAACTTAACCCAAAGAGATAAGACAAGTGTCATAGCAGAAAAGACTTGACTCTGAAGTAGAAAACTCCAGTTCTTTATTTCAGCTCTGTATGTCTTAGAGTGTAATTTAACATCTGTCTGTGTGTCTCATTTTCCTCACAGTAAAAGAAGGATTCAACTAGATGAACACTCAGAGCTATAAGTCTATAAGGGTTACTTGTAATTGTTTTCTCTGTATATATTAATATATCTATCCAGATATATATTTATATATTTATAATGTGAGAGCCATTTATCCTGGTAATGACTTAATCCAATAAGATTTAAAAACATAATCCTGAAAGATTTTACTTTAGTATAATAGCTAATGTCTTAGGCTGACTAACATTTAAATGAATTTCCATAAGTTCTTTTTTTAATAGGTAGGATATTCATAAATAATAAACTTTTAAATGCAAAGTTCCTAACAGAGAACCAAAAAATTAGTGGTGTTAATTTATTTAAGCTATAATAATATTTAAAGGCCACTGAGGAAATTGGTTATGTCCTTATGCTTGAATTATAAGAAGACTTTCACATTACAATTTTTATTTCTGTTTACTTTTATTACAAATGCTATTTTTAATTGTGATAATACATTCTAAAAAAATTATACATACATTACAGATATGTCTGGCAAACCTTGTTTGCACCAAAAAAATTTTATATAAGCTATATTTGGCTATTTACAACTGTTAACCTAAGAAGGGTTGAGTAGCAATTTGTACCAAAACTGTATCATAAACCATTTAGGATTCATTTGGATATAAAATTATGGTGTCTTTTTTTTTCCTGAGAGTTATATATATTAAGAAAAAATCATCAAAATTTGGGTTGCTCACCATTTAAATAAAAAAATGGTGTTGGAACCATAAAAACCAAGTTCCAATAAATGTGCATATGTGTATAAAGCCTGAGAAAGGAAAAAGCAGCTCTTGACATTTGGGAGCTAGCCTGCGCCTAGAATTAGGCATTAGTGGAGCCAGCCTACTACTCAGAGCAAGGTCATGGTGTTCTCCTATTCAATATCAAAAACTTCATAGGTCACCAACACAGAAGAGGTCACTATGTGACCATGATGAAATGAGGCAAAAACAAGGCCACTGCGTATTCATAGATGAGCACAAACAATGACAAGATCAATGTGCAAACCACATGCACAAAAATTATGAAACATTCTCCACCCTCAACGAACATGAGTGATTGCTGCTACTTTTCCAGTTACAGTAGAGCACCACTTCTTTCCTCCCACCTTTTCAATAAACATTAAGATATTCAGTAATAGAATGTTCCCACTCCTGATAGCAGCCAATCCAAAATACTACTTTCCTGAATGCTCCCATAAAATTACCTAACACAACTCAAAATCCCATCTGTCCCTTCTAAGACCCTCTCACTGAGACATTCACAGTTCCCCCAGGAGTATGGTCCCTGTCCCCTGATTACAATGCTCAGTAAATCCAACTCTGTTTGACTACAAGTGTGTTCCTGGTGGTCTTTGAACATGAGACATTGACAAGATATCCATGCATTTTCTATGGTATATATTTCATGATTGAAAACTAAAAGCCATCTAGATGTATATGAATAAGTTTAGAAACAAATACACAATTGAGCAAAATTCTATGCCTCACAACATTTCCCAAGAAATCCACATAATTGCCTTTTCCTAAACATAAACATATCTGCAGGACCAAGATAAATGACATCTTGATTTACATAACATTATGTCTTCATTCAGATGCAAATTTCATTAACATAAATTCATCACTTTTTATCTGCCAAGCAAAGTGCTAGGGACTGTCATGTAAAAATGTTCTATTTAACCTCCAAAGCAGCCTATAAGGTAGATATTTTTATGTTGTTTAATCCCCATAATAGTCTAGTGAAGTTGGAGTTTTTGCCTAATTTTATCTATAAGGCAACATTAAGTGACTTGACTGACTGCAAGAGTCTGGGGCAACAACCAGAACCTGAATGCCCAATATGATAATAATAGATAATTAATAAAGTTACAATTTATTAATTCACTTAAGATACTGGTCCTATTTTGTGCCAGGTACACTAAATAATAGAGATGAAAATCCCTCTTGGATCTTACATTTCTGTGAGGCATGACAAATCAATAAACAAAATAAATTACTAAAATACATAGATGATAATCAGCCCTATAGAAAAAATAAATAAATTAGAGAAGCGTGATAGAGATGTAGGGGTGGGGGTTGCAATTTTAAAGGTGATGCTTAGGGAAGCTTTCCTGAAGGCAAACCTAAAGGAGCAACTAATGGACATACATGAGAGAAGAGTGATCCCGGCAGAGCAAACAGCAAGTACAAAGAACCAGAGACTGGAACGTGCCTGGTGTGTTCAAGGATCAGCAAGGAAGCCTGATGTGTGGAGAAACAAGAGTGAGGGGAAAGGACAAAGATGAGGTTTGGGGGATGGAGACGGAGACAAACACAAACTGAAGCCCCGAAGACTAGATGAAGCCTTGGAGGGTCTGAACAGAAGAATGTCATGATCTGACTTATATTTAATGCCATCTCTCTGCCATTTTGAGAGTTGTCTAGAGGAAGCAAGGTTTGAAGAATAGAAACCAGGTTATTTCAACAATTCAGGTAAGAGATGATAACACCAGAACAGGGGTTGTAGTGTTGGAGGTGGTGAGAAGTGGTTGGGCCCTAAGTGTAGTATTTTCAAGGTAAAGGAGACAGAAGTATGAAAGAGGTTAAGTCATTTGCCAGGATTAAGTGGCTCAGGATTTGATCCCAGATATTTTAACTGTGGGATTCGGCTCTCTTCTGAACTACATTGTTATAAACCACAAAGTACCATTATTTTTAAATAACACTTTTTTATTTGTGGTTTAATTCCTCAAAATATGACCATTTTATAAAATTACCATGATTTTACATATGATTACTCATGAGTTAAAAAAAAGATTGAAAAAAATGATCTCATTTGTTAGAAGCACTGAAATTTTACCTCTAAGAAAAATAAGCTACTATCAATTATGTGTTCTTTCTTCAATTAGCTGCCAATTTAATTATTTTCCTTAGCACACAGACATCTTAATGAAACAATTATGTTTTTATAAAAGTCAGAATATTGTTCAGTTTGTACAATGTGTATCATTCTAGAGTAATTTTCAGTTGATATTTTTTCTTTTTATCAGTTTCCAATTTTATGTAAATTGAAGGTTTTTTTCCAATAGGATAAGTGCTCAAATTTGTATATACATATATAGAAAGTCAGTGGGTCATTTCTTATTTCTTTTATTTTTTGCCTTCTTTAAAGATAATTATTATTACCAATCAGTTTCCTAGGAAGGAACATTCACTCTGTCAATTCGTCTTCTCCATCTGCTTTCACATACTGCAAAATTATAATCATCCATAATTTGTGATAGATTCTTGCCAAACGTTGCTAAAACAATTTAGAAAGTGCCAGACAAGGATACTTGCCAACTTACACACATTGCAGATGCTTTTGTTCTTTATACTTTTCTCCAGAAAAGTTGAATGTGAAAGTTATTTTTGATGGACTTTTTATTTTAATTCCAAAGTAACTGTGAAAGTGAATTCATTTTTATCTATTTGGAACAAATGACATTTTTTTTCCTCCTAAAGATGGTAACACAATTGATAGGGCAATACATATCACAACTCCCAAAATAAGACAAACTTAGAACTTAGTGAGGAACAATTATGCTGTGAACCCCTTAATGACCCAGGATGTGTCTTTTTATTTCACAATCTCTGAAACAGTGTAGTTCTTGGCATAACATAGGCACTCTGTGCTTGACTAGACATTCCAGCAAGAAAACTCAACTATTCAAATGCCTGAGACTGAAGAAAGGATATACTCATCTGAGAAGGTCATCATCCTTCACCAAGCTTCTAGTTTCAAAGAGTCCAAGAAGGAATAATACATGTAGAAAATGATATTTATTTATCTATATAGATTACCTGAACTAATCCTAAAATAAATACTATGACAGCTGTTATAGCCAAACAATTTCATGTTTTACTTTTTGAATGAAATAAATGAATGAACTGATGTTCCTTTGTTCACAATATCTCTGCTCTCCTTCAGAGACAAACTTCTCAAGATTGTCTCGAACTCATCATTTTCATATCACAAACTTTAATACTTTCTTAATTTCCTATAGAGCTATTCCTCCCAAGCCCCCACTGACGTCACCACAGATGTGTGTCACACCAAAGCTAACCTAACTCAACCCCTCACACCACTTGGCATGACTTACCACTCGTTTCTTCTCCAAGTATTTTCTTTTCTATATTTAATCCATCAATCTCTTGGTTTGCCTCTTATTTCTCAAGCCTTTTCTTCACAGTTTCCTTTGCTGGTTCTTCTTCTTCTTCTTCTAGATTACCAAATTTTGGTTGTCTGAGATCTTCATTTTTAACTTTCTTCTCTTGTCAAGAAGAGACATTTTCTTCCTAGGTGATTTCATATACATTAGTGACTTTGTATTGTTTTATGTGCTGACAACTCCTAAATTTCTCTCTCCAAACTTGCCCTCTTCCTTCACCTCCTAACTCATATATTTAATTTCCTTCTTTATATGTTTACTGTGGTTTCTATGGGCATCTCAAACTGAATGTAGCTCAAACAGAACAATGTTTTCCCTTCTGCCCAGATATCTACTTTTCCTATTCCTAAGCCGTCTCCATCTTAGCAAATAGCAGCAATAGCAGCTCAGTTTGTCAGGGGAAAACAAACAACCAAAACCTAATATGTATACTTGATTCCTTCATTTTACCCTGTCTCATCTCATCTGTCAGGAAGGTCTCTCAAAATATGTATCCCAAATCTGATCACTTCTTAGTGACTGCAACCTTAGTGAAATTCACCATCATCTCTAGCCCAATTTACATCAACTAGTATATCTCTTTTTATCTCCTTACCTCTCATTCTTGCTTTCCTAGCATTCATCCAGTGGCCTAAATTTTATTTCTTAAATTTTAAATGTAATCAATTTACCACCAACAGGTTCCCACTGCAAGAAAGTAAAATCCAATTTCTTACCATGGCCCTCAAGGCCCTACATGACCTCGTCTTTGCACAATGTCGTCCCCACCCCGATCCTTGCTTACTTGCTCTAGCCATATTGCCCTTTTGGCTTCTTAAAAAGTCTGTGCATTCCAATCTCAGAGCATTTGCACCTATGGTTTTTCGTGAAATGTTCTTCACAAAGATCTTCAAAACACTGCAAGGCAAGGGACCCTCTCCACTGCCTAATGAAAGAGCTCTACAACATATCCATAGTCCCTCTCAAGTATGTGAAACCATGGCACCTTCTTCATATTGTTTATCAGTATCTCACATCACTCTTTTTATTTAGCTTCTGAAATGCATGGATTTATTATCTACCTATTCTGCTCCTAGGTGACAAGCACTCTGAAGGCAACAATTTTATGTTTTACAACCCCAATACCTAGACAGTGGCATTCTGAAAATAATTGTTGGCCACCTTAAAAGCAATGTTAGAATAAGCAGATCCTGAATTAAGTATCTTGCACATAGTAGCTAATGAATAAATACTTGTTGATCAATTTTACCTCAGTGATTTTCTATCTTTACCTTTCTAGCTTTTTACCTTCAGGGTCTAGCCATGATATTTATCATATATATATATATATAATGTGAATATTAAAAATTATACATATTCACATATATGTTTGAAAGAAAAGAGGTAAATTTATCTCATTCATCTATTGCCTATTATTAATCCAATAAGCTACTGAAATGTTATGAATTGAGATATATTGTGTGTATAACATAGTTAAGACTATACTCATGCTACAGAAGATAATCATTTAAAAAGATTCTAACAGATCCTAACCCTTTTATTATTTACATAAATATTGACTGAGAGTAGTTTGAAACGTAATTTATTTTCTGAGTGAGACATAGTGCTTCTTAGTTAAAACTAAATATTATTTTGCTTGAGAAGTGGAAAGAAAAACACTGCTCTAATTACAAAATTTCTAATATCTCTTTGGACATTAATTATAGTTAAACTTATGACATAACTTTAAAATGAGCTTGTATTATCCTGGATAGAGCTAGAACCCATTCTACTAAGTGAAGTATCACAAGAATGAAAAATCAAGCACCACATGTACTCACCATCAAATTGGTATTAACTGATCAACACTTATGTGTACATATAGTAGTAACATTCATAGGGTGTCAGGCAGGTGGGGGGGAGGGGATGGGTATATTCACACCTAATGGGTGAGGTGCACACCGTCTGGGGAATGGACACACTTGAAACTCTGACTCGGGTGGGGCAGAGGCAATATATGTAACCTAAACATTTGTACCCATGTAATATGCTGAAATAAAAATAAAATAAAATAAAATTAGCTAGAATTAATCTCTATGGCAGCAAAGAAAAAAGTATAAATAACATGAAAAAGAATCTGGTTAGTATGTACATATTAATTGCTACTTAGGGTTCATATTCATTAAAGTAGTTGGAAAAGGTTTGACAGTATTTACTCCACATTGATTTCATAATCTTTTTTCCTTTCTGAGAAACACACTCATCAACATTTTGTCCTGATTTTATAACAGATACATAGATAGATTTTCACACAATTATATTTGATATCATAAATATATTCTAAATACAATATAAAATAGAATTCTAATTCACAAACTTAATCACTATACCCAGATAAAGTCTTTAGTTGTGTTTTAATTGCAAGCTTCTATCTGTAAGATAATATTTCTGGAATAAGTGGTCATGAGGATTTATTTGGCAAAATTAAAAGGTATATATGTGAGATTTTACTGGTAGATTATTCATTAGAAAGAATTACTAAGACTAATCATATCAACTGCATACATAACTGTGGTAGAGCCTCTTGGCAATAAACGTAGTTGATATGACTTGGTATTCAATAAGTTTATAATTCAATGGAAAAATACTATAGCCACAAACTTCCATTAGTGAAAAATATAAGCATATATAATTCACTACATATAATGATAAAATAGTATCTCACACCTAGTGTTTATTATGGAGACTGTACTAAGTGCTTTACATACATTAAGTAATTGGATCTTCATCATTCCATAAGATAGACATTGCTATTATTTTAACTCCATTTATACAGATAAGGCAATGGAGGCTCAAAAAACGTAAGTAACTTGCCCAAGGTCACACAGCTTCCAAGTTATGACTATTTGTCTGGACTTATGATATTTGATTCCTGATTTAGTGTCATTTCCCATAACAATGTACTATGTATCAGTATCAAAGTCATTGCATAAATGAATATATTGAGAAAGAAAGGAGAAAAATTCACTGAAGAATTAGAATGGCAAAAAAAAAAAAAACCTACTGGGGTTTGTTAATAGAAGTAATTGAATACAGACACATGCATATAAAACATTTATTATCACTTTGTGCTTACTTTGTACCAGGCATGGTTTGAACTATTCACACATTTGAATTTATTTAATCCCTAAAAAAACTCTATTAATTAGTCACTGTTATTATTTTGAATATACAGATGAATACACTGAAGATACTGAAACACAGAGGAGTTATACATATTTTCTAAGGTAACAGCATTATAAAGCAGTGGTGCTGAAAATCAGTGTTGAAATGATACTTAAAATGCATGGTCTGAATGATATTGTCCAAGGCCTCAAGAAAGAATATAGATGGAGAATTTTTATAAGAGGACTAAGACCTGAACTGTGGATCACTTCTAAAATTGAGAAGTCAGACAGATAAAAAGAGGGAAAAACATAACTGTGACAAGGCAACCAGTGCTGGAGAAGGAGAAAACCAGGAGGGTTTTCTTGCCAAGAAAGCCAAGAGAAGACAGTGATGCAGAAGAGAGAGAGAGAGATCGATTATGGCAAAGGCTCCTGAGAAGTGATGAAAGGGTTAAAATTTTTGAAAATTGCAAGCTGTTAGTGATTATTATAGTGCAATACCAAGAAAAAGACAGATTAGTGGCAGAAAAACACAAAAGTAGGAGTTAGGGCATTAAGAAATTTAATAGGGGCAATACTCTCTCAAGTGCTACAGAAGCAGAGAAATAGTCCAGCAGTGTGAGGGAGATGTGGGGTCAAAGCAGGGCTTGAAGAAGACAGCTAGCTTTAAAATATGTTTATATGCTAATGGAAATGATCAAAGAGGATATATAATTGGCTACGGGGGAGATAGAAATATCAGGAGTAAAGTCTCTACCCACACAAGAAAACCAACATGATGGTTAATTTTATGTTTTAATATGACTGGACTGCAAGTATGCCCAGATATTTGTTCAAATATTATTCTGGTGTATTTTTGGATGAGATTCCCATTAAATCAGTAGACTGAGTAAAGCATATTGTCCTCCCTCATGTGAGTGGGCCTCATCCAATCAGCTGAAGCCCTAACTAGAACAAAAAGACTGACCCTCCCCAAGTAAGACAGAATTCCTCTCCCCTGACTGCCTTCCAACTGGGATATCACATTTGCCTGTTTTCAGACTTGAACTGAGATATTATCTCTTTCTGGGTCTCAAGCCTGCCAGCATACTGACTGGGAAACTGTACCATCTGTTCTTCTAGTTCTCAGGCCTTCAAACTTGGACTGAAACTATACCATTGAATTCCTTGGGTCACCAGCTTGCCAACTCACCCTGCAGATCTTGGGACTTGTCAGCCACCATAATCATGTAAGCCAATTCTTTATCATATGATATATACTGTTTCTCAAGAGAACTCTGATTAATGTAACAAGAATCCAGAGAACAATGCTTAAAATTTGCCTAACTAGGAGATGGATTCTAGGTGCTTGAGCTCAGCTGACCCTCAGACCAGACCAGACCCCAAACTGGCAGGAATGATGAGTCACACTCTTCACCTTGCTCCCACTTTGTATCACAAACTAGCAGAAAAGGGGTCCAAAGACCATTCTGAAGACCAAGAGTATAAGAGAATGGTCATGGTCCTCAGTGACTCCCTTTCTCCCTCACTGATGGTCTAAGCAACTGGTGAGGAGTGAGGAGCAGAGATGATATGAGTAGTCAGGGTCTGACATAGAAACTCTAGGAAAATCTTGTTGTACAGCAATGCATGGTATATGTTCTATTATTTTCACTGTTCCATTGAGCTTACCCAATGTTCTCAAAGCAATAGGCAAAAAAAAAAAAAAAAAAAAAAAAAAGCTATTCAGAAGGTTTATTTCTTTTAATATTGTTCTTTTCTTTATTTTTCTTCTGAATTGTATTTTATAATTTATTTGTAGTGGTTAGTCATTATTTGTGTATGATTACAAAACAAATTATAGCCATTTATGAGATTTAAAAACAACTGAAACACCAATCTCATACCATCATTCTCCTGCCTGTAATACTTGTTGACTATTTTAACTTTCAGAATAAAGTCCAAACTCTTAATATTGAATTCTAAGTCCATCAATAAGGTAGTAAAATCTATTTTTCTTCTTAAGTTAATTTGATTAGTTTATTTTTCTTGCAAACAAATGATCTCCAAGATGTTATTATTCTAAACCTTAGGCAGCCGTAGAACATTTATTTGTTGTTTGTTTATGGTGTGTCTGTTTCATTTCTTCAGTGGATACTACATCATTATAGTTGTTTTGTGAGTATATTTTGTTTTTTGTTTTTGTTTTAATCAGTAGAAAAGAAAAAGAGATTGACCAAGGGCAGCCACCATACCATGAAGATTAGGACTCTAGGGAGGTAGATGAATGAAAGAAGACATTTTAGAAGTGTTTCTATGTATGTTACAATTTAGTTAAACTTTACAAGAGTCTGTGCATTTATGTTTAATTTCCGTGAACAATATTTAATGTATGTAATTGTGTATTGTTTATGTTTATCTAAGTGCTATGTATTCAACTTCCATAGCTGTTGCCATGTTATAGGTAATTATTTGCTATTAAGTGCAGCAGATGATTTATAGGAAAATATCCTATAGATAGGGTGACATTTGGAACTGGAGATATAGATTACATTGTGAGATTTATTTATTTTATTTCATAATTATCCATGTCTATATTTTAAAACAGAATATAGGCAACAGCATTACATAGCAAGACCCTATCGGCAGATATGAGATGGATTACATAGCTCTAGAATTATTTGATTTAATGAATAATGTTTGCCTGACTTTAAAAATAATATTAGTTGATGTAAATTAGTAATATTTTTCAATAGGTTCAATTACCTTTTTGCAAAAGATAAATCATCTTAATCCATTTCTATAAAATGTTTAAACATGCTGCCATGAATAGTTTTTATCCATGCACCGTGAAATATTGCCAAAAGTTTTAACCTCATACTAACCATAAATAATGCTTAAATGATGCTGCAATTTTTGCAATCTGGGGCCATTCACAGATGAATTATTCAGCCAAAAGTGATATCTTTACTAGAGTAGTCTTGTCTCATTATCTCATTCCAAGATGAATAAAGAGGAGGGGAAGTGTTAAGCTGATTCATACTGTTGCCATATTTAAACTATTCTCTCATAAATTTAATATTGTTTGGTAAACTAAAAGTAAGATATTTGTAACAATCTCAAATTTGTTTTAGGTGGAAGGATTTCTCATAAAAAATGAAACATTTTCTGTTTGAAAGATGTTCTATTACATTCTTAAATAATCCTCTAGAAGAAATTGTATTGGCATATTAAATAATTAAACAAAATTTGAAGCATACTACATATATTTTATGTATTCTTTGTGATGCAATATAAAAGATGTTTTCTTTTTTTAAGTGTATCAAAACATACACATTCTAGGTTAAGATGAAAGCTTAATCCCAAAATTAGAAATATAAAAGGAATGCATTATTTAACTTGGAAAGCTTTGAAAGATTGGTCTTATTCCAGATGTTCACAGGTCATGGTGATATAGTAATATAATCTCCCTCCTTAGGGCACAAAATCATTACCTGGCTCCTTGGGAGTCAATTTATGAAATCTTTCGGCATCACCTGGACCATTATAAAAGCATGTGTGCAGTCAGGACACTCTGCAGACCCACAGTTGGTATACACTGATAACACATTTGGGTAATATATGGGCTTCCTATTTGGATCTCTTTGAGAAACTGCATTTGGTATCAAACAAGTATATTTTACTTTATTTTAGAAACTGATACTGAAAATATGATAGAAAGATACTATCCCAGAAACCATAACACAAGAACTCTAATGCAAGCCAGCATCGTCTCTTTGTCCACTAATCTCAACTCCATTCGCAAACAGGAGCCAGAGAAATCTTTTTAAAAAACTGAAATTTGATCATCTTGTTCTCCTGCTTAAAATTTTTCACTTATTTCCATTGTCCTTTGCATAAAGACCAGAGTGCACAGCAAGGTTCTTAAGGCATTGCATCCTCTGCTTCCTTAACTGCTTCACAAGCCTTATTACCTCCTCTTCTCCTCCAGGTTAACTGCACCCATCTGTCTTTGGCCCTCTTTAAACTCCTACAAAAGCACAGAGTTCCTTCTGACCTCAATACCTTCAAACTCCTATCCGTCTTTCTTGTCTCAGCCTAAATATAGTATTCTCAGTGAAGTCTTCCATAATTCTCCACACTAACTTAGATGTCCTCATCATACACACTCACAAAACCCTGTACATTTCATTTCATGAATCACCACTGTAATTAATGAGAAACGTTTATATTATAGATCTCTCTACCTCTTCCAAACCATATGCTTCCCAAGGGTAGGAAGATACCTGTCATTTACTCTAACATCCTAGAATAGTATCTGACACATTATAAGCACCAAATAAATGTTTCTGAATGAATGAAACAATTTTAAACATGTTTTAATTAGGAAATTTTGCTTGCATATCTTTGCTCATTTAATGGCTTATGTATTTGTTTATATTTTTAAATCTGTATCATATACCCATAGTTACCTTCTAGATGACATTTACTTTATGACTTCATCCTCGACTCTCCCTACTGGATATGACTGATGCTCTTTCCATCCTTGGCTTGCAATTTTCCACCTGGCATCCTAGGTGCTCGTGTGCCCAAGCTTTAGGTTCCTTGGGGAGAGGGCCTATGTGCTATTTATCTTTATATCCCCATGTGATATAAAGCTTACCTAAGAGGCAAACAAGAAACATTTAGTTTAAATTAGGGAATGTTGTAGAAGAATGTGTGATAGAGTCTAAATTAATGACCTCAAAAAAACTTATCTAGCATACAGACATTTCCTACAAAATCATTTGTTGTTTAGAAATGAGTATAAGTGGCTAACCAAATGATTGAACTGCTGAGGAGTGCAGTTTGCTTAAGAAGACTCTTCTCAGCTCCATTTTAGAAACACGAAAAGGGATAAGAGGAAAAAATATCCCTAAAGAGGTACACATTCATTCACTTCAGGTATCCAGAATATTCATTTTAGATGTCTCCAAAGAAAAATACCCAAATTTTAAAAGGGCCACTGGGCCCTTGGAGTTTTCAACATTTACACCAACAAAGGTATGTTCTGAACAGATGTTTAGTACAGTATATTATTCAGACCTGATATCTAGGCCAATCCCAGTAAATGCAAAGTGGCTTATATTTTTTAAAATTAACTTTTCTAGATTTAATAAAATATATTATCTGGGATGGTACATTAATCTGGTAAATTCACAATAATATGTGCTAAAATATCTGAGTTGATTACAATATTCCAAGAAGCCATTTACATATAAAGCAACCAATGGAAACTGTTTTGTACTTGTATGTGTATGTGTGTGTGTATGCACATAATATCCTACTTGAAGATCTACATATATTTATATTAGGCCCTTACTATTTCCTTCTAAGGGAAGTGTTCACAAGTGAATCCTTCATTCCATTCTTAATGAAACGGGGCAAAAAAATTCCTTTCTTGTTTTTAGCAGCAGAGAAATTCTTTGTTTCATTTTTAAAAATATTTTAAAATCTAAATTTAAATGTTTAAATAGGAAAAATAATGGCTGCCTTTTGTTCACTGATAGGCAAATTCCTCTAAGAACAAAGAAGAATATAAACAAACTGAGAAAAGGTGATATAGACACAAAAGATCTATTTTTGCCAAGTATATTTGAAAAGAAATAGTCAAACTTCTTACAAATCTAGCATTTCAACCTTGCCCTACCCTGGCAATTCTTTTTTATTATTCATTACTAAGCTGAGATAGTTAGAGCTGTAAGAAATGCATCCCTCTGGTTAGCCCTTAAAGACAAATATGTCTATCTAATAAATATGAGGTCCAGCTTTGGATCAATGAAATAGGAGCCAGGATTCCTACAATTAAGTCATGAATCTTTGACTGATTTTTCCATAGATCTGGGAAGAGCCACTTAAGCTCTTTATATCTTCACTTTGCAATGTGAATAACAACACAGCATATGCATTACTGGACCTTGTACAGTTTAATTCTCTGCAAAAGCACTTTAAGATACTTTGATGAGAAGCACTATATTAAAGAAATTATTACTGTTATTCATTTAACTGTTTGTAAAACATTGTGAACAAAGAAAAGTACAAGCTCATTGCATGCTAGGTAAGGGATGTTGGAAACCATTAATGTAGTCAGATTTCTCAGAGTAAAAAATTTCAATTTCAGTTCCATAAGCAGTTGTCACTGATTGAGACATGACAATCCCTTAGTTGATATGTTTGCACACCTCTCACTATGTTGAATCTAACAGGCAATTTGGTTTCCTGGGTGAAATAGAATAAAAAATTCTATTTTTTTCTTAGTGGTTCTTATCTTATAAGCAATTCATATTCAACTATCCTTCATGTTAATAGCTTCTAAATTTGGGAGAGGCTAGAGGTTTATAAACCTTAAAATGGAACATAGTTTCAACCTCAGTTCACCCATCGGTTCAGTAAAGAGATTAGCAAAGTCATGCATATTATAAAAAATACTCAGCCATTAATGAAGTCAACTTTTGTCTAGTAACATAATGTTCATCAGTATGTCTTTTGTAATGAATTTTTTCACTTATAACTTTTGAGTTTTACTTCCTCTCTCCTTGCCATTAACTTAAGTGAGGATATTTTTATACTCTGCAAATGAAGTCCTTATGCAAAAATAAAGCTTAACTTTCTGATGCCTTATTGAGAACATGTATCCTCACTTTCAAAGACTACAAGCCATCAAGGATGTGTTGGCCTTTTCTTCCCTTTAAAAGAAACCAGAAACCTCTTGCCTTAGCCAAGCACACTCATTGATCAGAGGGTTCTCTTAAATTGACTTGTCATCAGAGAAAACCTCATTTTCTTTCTTCCTTCCTCCCTCACTCCTCAATGAAGAGGTCACTGATGGGAACAAGAATATATCACGAAAAGGAGTTTAGAATTTCTCCTTGGCCTTTTCAAAAGCTACATCCAAAGCAAGTTCACAAAACCTCACATTTCACAAAGACCCAGTGCCTTAAAATAGAACACCAAGATACTGCACAGAATACCTGCTATATTTTTCAAAGAAACATTGTCTTCAAATGTGAGAAAATTATGAGAATTTATAATTTATGAATAATTGCAAGTCTACCATTTGCTGGTTTTATTTTCCTGCTTGAACGGTCATTTGTTCTGATCTACAAGGTTCAGGTCAGGTATTATGGATGTGGTCTGATTATATTAGATAGCATAAATAGACCTAGAATAGACCTTAGCTCCTGAGAAATCTTAAAAAAAAAAAAAAGAAAGAAAAAGAAAACATTACCTTAAGAAACATGACCTTTTCAGTAGTAGAGACTTTTCCTTTATGTTCAGAAATATCCTTGAACTTTGTCTTCTGATTTTTATTTTATTTTAGGTTAGGTTCTCTGTTAGTCTGTTTATTTTTTTTTTCTAAATGGCAATATTAACTTTTGTATCAAGGATACAGCAAAATTAAGATGAGAAGAATTGCTTTTAGAAGAGTAGATTTAAGAATTAAGGATGTACTTTTATCAAATGGGCCTGGGAAGAACTAAGAAATGATCCAACCATTACATTTTGATAGCACTTCCACAGGTCTATATGCTTCAGGCTTAATATAAGTCTTCCTGCATGAGGGTCAAGATTTTCTGTTGGCCTCTCTATTTTGTTCACCACTGTATTCCCAGCATCTAGAAAAATGCCTGGCACAAAGGCACACTGAAATATTGTTATGAATAACTGAATGAATGAATGATTCCTGCTAATCTCCAATATCTGAAATAGTAAGGTGTCTCCTTAGTCAAATTAATGTTTCTTACCATTCCAATCTATCTTGCATCTGAATAACAATAAACGATGCTTTTTCTGGGCTGTTGGTTTAACTAAATTATTTCTATTGAGGCTTGGTCATTGCATTATAAATTACTGTTTTGAAGTCCTACACTAAGTATTTCTCTACCATCTAAATTTTCTTTCTCAATCTTTTTTGCTTTTTTAACCTTTTTGCTCCTGCCTGGAAAAATGTTGAATATACAGATATTCACATTGCATTTAGATTTTCATATTTTATGGGATGCCTTCCCTGTACATCTTTTATGATATTGCTATTTGGTATACTAAATAGCTCCTGAAATCCAATTCTTACCTAAAAACTAACTGGGATCATTTTTAAATAATTTTTCCTGATGTCCACTGTCCTTAACATACAACAGCCTATATATAAGTTGTATATAATTACATGCTCATCTATTTGTTAAATATTTCTTGTTCAATTATATCCTGTAGCTAGGAAGAAATGAAAATTTCAGCGCAAAAGGAATTAATTGAAAATAATGATGAATAAACTATAAAACACAAATTGTCATATTTTCATGAATTAGAGCCATAATTTGGAAGACTATTAAAGTTTTAATAGAAACTTCTAACTTTCCTTCATTTGTCTTATCAACTTAGCAGTTGAAAATTGATTTCCTGATTGCTTACAAAGAGAAAGGGAAAGGAAGACAATATCTTATACTTCTTTCTAATAAGAAATTGATAGAATAGGATAAATATCCAGTCATAAACTTTGAATGTTGCCATCAAAGAAAATAAAAAGGGAAAGGTTGTTTTTGGAGTCCAAAATTACAGCAGGTAGGTGATGAGAATTTTCTGGGCCTCAGTTTTATCACCTGACAATTAGGAATAATACTGTTGGTACCATCATAATACAAAAGGTCACCATGTGTGAGTCCTTGAATCTTATCTTGCAATTTACTATTTCACAAGTTCTGAGAGATACCCACCAGAAGACATATAACATTGTTTTGTTGGTCTTCATTTCTAAATTTCTGTTTGGCTTGGCAAGAAGACTGCTTTTGCCACTTTCAATTACATTCTATGTTAGAAACTTTTATTTAAATTAGAATTAGTATAGAAGTCAAGAGCATAGTTTGGTAATTAAAGCTACCAGGGCTGACATCCAGGATCTGCCAATCTCTAGCTGATTAACCTTAGGGCTATTAACTTCAGAGCCTATTTTCTCTTCAATAAAATGAGGATAAAACATTTATTTCACTGGATTGTTGAAAGATTAAATACAATAATAGCATATATAAAGTTTTTCTCAAAGTAGGGAAACATACTACATGCACAATAAACGGGAAGCTACTATTTTAATGAAGTAATTTCTTCCTTGGTCTTTTTCCCAATAACATAGGATAAAATAGAATGAAGTGATTAAATGAGAGTATTTTATTTGAAAGTGATTCCCAAATGAACAAGGGTTTAGCCAGTCCAGGGTAAAATGTATTTCTTCACTCCTCACTCTATAACCTCTAGCTAATTAAAGATTGGATTGGTTGTGTATCACTGAAGACGTCTTTTCTTCTTCAATTCCATCTTGAAGGCAGAGTAAGATGAACATACATGTATTCTCAGGGCCTGCTAGAAAAGACACATTTTTGGCTATTTTATTTTTTTGTCCAGAGAACTATTTTGTTCTTATTGGAGTTCTGTATTAATGCCATTAATGTAAGCATTTTGTTAGATCTTATTAGAAAATGTATTAGATTTTCTAATTATCTTTTACTTTTTCTAATATATTCCAAAGAAATAAGCAAGCCTAATACAAAGATTGAGTGCCCCCCTAAATCAGGGGACATACAACTGGGGCCAAATGTATTTGTCGCTGTCAAACTGAAATTAAATCACTCCTAGTTTTCAACAGGTTAATCAGTGAACATATGGAAGTGAGTTCTTTGTGCTGGAAAGCCTATGCAGAACACCTAATATTCACAATTTCTTCAGCTATTACCAAAATAATAACTTCCAGGAGAATCTTTACAGCTGTCGTAACTACTGTGAAAAGCCACTAGAATCTTGGCAGGAAGTGGAATATAAGGGCAATAGCATTAGATTTGGAGCCATACAGACTTGGGTTTGAGTTCCAGGTCTGTCTGATGCTTGCTGTGTAATCTTAAACAAGTTACTGAGACTCTTAGAGACTTAATTTCTCCTTTTGTGAAGTGGTAGTTATACTTTCTCTTTATAGCTGTTATGATTTAATAAGGTAATGTTCATAAAGGTTAGGTCTTGGACCATGGTTAATACTTGATATTCTTGATATTTTTATTTTTCTTTCTAACTTCATCTTAAGCTGTGATCATTATTATTTATGGAATCATCTATGTGAATACTTCCAAAGACAAGGTACAAACAAATTTGATAATTTAATGACTCTAGGACTAAAGATCCCACAAATTTGCAGTAGCCAAAAATGACATGCATTATTTGGGATTAAATTGACCTTTGTTAATTCAGAACAGGAACCTGTATCTTCCCAAAGCTGTATTTCTCAAATATACTGAAACAATTTTGAGTAGTGTTAAAGAAGAAACAAAGAATACAATATAATTAATCTTTTGTTTTTAGTCTTGCTCTACCTCTACCTGCCAATTTTGGCAAGAAAAATCAATTTCCACTTAAAAGGTATGATAATCTGGTAACATAAATTGAGTCTCTGCGTAAGGCTCATTAATGATGGATACTGCCAAGACTTTGTAATAACAATTTTCATCTATGTTCTCAGCCTTCTGAGGCCCATTAAATGTCATGGTTGAGATTCCAAGGCTAGACATTGCCTCCACTGATATTTGAGCCAACCTATAATTTCTTATTTAAGCATTTTATACTCCAAAATATTATTCAATATTAAATATTTTCTGCATGTCTAATAGGTATAATAAAATCTAACATTATCTGTAATCAAATATCAGTTGAATGGATAGAAAATGAGACATCTTTGGAATCAGTATTTAATGAAAACAAAGCAATAATTTCTTTTGATTTGAAATAAATATCTATTTAATATTATGAGTTTCTCTTGAGAATTCGTGGGATCATTTTTAGAAATATGAATAGTTCTTTTGAATATTCATACACAAATATTTATTTCCAGTAACAAGGATTGGCAAATGTCAACATATTAGGTTTATGAAATATATCAACCCATATTTAAAGTATTTCCAATTCATAAAAGCTAAAGGCAATGTTGGCCAATAACTTCATTGCTTAATTTCATTCTTATATTTACATATATATAATGCATGTTTTGATTCATTTATAAATTGTTCCAATGTTGTTTTTAAAAATATTTATTTTGTTCTTAGGTAATGTCTTTCTTTTTAAGGAGCTCAAAGCACTCTATAAATGTTAATGGGCATTTTCACAATGCCCTTATAAGGTAGATGGCAATGAGTTCTGTGAATTTCACTGATGTCATTTTTCAAGGGGCTAGGAAAATGTTAAGCCATAAAAGCTCAGAATCTAGTAGTGCTAGGTCATACGAGATGAATGTGTAATATAATGAAGTAATCAGATTTAACTCTGGTTCTTCTTTGTTTTAAATCGAAATGATTTCTAAAGATAATACAAAATTGATTAGAGAAATTTCTATATGTTTACATGGGGGTAAGAGAATCTATTTCTCATTTTTTTCTCTCTTTGTTTCACTGTTGTTAGTCACAACCACTAATTTTTCTCCTATCCCAACTTTCTACAGATTAGAAGGTAGCTGATAATAGATCTTCTTTAAAAGTATTCCCCAGAAGGATACTCTTTATTCTATAGTTTGGAAAGAAAAATTAAGCTGAATAGACATTTGATGGCAAAGTTATTGAATATAACCGAAAATCCACATTAGCAAAAATGACAAAAAAGTTACTGAATATAACTAAAAATCAACATTAGTGAAAATGACAAAAATAGAAAGACCTTTATCTTTGTGTTCCCAACCCAATATCTACCATGTACTAGGAATGTTTTAAAATATTTATGAATTGCACTAAATTCATTATACACCAGATGCTCCAACATGCCTTTAGTATATGTTAAATGGATAATAAACATTTCTTGTACTTTTGAGAATTCAAATGGTTACTTCACACTGAGTGTTGGAGAATTAAGTGTTAAGTGGGCAGAATCTACAATTTTCACTTTAAAATAAATTAAAGATTGGTTCCTAAATAATACATAGGCTTTTGTGGAAAAATAGAACTGACAGGATTTTGTATTTTTTAAATATGACTTAGGAAAATGCATTCTTAAGTACAAAGGAAATCTGAATCACACGAGTTACACTTGTGATTGTCAAGTAAAGAAAGAGATAGACAATCATTGAACTAGTGCCCAGAAAATATTTCATACTTCACAGCAGACAAACATCATACAAACAGCCATTCATAAAATCCAAAGCTGTTGCTACATTGCAATAAAGTAATTATCACAAATAAAATAATGCTCTGGAATTAATGGTAATATTTGACATAAAACTAAATTTTCTGGGCCTCACCAATTAGGTTTTCAACAAATTGGCCCAGGGAGATTGGAGGACATCCAATCATCATCTCTATACTCTGTAGTGATTTATGACTCAGTCTCAAAATATTCCTTTTCTTGTCAGGAAAAAAAATATTCAAATGTATCCTGTGAAGATGATTTTTTTTTTTTTTTTTAGTATTCCTGTTGTATGGTCCATGACCCTTAATTGCTACAAAAATATCTTTGATGAGATTTTTTCTATGATGCCCTTTATCTATAATATTTCTTTTCTGGGTTTGGATGAGCTTTATAATATATACATTTTACATATAAAATAGGAGAGAACTAAAACACACAAGGAAAAATAATACTAATTGAATTCTTAGTACATCTAATAATTATCATTAAATTTCTTAAAAGATAACTCTATTTTCATTACAATATTGCTATTTTTTAATAAATGAGAAAACTGGGAAAGTGAGGCTTAGTGTATTAAGCAACTTGATGATCTTCACTAACCTTTTTTTTTTTTTTTTTTCCAAGAGACCTTGTCTTGCTCTGTGGCCCATGCTGGAATGTAGTGGCACAATCACAGCTCACTTTGAAACTTCAGATTCCTAGGCTCAAAGGATCCTTCTGCCTCAGCCTTCTGAGTAGGTAGGACAACAGGGCCGTGACACCATGACTGGCTAATTTTTTTTTCTTCAATTTTTTGTAGAGACAGGGCCTCACTATGTTGTCCAGGCTGCTCTCAAACTCCTGGCCTCCAGTGATCTTCCCACCTCAAATCTTAAAAGTGCTAAATTTGGATTCAAAGATCCAAAATTGTCTAACATCAGAATGTATGGCATAAAAAGCAATATTACTGAAACTCAACTTATCATTGCTAAGTTTTCTTTAAGTAAAATTAATGTGAGAAATAAATTAACTTTTATTTTTACTTTATTATTCAGAAAAAGGAAATAATTGACTTCTCATTATGTTTAAACAAATTATATCAGGAAAAAGGATGGTGAATTACAACATTAAACTAAGAAATCTTGAAAATTTTTTCCAGTAGAAATTTTACTTAAAAAGAAATACTACAGTTTTGGGGTCTTGAAAATATAATTGGGTACATATCAAAATATCATCAAGGTTATTAGAAGCCTCTGCTATGATGAAATAGGATAAAAACTAATTTTGCTAAATGGAATCAACAAGGTCTTTAAACACAATTATATTTAAGCCATAATAGGAGCACCGAGCTGTTTTATGAGGCAATAATCTGGTTCCCGCGTGTATAAACTATAAGGCTGAAGGCTGGTTAGAGTTTTGCAATAAGAGAATCGGATTATTGCCTCATAAAATCATTCAGCACTTTTCTCATTGTGATTATTCTAAGTCTTTGAGAATTTACTTTTAAATAAATGTCACTACACAAGTACATACTAATACTTACATGCACCTCCCCAAAAAAACTATGACAAAAAAAGTAAGTGATGGACACAGATTGCACCCTTTTGTAATAATAATAAGAGACACATCATATTTAGCCCCAAGAAAGTAGTTACTCATAATGCAATAAGGTAGCTATTCTAAATCTTTAAGATTTCTTAGAGTTTTAAATATATTTTTACTTTCTAGATTTTGTTTTTGTTTTTGTTTGTTTGTTTGGTTTGTTTTGGTTAGTCTCCACAATTATGTAACAAAGTAGTCATCAGTGGTATTTATCTTGGATCCATTATTTTCAGAGAGAGGACCCAATGTTCACGAAATTCTCATTAGAAAAAATGTGCATTTCTAATTCTGTTTTCTATTCAGATTATTGCCCTTATAGGAACCATGTAAGTTAGCTCCCTCCTGTTCTGTTCTTTATGACTATTCATCATTTGATAATCATCTTAAGTTATATCTCAATGCACAGAAATCTGGCTTAGGCTTAAGAAAAGTTGAATCTATGTTATTCAAGATACTTCAATGGCTTTTACTATATTTCACTGTCAAAAATATTTTCTATCTGCAAAAACAAGTCACATGGCCAGGGATATATATTCCGCCTGCTTGACTGAGAGTAATTACAAGGCCACATGGCAAAGAATGTAAATGTATAAATCTTTTTTATAAGGAGGGAATAAAGAATTACAATAAAAATATAAATTTTAGAAAGAATTGACAAATCTACAATCATCACAATAGAAGACTCTAACAAACATTAGGCCAGAATAAAAAATTAGGTTGAAACATGTAAGAATACTGAGAATTTTTAAAATATAATTAACTCAGTTTATGTCATATAGCTAAGAGAGTACACAGATTTTTTTCCAAACACAAATTACAAAAATAAATTTAACCATATTGCAGTAAAAAAAAAACTTAGTTCTAAAACCTAAATATCATGGAAACCACATTCTTTGAACAATATGCATATAGATGTTAACAAAAAAGGAAAGCAAGTAAATAGAAAAATACATTTGGAAACCAAAAAATAACTATTTTAATGACTCTTAGATCAAAGAAGAAATTTAAACGGAAATTATACTATATTCAGAAATGACCAACAGGGAGAAGGATATATCAAAACCCATCATTGCAGCCAGAACATGTCTCAGAGGCAACTGTGTAATTGTAAATGCATTGTTTATAAAACAAAAAAGGCTGAAAATAAAAAACAAAATAAACTTTTAACTCAAGAAGCTATCATTAGAATAGCTAAATTAACCCAAATAAAATAGAAAGAAGTAACTAATGAGAACATAAGGTAGAACTTAATGAAACATGGAACAAAAGTAGACTTGATCATAAAGTTAAATCTATATTATAAACTGCCTAATACAGGTATATATGAAAAATCCAAATTAAAGGGAAACATAACAGCAAAATGTAAATTCACTAAAATGTACTTAAATGTATTAAAAACTCATTGAGAGTATAGAAAAAAAGCAAAGATTTCCAATTCATGCTTCAGAGATAGCCTAAGACCAACATCAACAATGGATTTAAAAATTATTACACACAAACATGATTAAAAAGTAGAGATCAACCTTACATAATCATACATATAAAAATTAAAAATATTAGAAAGTTAACTATTATACATTAGTAGTATAGTTAAAGAATAACAGATCATGACCAAATACAATTTATTTCAGAATGTACATGGAAAGCACAACATTAAAAGCTATAATTTAAAGTTTAAGTTTGTAACATGTATGATCATTTAAATAAATGTCAAAAATCATAAAATTAAAAAGTCATTTTAAATTAAAAACTAGCATAGATGCCTTTTCTATATGCCCAGAAGTATGTGCCTACATACACACACACACAGACAATAAAATAAAAGTGATGTTTAAAGAGCATTTGATAGAATATGAAATAAGCTCAGTAAGAATAAAACATTAAAATTATTCCCATAAATACATAAACAAGATATGTATGCTTCCTGTTATAGCTACCGTCCAAAAAAGGTATAAAAATGATTTCCTTCAAATAGAAACAAAAATATAAAATAACTAGAATTAAATCTAATAAAATTGTGTGAAACTAAATGAAAAAACCCACAAAGTCTGCATAAAAAGAAAAACATATTCTTAGATGAGAAGACAAGAAAGATAATCATATTATCAATATAATCTACTAATTTGGTAATCCCAAACAAAATTCTAAAAGAATATTTTCTATGTTTGATAAGTTGATGATAAAACTGTCTGATACATAAAATGATGATAACACCAACAAAATAATTTTAAAAGAAAAATAATGAAAAATTTCCATTGTAGCTTTTAGAAAAATGTGCTATAAAATCACTTTAGTCTTGGTGTATAGAATAGATTCTGTTTTATATTTTCAGATAGAATAGAATAGAGGAAAAATTCCCATTGAATTTATAAGATGATAAAGTTGGCATTTGAAAAACTGTTTTTAGGGGTTCAACTTCTTTTGTGGCATTATCCATTTTTAAAATTTATACAAAATATACAGAAAATTTTACTCAGACATATTTGAGCTAAATGTGTAAAATTAATACTTAACTAGAAAATTGAATGTATTTATGTTTTTGGAATAGAGAAGGTCTTAAAAGAGATTTAAAAGGAAAAGATAGAAATAAAAATATTCAGATATAGCTACTGAATATTTTAATACTGCTATATGACCACGACATAGATTTAAAAAACTAAAAAGTAAGTGAATGTAGGTGTTTTATTTCCTACATACATTCCCACCTCCCAAATGTTAAAAGAAAGACATATTCAAACAACTTTTATTCAGACTTACAAAATTAAACAATTTTTATAATATCCAGTGTTGGCAAAAGTATGGGGAAATAAATACTGTCATGTAGTTTGAGTTAAAGTAGCCTTTCCACTGAGAACAATTTGGTTGTAATTACTAGATCCAGAAATTCCTCTTCTATTATAGAAAAACAATCAGATTTTATACAAAGAGACATATAGAAAAATGTTCACTGTAACACTGATTACCTTGACAAAGAATGTAAAACAAGGCAAATGCCTATTATTTGGGGAATGGTTAAATAAATAAAAGTACATCAATAAATAAATAGCATGTGGTCATTAATATTAATGAGATATATCTATAAATAATAACCTTGAAATATGTCTTTGATATATTGCTAACTGTAAAAAGCAAGTTGTAGAGTAATATGTATAGTATGACCCATTTCTTAATGATGAAATGTAGGGAGATATATATGTATTGTGTGTGTTCGCGTATGTGTTTTTATGAGGGTGTGTTATTCTTACTTCAGTGACATTAGAGTAGCTGAGGGAGTTTCTTATTTTATATTCTATTTTTAAATTAAATTTTATTTTCAGTATATCTGAATTGCAAAAATATGGGATTAGTTTAACAGTCTAAACTTATACTAGGTCTAGTTTATAAGAGAAACTATGGAGATTCTTTGAACAAACATTAAATTTGCTACCGTGTTTCCCTGAAAATAAGACAGGGTCTTATATTTATTTTCCTCAAGAAGACACAGTAGGGCTTATTTTCAGGGGATGTGTTATTTTCTCCTCAAAGCCTCAGCTTGCAGCAGGCACAGGATGGCCGCGACCTGACAGGGGGAGCTGACCTTGTTGGTGGGGGGCTGCCCGTACGTTTCCTGTCACCTCTGGGATAGTAGCTGTCAGGATGGGGCAGATGAGAAGGGCTGCTAGTCTTCTTTACCACTCTGCAATCAAATGCATGGGTTGTGCAGATATGCTGCGTAGCCACGCCCATTACCAGGTCTTATTTTCAGGGTAGGATTTACATTGCACAAATGCTTAGAAATCCTGCTAGGGCTTATTTTATGGGTAGGTCTTATTTTCATGAAAACACGGTATGTATAGTAAAAAAAGTACAGCATTTATCTAAAGCTTTAAATTAGATTCTAATTTTTGTGTGTTGATGATTTATCTCTTTTTATCAGTGAAAACAAAGCCTATAATTCTACTGTGGCAAGAGCAGAAGGTAGAGGTTTCTTTCCTTTGTTCTCTAGAATACTCCAAATTCATTATAATAAGAATATTGTGGTTTCATTTGAAATCTGATAAACAGTATTAGCAACACTAATGATAACCTATGAGAATGAGATACCAATTAGATAAATATGCTCATTTAGAGTCCTTCTAAGAAATGGTCATTGCAGTTTATTTACCAGATCATTTAATTAATGGAAAAAATATGTACTATTATCTTGGGGAAGTATTTCCTATAATAGAATTATACCTATCTCAAAGTCTGGGCCTCAGAATTTAGCAATTAAAAGGTTAATCATTTTATATAATTACTTTTTGTTAAATTATGAAAACCAGTGCTCTTTATATGACTTTCTCTTCGGTCTCTTAAGACACCATTCCTTGAAGTGGATGCATGTTTCTGTAAATTCCTTTAGGATATTTCTGTGTAACTTCCGTATTCTCTGTCACATTAAAAATCTACTTTAGAACTTAAGAAAGGTCTCCTCCGTACAGTATATAAAATTGCAAAGCTTTTCAAAAAAGAGAAAATTTACAGTAAGCTGAGAGGACTAACTGGGCTTTGACTATATAGTTTTTGCTAATATTCTGTTATTATCCCAAGTAGATCTAAAAAAAAAAAATTGAGGAAGTTAACCCAGAGCTACTCTGTGTAACATTCCCTGCAGATGGAGCCTAACAGTTTTCCCTACGCGGGACTAACCAAAACATGTAAATTTGCAACCATTCCTCTCCCCATGGCCACCTCCGTCACCCTGTAACCCAGCTACTGTGACAATGGCAGATGTCTCTAGGAAATCACATATTCTCTTCCCTTCTGAGCCTGAATCCAATCTCAGATCCTTCTTGTCACAGTTTAGGCAGTTAACACTGATTATTTGGATTTGACATACACAAATGAAGTATATTCACCATTTCTGTCCTACATAAATACTTATTTTTCACTATTTTTTCTGCTCCCTTTCTTCAAGCAAAATCATGCATGTTCCTTTTAACATGCCTTTGCTCCCATTTTTCGTCTTTAGTAAGTTTTTTTTTCCTACATTGTATCCATTCAAATTCTCACCATCATTCAAGGCCAAGCTCATGGCTCACTTCTTCTCCAGGACGCCTCTCAGACAATGTCCACTGTGACTTCTGAACCCTTTGAAGGTTTTCTCAAGTATTTCTCATGTGTAGTAGAGAGGTGATATCATTAATAACTTAGTTAATTTCCTAACTTATGAATACACTGTACCACTATTACATGAAATATGCTCCATACAACAGAAAAAAGAATTAATAATTAGTGACACATTTAAGTCTTTAATGATTCTTAAGTACAGGTTGAAGACATTACTGAAGCTGATTATTTTTTCTAGCTAAGAATAAATGCCTGTTAATTTTCTTCTCAGGAAGAATACATTGAACAGGATTTCTAAAACTATTCATCAGAATTACAAAAGTGTGGGTGATATTTCAAAACTTCATTTTTAAAAATGTCACTTATACACATAGCACAATACATGCTATATATTCCCATAGGATTTAATATTCAAATTAAAATGATAAAATGTTACTTTATAAATTTTATAACAAAATTATTTCTGCTTCTCGCCAGTGAGAAACACTCTCTTAATTCTGGTCTGAAGGATGAAAACTAAAAATTTGCTGCTACTTGAAGCAAAAGAAGATCTCTGTTTATTCTAAACAAACTCTTCCTACAAAAGCATCATTGTGTATATTGCAAAGCCATCATACTGCCATCTAGTCCAAAAGAGAATAGAAATAAACTTTATTTCAATAAGTCTGTCAAAATGTTAGGAATTTGCACAGTGCAAGTATTTTGAAATTTCATTAATGGGTTTAAGTGTTATCTAATAAAACGGTAGTAATTCACTATTTCAAAATTAAGAATTTATACTGTAATGTATTAAATGTTATATTATTATGTTTAACAATTATATAGAGGGCCATGTATCAGGGAGAGGTATTCTTTTATAATTATTTTTTCTCAAAGGACATTCTTAATGTCAAAGCACAATTTTCAAAAAGTTTAAAAATGTGACTCTCACACAAATAGAGAACAAACATATGTCAAAGACTTATTCAATTCATTAGTGAGGGAATAGTAAAATGATAAAGCCAATTCCAAGAATATGTGAGAAAAACAAATGTACATAGTTAAGGAGGAAAGTCATAATGAAGTAAATTTGCTAAGTTAAAGATAAAACTGGTTAGTCTTCAACAGTCAAAGTGAATACCAATTTCTATACAAAACAGAAATCACTTGCATTTATTCTGAACAAAATCTATAAGTTAGCATAAAATTTCACAAAATCTAGCTACTAATCAATAGAATATCAAACCAAAGTACAATATCCTAAGGAATAAGTAATCCTTGGAAAGGCCTATTGTTAGACAATACTCTAGTATGACATTGAAAGACATAGAGTCATGCTTATGTCTTATTTTCAAATTTTGGACATTTTTATTAAGTAAGAAATATCACTTTTATAGGTTACTTCTTCCTTCCTTACATCACTAGCATTTTCAATTTGTTTTTTATTTGGGGCAAGCGCAACATCTCTCTCTCTCTCTCTCAAAGCACAACCACTGAAAGCTCTCATTTTTTGTTTTCATTATCTAAGAAAAGTCTCCTAAATGTGGAAGAGTAATATATGCAGAAACTATGTGGAGGTGAAGATTCTTGACTGGTTTTGGCTCTTCCCACCACTTCTGAAGTATCTCAGAAAAATCACAATTTACTATATATTTTGGATCTTCAGGATTACTTGTAAATAGTACAAAGAAAGTTTTATATCATAAACTATAATAGGGTAGATCATAGTGCTTTGTGAGGCATCCTTTTTTTTTCTCATCTTTAAAATAATTTATAATTTAATAAAGATATTCATTATTAAATACGGTTGAATTTGCAAGCAACATGTCTTGATATGGAGAAAAGGGAATGCTTACACAGTATGGGTGGGAATTTAAATTAGTGCAGTCTCTATTGAAAATGGTACAATTTCTCAAAGAACTAAAAATAGAGCTACACTTTGATCCAACAATCCTACTACTGGATATCTACCCAAAGGAAAAGAAATTGTTATATCAAAAAGATACCTGTACCCAGAGCATGGAATACTACTCAGCCATAAAAAGAATGAAATGATGTTTTTTGCAGCAACATGGATGGAACTGGAGGCCGTTATCTAAGTGAAACAAGGCAGACACAGAAAGACAAACACCACATATTCTCACTCGTAAGTGGGAGCTAAATAATGTGTACACATGGATGCAGGGTGTGGAATGATAGACAATGGAGAGTCAGATGGGTGGCGGAGTGTGGGGGGAGGATGATGAGGAATCAGTTAATGGGTAGCATGTATTTCATTTGGGTGATGGATATCCTAAAAGCTGTGACTTCATTACTACACAATCTATGCATGTAACAAAATGACACTTGTACTTCATAAATTTATGCAAATAAAAATTTAAAAACTAAAGTGGAAGAGGTCATTGTATGCCTTCACAGTTAACATGCCTATGTAAATAAATAAGCCAAACTGTTCAATTTTACATTGATTTGGCACTTCTAATCCCTATACCCCTCACAGAGAATGAGTAGATTTTACTATGAGAAATTTAGCTCTGGCTTCTGGTTTTAATTTTTCCATATTTACTCAGGGAGGCAGCTAATTCCAGTAACAAGTAAGGTAAGGCAGGTCAGGCCTTCTACAAGGCTGCCTTCCAAGGGGGAAAAGGAATACTGAAATCCAGCCCAGATTCCCCTCTTTAAACCTGAGATCCACGAGCTTCATACCTATGCAGGAGGTACCCTAATAAAAACTCACAAAAAGGAAACTTTGGGTGAACTATCCTTGCAATTAATCTGTGATCCACCTTGTCAAAGCAAAGCTAAGGCAGCCTTATGCTACCTCTGAACCAGAAGGCAAAATCTAGCTGGAGAGGTTTCATAATTTCATATGTGAATATATATCCATATATATGCATGACGCACAGCTATCTATAGAAAGGCTAACTAGAGATGGGACAGGGTATTGGCAGGGGACTCAGAAATTAGAAATTCACAACACTGAAGAATAATACAAGAAATAGCTAACATGTATTAAAAGCATACTGTCACAGGGACTTAAATATGTTTTTTAATGACTCATTTCAATATTTTGTTGAATAATAGATTCTATGTGATAACTGCCTTTGGCTTTGTATGACTGAATACGGTGATCAGAATTTCAAAAATCATACCATATAATAATCTGAAATCAGACAGCAGAAGTCAGACTTTAAATCTTCATTCCTCAAGACATACTGCAAAAGTTTTTATTTTTAATTTCAACTAAATAATCTATGCATGGAACCTGTTAAGATTACATCCCAGCTGCTGTTCTTTCTTTTCAGTGTGACCCCAAAAAAGGAATGTTTCACATGGTTTTAGGTTTCTCAGTGGAAGTTTAGCACAGCTGTGATATCAAATGAGGTGCCACCTGGCCTAATCACCACAACAATATGTCCTCTGTCCTGCACAGCTAACAGATGGATTGGGTATCAGCCTGATGTCATAATCTGTTAGGTTTGTAATATGGAGCATTACCCACCCATTTAGGATTCATCTCATCTTCTCTGATGGCATGCTGTACCCTAAATAGAGAGATGACACTATCATTACATGCCACTATCACTAGTCATATGGGATCTTAGTTTGCATTACTTAAGGATAATTATATGGTGCTCTAATTCATTTGGTGAACTGTCACTCCACTACTGAAATACTTATGTGGAATTTTAACAAATACTATGACATTCATAAAACAGATTACTAGTCTTCAACATTTATTACATTCTTTTTTTTTAAATTCAAGTTCTAAATATCGACTTTCTTAAATGTATGCTGCAGAGCTTTCTCTTTGGAGCATTAAATTGAATCTCAAAAATTATAGAGTTGATGTAATTTTATACTTGCATCTAGGCTCTCATATAAAATATGATAACATAAAAGTTATCATATGCATCAGTAACATCCATAATCAACATTTAAAAGGACAATATGACTAGCAATAATGTGGCAAGCATTTATTGTCTCTTAAATGCAAGGCACAGTGATTGATAATGAGAATGCAGAGACAAACATGAAATTATTTCAGCCTTCAAGAGGCTTTCAGTCTCTTCTAATTCACCCCCTCCCTCCGCTACCCTCAGAAAAACTCATTTGAGTTCATGTAAACAGCAAGCGTGGTAGATCCCTTGGCTGACTGGGCCAATGCCCCTCCCCAAGCCCCTTCTTCCATTGCTACTGACTTCTCTATATAGAAAGTAGGAAGGATGCTCCTCATCTTGTTACTCTCCCTCTCAGGGAGGGTCAGCCAGTGAGATGTAACAGAAATCTGACAGCAGTTACAGCTGAAGTAGGCTGGAAAGCCATGGGAAAGATGCTTTTCTAACAACAATGAAAAACCTATTAGCACTCCAATTTCCCTTCTTCCATCCTGGAATGTGAACATGATTCTGGGAGTTGCAGCAGGATGAGGCAATAATTGCTAAGACTGGCAGAGTGCAGGGTAGAAAACATCAGAGAGTGAGATAATACTGTGGAGCTTCTCTACAGCACTGATGTGCCTTCTTGTGACTTCTTGCTCAATGACAGACAATAAATTTTAATTTGTCTAATCCACTGTTACATAATTTACTATTCACAGATTAAAACAATGGATATGGCAATTAAGTCAAAATGAACCAACTTTTAAAATGTATCAAGAATTTTCTCATGAATATCTTATTTCTTTCAAATACTATATTTATTTTGCATACATAGAGAAGAAAGTCTAAAGCATGAATACTGCAGTTTAATTTTGTTTAGGGTGGTTGCCATCTATCTATGTGATGTGATAGCTTTACTAAAAATATAAATAGTTACTGTATAATAAATTATTAACACATTTCTTCTAACCATATAGATGAAGTATTCATAAAGGGTCTCTAATAGCACCATTTAGTTTTTAATGAAAATTAGATTTTTTTCACATTATGAGAAATATTCAATCTTTATTCATCATTACTATTTATTTCTCTTCATGCATCTTTAAAATGTTAAAATTTCTTCCATGAAATAGAAATCCTTTGTCCTTTGATAAGATGATACTTGCATTCAACAGGTGTGCCTTCCACATACTTAGCTCTGTTTTGGGAGCAGAGAGCACAATGAAGAATGAAGCATGAGCCTCAAGCTCACAATCAAGTGAGAGAAACCAATCAATAGACTTTTATAGTTACCAACACACTGCTACCCATGGGAGCACACAGAAACAGGGTAGTGGATATTTTGGTGCCCCACATAGATACCCTCAAGTGTGACACACCCAGTTCCTAGCTGCTAGGAAATGTGATGGCTGAAGACTGGCCCAAAGCTGCCTCCCTCACAAGGAAGTCCTTAGATGTATGGACTGTTTTACCCAAGGTTATGTAGGGATCCAGTATCCGACCTCCTTTAGGGACAATTCTGAAGGGATAGCCCAATTTATAACTCCTCACGGGGACTGGCTGAGAGCTCAGTTGCAACTGTTTTGAGAGTCAGCTTCTCTTTCCACTAAATTTCTCTTTCCTTATTTCATGTCTATCTCATGACAATATCCGCCCCCACACACTGACAGTACCGCCCCCCCACACACATGCATATAAGGCTTCTGTATGCAACTAATTCCCAAAGAGTAGAATATCTGACCAAGATCCTGAAGATGAATAAGTGGCTTTGAGAAAAACAGAAAAAAGACAATCCTGCCAAAGGAAAGAACATTTTTAAAGGCACAGATATATTTAAGAACCTGGAGAAATACAAGGATTTTAGCATGGATGATGTAGCTTAGGCAGCCAGGAAAGTTATACAGGAAAATCCATAAAAAAATTTGCACATCAGACAAAAAAGTTTGAATTTTGTCCAAAAAAGGAATTTTGCCTTCCTACCCTGAAGGCAATAGACAATGTGTATCAATTAAAACTAGAAGGAACAAATGCCTAAGTTCAGTGGCTTAAATAAATAGAGGTCCATTATTTTTACTTCACAAAAATCTACAGAACAGATGACTGCTGGCTTTGGTTCTACAAATTATCTATATCAGAGATCATGTCCCTGCCTCCTCTTGGAGGCCATAAGAAGTCTATGGAGACTTCAAGTATCCTGTTCTGTTCAACAATGGAAGAAATGGGAAGGAAAAACAGCAGCAGTGCTCTCTTCTCTTTCATGCCATGCCACTTCCCATTTTTGAAGAAAGCAAAAGCTTCCCAACTCCCACCCAGTAGAATTCTGCTACATTTGACTCTCACGGTCCTTACAGTAGAGGCAAGCAAGGAAAATGCATATAGGAGTTAATCTATGTCACCCACAAAGCTACCAAAGGATTTAGAGGACATGAATGATAGGGTAACATTACTATTGGGGGCAGGAGGGAATTCTGTAAATGGAGTAGTGTGGATTGGCTATTGTAGTAACACAGGTAAAATATGACATAAACCTAGAATAAAGAATCATTGTAATAGTGGTAGTAGGAATGGGAAGAAATGGAATAAAATAAGAGATGTGGAATGATTTGCTCAGAATTTGGAAACTGATATGACTCAGTTGCTGTAGGATGACACCTAAGTTTCAGAATGTGCGAGCAACTTGACAGGCATTTTATTGATTTGCATGTGCATCCTCCTTGGTGTATCGCTGAGATGAGATGGGCATTACTATTCCCATTTTATAGATTGAGAAACCAATGGTCAAAGAGATCAACGGATTTGCTAAAAAAGATCCCATAGCCAGTCATTTTTAGAACTGGAGCTCATATTCAAGTTTTCTTATGGTTAAGTTAATCATGCTTGCCCTCTGAACTGTAGAATATATGTCTAATTAATAATCTTTTATTATCTAAATCATTAAACACTAGAATTAGTGAAGGTACATGTGCTTCTATACATATTGTGGCTTCATATGGGTACAAAATGAATGCTCATAGATAGCAGCTGTGAGCAGAAAAAAGAAAAGAGGAAGAAAAAATAGTGTAAAGCAGAATGTATAGGATGAGTAAAAGTTTATATCCAATAATTGTTACACTTTATTAGTTTGATTTCATGGCCAATATTCAAATATTTACATTTCATTTATTTACTTGTTAACAAATATTAACCTCATGGTGTATGTCAGGAACTATCTTAGGTCCTGGGTTTAGAAAAATGAATAAGACACAACTTTAGAAATTGACCATTTGGTTGAACAAAAGCTCTATTGGGGATTATTTTTTAATTCTACAATACACCTTGAAAACATTGGAATTTTTAAATAAAGTGTATGGCTTCAAAGGTAGAACTAGGAATCCAATAATATATTTGCAAACACATGAATTATGCTGATCATAAATAAAGAAGAAAAAAAGGTATTCTGTGCCTTGGATGAAATTACCAGAAAAATGAATGAAAATCTCCTCTCCAAAGGGGTAGGCTAGAACTTATAACATTTTGTGTTTCCTTTGAGTGAAATTATGGGAAGGGAAAGAGTATATCTACTATATCCAGTGAGGCATGTAGAGTCAAAGAAGAGAAACAAGTCATTGTCCATAATGGTCAATTAATCATAATAAGGGAAAAAAATAATTGTAGCATATATGACCAAACCATTATTAAATGTTGCTTGAATTTGGGGAGCAAGTGAAAATAAAATGAAATGGAAGAAGCGTTGCTAGAATTTACCATTTGCTGTAATGTAGCACAACAATGATAAAAACCTACTTGAATTCCATGTAGAAGAAAACTAAAAAGCATAGAGAATTGATGAGAAGAAGGCAGAGAATCATATCAAGGGTTCCAGTGAAATTATTGGAATTTTGGTTTTAAAAAGGAATACATTAAATCTCTGTAAATATCTGTATGCATATTTGATTATAAATCTTTACCTGTGTTTACTTTTTTATGTGACATTTGCTTTTTCTGACTCAATAGGGAGAAATACAAACATCTTATTTATCAATTCAATAAAAATCTAAAAATATTTTAATATTTTCCTCAACAAATTTGAGAACACATATAATGAATTTATAAGGACTCTCCTCCATTAATATGTGGTCAGACATATTCATACTGTTGAGATTTGCTTTGACCTATTTTCAGGCATTTCAAGTTCAGTATATTACATTAAGTGGCTCTCCTCTACAAGCAATTCATTTTATAGAAATATTAAATATCAGTAACGTAAGAATTATTTATTTGCTAAAATCATTTGCTATTTACCTAACACTTTAATTTTAACTGTCTCTCATTATGTTACTAACTGTAGAGGAAGTAAATCTTTGAAAGTGAATTTTGCTTCATATACAAAGCAAATATTTTTAAATTAACTTTTTGACAGGCTTAACACTTAATACAATTTTAACTAGCTAACATTGTCTTATTTCTCAGTTTTAATTCTGGGACGCTTTAACTTTAGCACTGAATTCAACATTTTGCTAATGAGAAATAATGCAGAATATTATCATGTAAAAATATTTTATAAAGCTCCACTGGAAAATAGTAGAGATGTGCAAAATTTAATATACGCTTTAACATTTCAGAATACACTATATGCTTACTCTTTAATAGTTAGCTAATATCTAGGAATTAACCCAAATCCTTGGCAAATTGAACAGTATTGTAACTTTATCACTTATGACTTGCATGCTCTTTTCTCCCCTAAAAGAATACAAAATTCTGAGTTCCCATATTTCTCTTCCATCTACTCTATGTTCCATCCAAACCCATGTAATTATTATTCCTTGAACACATCATGCTCTTTAAGGTAACTTTTCCTTATTAAGTTGTTTCTTCTTTCTGATATTCCTTCTTCTACCCTTTATACATAGGAAATTTATTTTTCAAGTCTTAATTTAACTTTTATTTCTTTTAAAAACTCTTTTCTTTATGATTTGCCCTAGCAGAAGTTAGCTCCTCTCCATTCTCCATTTTCATCTAATAGAGTTAAAATATGGAGTAATTTCTTAAAACATAGTATACATAGGTACTCTCACTTGTTCAAATCTTTTATGTTGCCAGTAAAGTTTGAATGATTTCATCATACCGTTTATACATTTTTTTTTCCTGCAAAGGGATTTTTCCTCCCCTCAATTTTTAATGACCATCCCCCATACATTGCAAATCTCACTCATTATGTTTGTATATACCCATCCCCTCCTACCCCCTCCCACCCGCCCGACACCCAACAAATGTTATTCCTATATGTCCACTTAGGTGTTGATCCGTTAATACCAATTTGCTGGTGAGTACATGTGGTGCTTGTTTTTCCATTCTTGAGATACTTCACTTAGTAGAATGGGTTCCAGCTGTATCCAGGAGTATACAAGAGGTGCTATATCACCATTGTTTCTTAAAGCCGAATAGTACTCCATGGTATACATATACCACATTTCGTTTATACATTTTTGACTAAAGTTAATATTAGGTTTAAGATAGTTGCTGTTTCTATAGAAAGTGATTTATTTTTATAAGTTCTAACTAGTAATAGTTGTCTCTATGGGGGATAGCTATTAATTTTGTATATTTTAACTAGATAACTTGAATTATCTAACTTAATTTTTTTCTATTGATTCCTAGATATTTTCTCACAAGAAAAATATCATCTGATAATAATCAATAAATAACATATTGCCATCTCTGTTCTAATATTTTTAATTCATGTTTAATTTTATTAAATTTCATTGGTGAGTAATTTTATAACACCATTAGGAGGTTATTTTTATTGTCGGTATGTTTTTCTAATTCTGATTTTGATGGAAGTGTTTCTATGGTTTTATCAGTAGAAAATGGCTATTGATTTAAAATATATTTTATTATATACTAAATATTACTACAAAATCTTTCTCACATATCAACATAATGTGATTGTCCCTTTAAACTGATTAATAAAGCACATTTTATGATGTTTTTTTTATGTATACATGGTAGCGTTAAAATGAATTGCTTTATTTATATTCCTTAGAACAATTTAAGTAATAGAAATAATTTTTTGAAAACTTTGAATTGATATATTTTTTATTTCCCCCAAAGCTTTCTTCTTCAATTATGATAAGACTACTGAAGCTTATTGCTCAAGAAGAGGAGAAAAGTTTCAAAGGTCTCAGGGAGAAAAGTTCCCACCATACGACATATAAGAAAACAAAGGAGATGATCCTTCCAGTAGGAAGAGGAATGTTTAAGGTGAAGGGGGAGAAAAAGAAAAGAAAATTTGTAGGGCCTGGATCTGGTATGATGATGTATATTCTCTTCCCCTTGAAAGGCAGAAAAGTGAGATCATTCATACCTGGACATGTTTATAGAAAATGCTCAATGTTCCTTGCTCCTCAAAGTGTAATCTAGAAAAACTTTCCAATCGCCATAGTGTCCTTAAGAGATGGTTTAAAAATGAGTGATTTAGCTATAGGTGGGCAGGATAAATGGCAGTCTCATGGGGTCTTTCACTTTTTATCTTGCTTCCAACAACACAGCTATGGTAGACACTAAGAGAATGTATAAAGTTGCTGAGCAAATCTGCAGGCTGGACAACTCTCGGTAGACCGAGAAAGTAGGAACCTTCTGAAAAAAAATCTATGACAGTAGTGAAAGCCATTACAGTCTTCAAAAAAAAAAAGCCAGCATCAGCACTACCTCATCTCTCTCTCTCTCTCTCTCTCTCTCTCTCTCTCTCTCTCACACACACACACACACACACACGCACACATACACACACGCGCGCGCACAAAACCTTATTAAAGATGAGATTTTAACTATCTTTTAAAATTTTTAAACTCCATTTTTACATACCCTACATCTTCTAAATTTTCTTTATATGACTTCAATATTATGTTCAATTTTATTCAAATTTTTATTATCAGTTTTTTGTCTTTCAATAAATATTTTTGATATTTGCATTTGGTTTCATAATCATACTGACTACATTTATTTAGGTATCAAATCCAAGTATTACTGGATACATTTCTTATGGACATTTATTTTAAGGTCCATCTTCCCTATATATGAGTTTAGTCAATTGAACCTTTTCTCCAAATTTTTATGAAAAAAGAATGTAGAGTATAAAATCCCTGAGTCATTATATCTCTTAGAATATCTTTCTATTGCCTTTTTGCATAAATGATACTTTGGTCAAGTGAAGAATATTTTGATAATCATGTTTTTTCCCCTAAACTGGAGGTACTTTTATTTTCTTTAAACATTTTGTGTGTGTGTGAATGTAAAAAATGTGTCTAATGCCACCATACATTTTATCTTTGTAGGTTGCCAGTTTTAAAAAATATATTATTTGGTTGTTCATTGTCTCCCATGTCAGATGCTTATTGACATGTTTAATTTAAAATTTAAAACTTTTACCAGGATATGCTCAAGTGTAGGTCTCTCTTAACTTATTGTTAATGGTTCCCCTAAAAGGATGCACTAGAGAAAGTTATTTTTTTATTATTTTTATTATTAAATTTATAATTTTTTTCTATATACACTACTGTCTCGTAGAAACCCCATTATATTATATTCTTGGGATTCATGAATTGGTCTTTCATATCTTTGCTTTTTTTTTTTTTGTCATCAACTCCATTTCTTATTAATCATTTTCCTTGAGTTTTGGGAGAATTATGGAGCTGATCTAATTCATTGATTCACTTATCTGAAGTATACAGTTCTGGTTCATTGCTTTTACTAAGTTCCATTTTAATTTAAAAATATTTTCTTAATTTGAAAAGCCTCTTTCTGGATTGTAGATTTCCCCTTTTTACAAATACAATGCCCTGTAAAATCTTGTTGAGAGAATATGCTAGAAGTTTCTTCTATTTTTTGGAAATTGTTTCATGAAATTATGAGAGAGAGAAAAAAGAGAGAGTGTGAATTTCCCATAAGAGCTCCCTTCTTTTATTCCAGGTTACTCTTTCTTTGTCTTACTTGGAAATTCCTCATTTTTTGGTTGTGAAATCCTAACACATCACTGTGTAGGTAACCTCCATCATTTTCATATGTTGAATAAAAGGTGATAGATCATTTCTTCAAATTCCATCTTCTTATGTGTTATAGAAATGTCTGAAAATATCTGTCAATTGATTCTGCCCTTTCCTGTTTTTCAACAGTGTTTTAGAATTTTTCTGTGTATGTATGTGTGTATGCATGTGTGTGTGGAAAAAAATATATATTTCTTTGGTTGTCCTAGTAGGTTCAGGGAGGAATAAAATTGAAATGTATAAGTTGATAGCTTAATCTTAAATATTAAAAGAGCAGCCCTGGACAAATCTTGGAAATATCATATTATACATGGTTAAACAGAGCTCAGTAATGTTAAGCAACATGTCCAAAACCACCCTGCTAATGGCTTAATTTTCTTAAAACTTTTTTATATGTTCCATATCTTAGTCCATTTGTGTTGCTATAAAAAATAGCACAAACTTGGTAATTTATAAATAACAGAAATTAATTTTCTAACAGTTCTGAAAGCTGTCCAAGATCAAGGCACTGATAGATTCTTTGGTGAAGTTCCAGTCTCTGCTTCCAAGACGGTACCTCGTTGAACACTGCCTCCTCCTCCAGACAGGGACAATGCTGTGTCCTCACATGGCAGCAGACAGAATGGCAAAAGTGACAAATTCTCTCTGCCAAGCCCTTTTATAATATCACTTAATCCCATGTATGAGGGGAGAAGCCTTCGTAACCTAATCACCTCTTAATACCATCAAACCGGCAATTCAGTTTCAATATCTGAATTTTGGAGGGAAAATATTCAAACCATAGTATTTCTTGAGAGATTTTTATTTGTTTGTTTGTTTAAAGAGACGTTAATTTGTAAATGCTGTCTTCAACTCCTCACTCCACAACTCTGGAATAATAAGCCTCAATGATAGTTTAATATAAAAATCTTTTGATCATACATTAAATCAAATCCTTAAGAAAACAATATTAGTATGATGAAGAAAAGATGTAAATATTAAAATACCTTCTTAAAAATTATTTTTGAGTGGGCAAAGTCAGAAGGCAAATAAATTGTATATAGAGAAAAGACAAGACAGAGAGATACCTTCAAAATGAAAAAAGAAAACATGCCAAATCCAAGTTCAGGCTCCTTTTAGGTAGCAATTTAGTAAGTTGTTACAATGTTTTATGAAGGCTTCTGCCTTCAGCTATTAAAATTATGAATCCCCAAGTCAATACAAGTGACAAAGTCTGTTCCTTTGCCCAAACTCTAGTCAGGCTTCTCCTAGCTCTCTTCTCAACTGAGTCTCCACCTTGGTCTATAAGAACTAAAACTCTCAGCACAAATAATTTTTGTCTACTCTGCACATAAAGACTCAAACAAACACAAGCACAGGTTTTACCAGCTCAGGGCCACATCCCTAGGATGACTCCAGTGCCCCTAAAATGCCTCTCTTAGTTCAAGAATGCCAAAGGAAATTACTTTTTTCCCATCCAAAACCTGAAAATAGTCCTCTCAACCCACTCTTCAAGCAGTTCCTTCAGAAAGCTTACAATTATAAATTTTCTCTTTGCTTTTTTGATATATAAATCTTCTACCCAGAACTGTCTCCTCAAAGACCTTGGAACAATCTCCTTGAAATGCAAACCTCCAGGGAGATAGCTCTTGTTCTAGTCTCTCAGTCCCTGTGGGAGGATAATGGCCTACTTTGCTGGGAAAGTTAAGCCATTATCCGATTTGCAGAACTATCTTCTGTCCTGAAGATAATGCTCCTCCACGTAAGCACCAATTCTCAAACCAAGATGGCCTAATGACATTGGCCAAACCTCTCCCTAGTTGACATCATTTTCTACTTCCTTCATTTTCCCTTTAAAACACCCACTCACCTCTGCATGTATTGGACTTGAGCTCAGGTGACAGTGAAGTCTCTGCTACTGAAGAGTACTGAATAAAATCTGTATTATCACCTTTATCAAGGATTTTCTTTACCACAAACTAGACCAACGCTTCTCAATTGTTAATGTGCATAAGAATCATCTGACATATTTTTTTTAATTTCAAGATATTGATTAAACAGAGATTCCTCGTTCCCAAGAATCTCTGGGATTCTTGGGAACCAGGAATCCCAACCCCAGAGGTTCTGGTTTAATAACTAAGGGATGAGACCCAAAGTTCTGCATTTCTAACAATTCCTCAATTAGTACTTATGCTGACCAGAAACCATACTTTGAGTAATACTGTTCTAGGCCAGTAATTCTACCTTAGTCTTTGAGAAGAAGAAAAATAATTATAAAATTAAAGGCAAGAAAGATAATGTACAATGCCCAACAAATCTTTATGTGTGACTTCTTATTTTAGGATCTTTGAAATGCATCCTCTGTGACTGACAAGCATCTGATCTAGTTTTAATTTTCTGAGGATGGAGGAAGGTGAGATATGGAGAGCTGAGCGCTGGGAAGTAAGACATAATGCTCTTTTACAGTTGAGAGAATAAGAGGCAAGAGGAACCTAAGATGCTAGATGAATGAGGAGCTGTGTTAATGATTTGGAATAGAAAAGAACAGTGGATGGAGATTCAGGAGATAACATATTTTTACTTCTAATTTAATCATTTCATAGACATATGTCCTTGGACAAATCACTTTAAAATTCCTGAATTCTTACTTTCTTCACCTAGAAAATGATGATGTTCATTTGGCCAGGAGTTCTTAGCCAGAATTTTATATTGGAATTGCATGGGAAGAATTTGAAAATACACATGGCCAGGCTTTTCCTGAAAGATCAGATTCAGTAGGTCTAGATAAAGACCTATATCCTATAAAACTCTCAGGTAGTTCTTACATACTCTCTGGGTTGAGAATCACTGTATTCAGTGATAGTGTGGTATCTTTACAATGATACTGGATACACTCAGAGATGGAATGATGGCAGTTATTATTTAAGGATAGACCCAAAATATTCTTAAACCTTAGTTAAAATAATTCTATAGATAGTAATTTAGTAAATATGTATATATTTACATAAAATTTAATAGTTTAAATCCTAACTTCCACACACTACTGATCATAAGTTTGGTTTGGGTTACTCTCATATAAATATAGAGTAAAACTCTCAAAAACAAAATTTTCTATTGTTATTTTATAGATTAGAATACCCTTGTATAGGACATCTATTGTTTTTTGCTTTCCCAGAATATATAGTACTTTAGCATGAAATGGAGCCTTACTTTTTTCCATTCTGTAGCCACCTTATTAGTTTGGGTACTCCAAGAAGCAGATGCCAAAACAGAGTTAAATATGCACAGATTTTATTAGAGAAAATTCTTGTGTGAGAGGAAGTAGGAAGGCAGCCAGGAATGACTGGTCAAGTCATCAGATTGCTGTGCAAGTGTGAACACAATGAAGAAAAGAGGGAGCACATGTTAGGGGGAAGGAAGTGTCATATTTGTTCACGTAATGACAGATTGAACAAAGCTGTGGGGCAGTCCTTGACCCATCACGGATCAACACAGGAGCTACGTTCCTCTGATGAATGGGTCTATCTTGGTGTTCCCGCCAAACTCAAATCACTTGTTGGAAGCAGCACATGAGAGGGGTAGTCTGGGTACAAATTTAATTATGGGTTTCAAGACATAATAGCTAAGGTCCTTTATTAATTACAATCCCTACAGGAAGTCTGCAAAGTCTATTCTCATCACCAACAGACCACTCTCTCCCATTCTTAGCACATAGATTTATCTGGTCAACCAATCACAAGTCAATACCTGGTATCTGGCACTAGCTCAGACAAGCCAGTTAGCTTCAGGAATCTGCTGAAATTATTGGGGAAAACAGCATTTTATTTTCATTAGGCATTTTAGCTATAAACAATGCTTTAAGTCTAGAGGTGATGGTGGCCATCTCCCTCTGCTACCTCATAGTGGTAAACTGATAGAAAAGGTGGCCAAAACAGAAAAAAAAACTAAAAAGAATGAGGTTAAAGACAGATTCTTGGTTATATAAGTTGAACACTTGAATCTGCCTGAATAATTTTATCCTCTTGTACTTTTCAGTTATATGAATTTATAAATTTATTTAATTTTTAAGTCAACATGAGGTTTTCTGTTCATTGCAATGAAGAATCCTGTGTAATACAGCATGGTTTTGTAAATGATCTAATTAAATCTTTACCACAATCTTTAGAGATTGACATTTTTATTTCATTTACCAATGGGAATGAGGCCCAGAAAGATGAAAAGATTTCCCTTAGGTTATCTAAATTAGGAAGAGATTATACTAGGACTCGAACACATACTTTCTTAAAACCCAGCTATTGTTCAATCAGTTAAATAAGTTTGGCTTTGTAAAGTTTTTCCTATGAACATCTAATTATTGTTTTCCTGTTTTAATGTGAATTATGAAAAATCAGCTCTATATGTTATAGATGCAGTACATATGTTTGAATCTAGCTCAATCCTATGCCTACGGACATGGATATAGGAATAAGATTTCAGAATTTGAAAACTAATAAAATTACCTAAATATAGTACTGTATATTATTGATTTTCCTCCCATAAAATTATGCAAAGGTTATATATAGTATTACTATTTATACCATTTAATGAGTACATTTTTTATCTAGATTTTATTGTCATTTGGCATATGTTTCTAATTTATATAAGCCTCATACGCCTATGTCTGTTATTGTTTAAAGTCAAAAAGGCAAGATTTTTATATTAAAATAGAGTGCTTCAAATTATCTTGTAAAATAGTTCTAAATGAATGCTAAAGAATACACAGGTCAATGTGGACTAAAAGGTTGCTCTATAGCTCAGGTTCAACTATGAATACCACTGGGTTTTTTTCCTAGATTATGCTTATTTTGTATATAATTATATATAATATTTTTCATATAATGTTGTTTTTATACATGCCAATATCAGAAATATTTGCCCCTCATCTAGGATAATGAGGCACCAGTAAACCCATTTATTCAGGATACCACCAGAGAACTTTTAAGGAAGGAGTTAGTCTTAAAAACCAAGAAGTCTAATCTCATTACTTTAAGGATGGAGGAACTGTGTTCTATAAATTACAGCCATTTTGCTTTACACTACACAGATAGGCTTTAACAAAGCTGGGGCTAGATTCGTCTCCTTTTACCTCCATTTATTTACTCATTCCATTGAATCTGCTCTACAAAGAATCAGCAAAATGATTTTTGCTAATTTTCCCTTAGGTATGTTTCGTTTCGAATTCTCTAACTTTTGTATTTGCTTTACATCTCTTTAAATTATTTGCAGGTATAATTGCTCATAAAATTGGAGCCAGATTCTAGGTTGAAATTCCTACCCAAATCTATTACACTACACACACACACACACACACACACACACGTGTATATATCTATGTATATGATTCCCAGATTGCCATATTGAAAGACACAAATTCTTAGGATTATAAGAGTGTGGGAGCTATGGATGAATAAAACTGAAGAGATTCAATTTTTCACGGTAAAGACAATTTAAATTTAAAGCTTAGGTTGAGCAATATTGTTAACTTATATTATCTCAAAGCCTTGTTTAAATCCTTTATGTCTCCTCTTTCTCCCTGACTTTCTACATGTCTATAATTTGTATGAAATATCTACAAAATCTATCTCCTGTCCAGTCTCACCACTTATTTAGACCCAGGCCCTATCATTTCTTGCTGGAGTTACTAAAAAACCTATAAACCAAACTTCTCTGAAATCGTTTTACCTTCCAATCTGTGCCCTGCTCAGCAAGCAGAGTGATCTTCATAAAAGTCAAATTTGATCAAGTCACTTTGATAAATCCCCAGAGTCTTTAAGAAAAGGTCAAACTCCTTAGCATGCCATGAAAGACCCTCTAAAGTCCTTACTGTCTTATGCCTTATCACTACCTGCCTCCTGCTCTATCATTCACTCTCCAGAAATTCTTTCAATTCCAATTCTTTCAACTCCAACCATGCTTCTTTTTTTCTAAACCTTCCTGTAGAATCCTTGCACAATCTAAAATACTCTTCCCCTATTTATCACCCACAGTATATTTACTTCAAGTCTCAACTTAGATATTACCTCAAATCCTTTTATTAAGCTCATAGTCTACAGGTTCATGTTCATCCTCTGTGCTCAAATAGCATCAATCTAGCATTTCAAGGTAGCATGTATCACACCATACAGAAATCTATTTATGTGCCTGCCTTTCCTCACTAAACTGTTGATAATTGGGGGGTATATCAAAATCATTTATTTCCAGCCCCTAATATATTCTGGTTACCATACATATAATATTCATAAATGTCAGTTGAATGACAGTTTTATTGACACCTCTCTAGTGGCAGTCCAGTCTTTTCAGACCTTCAACTTTCATCCACATCCCATGTATACTTATCCCAGCTCCTGGGAATGTACAGATACCACACTTTCTTTTATAATAGACTTTGTGAATGTTTTAAGCAAAAAAAAGATCTAGCTTCTGTCCAAATGGAACAATAGCACATTTTGCAGGCTTAGCCACTTATTCGAAAGAGCAGAGGCACTAAGGGACCACAAATAGTTGCACTAAGTTACATAACATCAGTGCTCAAAAGAGGTCACCCTCTCATTCCTGCTGTACTTTCTGAATTAAAGTTTTTCAGCACAAGGTTGTACTCTGAACTACCCAGTATGGTAAGGTTTAAAAAACTTACTATAATATTTTTCTCTTAGTTTTCTTATATGTGATATGGCAATAAAATAATTGCTCTTTGAGGTCATTTTGAGAAATAACAAAAGCATTTTAGCTTTGTGCTTCAAGTTATTTATGTTTAAGTATACTAGTCAGAGTAATCCTTCTAATTATTTATAAAATCTGAATAAAACATTAAAAAAATTATCAGATAGCACTGGAAACGGACCAAAATCATTTAGAATCTAGAGAGGTTTCTACTGTTGATAGATAATCAGCAACTGGTAAGATATGAGAGTTTGCAATTTTTGACTGAGGTCAACCTCCATCTTCAGTCGGCTCCAGGGAAGAATGTGTGTAGCCTTGGTGACTTAAAAAGTAAGAAAAGAGAGGTCGGCCTGGCAGACCATCCAGAAAGTTATAGGGTAATTCTAGGAATGAAAGAAGCTGCAGGAGGAGTAAGCCTCAATATCTGCATATAAAATCTAAATAAATCTTTGACAATTAACATTTATTATTATTATTTATTAACAAAGACTATTTATTAACAAAGACCAAGCCAGTAGCATGGTTAAAAAAAAAGCAGCAGTTGAAAGTTGCAATACACAATCATAGATGTAGACTGCTGCAGACCTCAGGGGAGACAGATTATACAGAGTTTGAGTTGAGCCAAGTTAACTACAAGTCACTCTTCAGAGAAACATACTGGAATCAAGGGGCTTTACAGTGATATATTCATGATGTCCAGAATAAACTAAAACTTAAAAGATATGCAAATTTAAAAAAGGAAAATGTTACTCATAGCCCCTCTAAAAAACAGTCAACAGAAAATCTCCCTGGGAAGACCTACATATTGTAATTAGCAAAGATTTTAAAGCAGCTACAATCAATAATGCTTACAGACTCAAAGGAAAATCACACATAGTGACTGATGGGGAATTGCAACAGAAAAAGAGAAACCAGAAGCCAAAAAATGAAATAGAAATTCTAGAATTAAAAAGTATAATATCTGACAATATTAAAAATTACTTTATGTGTCTAATGGAAGATTAGAAATAGAAGAAGAAAGAGTCAGTGAATTTGAAAATCTATCAGTAGCAATTATCCAGTCTGAATTATAAAGATAAAAAGGATTCTTAAAGAATGAACAGAATTTCATTCTGGGACTTGTGGGACTTGTGGTACAATATCTAGTCATCTATTATCAATGTAAATAGAATCCTAGAGAGGAGAAAAATAATGAACAAAATATTCCCAAATTTGGAAAAGCATCAACTATCATAACCAAAAGCTCAACAAAACCCAACCAGGATAAGTAAGAAGAAAACCATTCCACAATAAATCATAGTCCAACTGCTGAATTTCAAAAATAAACTCATAAACTTGAAAGCAACAATAGTAAAATTACCACATTAAATATAGGGAAACAATGATACAAATGACAATTACTTCTCAAATCATGAAACTTCAAACTACAGTAGAAGAAAAATAAATTTTTATACTGAAAGAGAATGACAATAATATGTTAATAAACAGAAAGGATTGGGGCAATACAACTATGTTGCAAGTTTTCTAAATTTTATAGGAGTAAGTAAAATATTAACTCTATGTAGATTACAAAAAAATGAATTTGCATGTTCTAATCCTTAGAGAAATCATTACAACTAATATAAAGATATGTAGTTAAAAGGCAACTAAAAATCAAAATTCAATACAAAAATTAGATTAACCTTAAGAAAAAAGGTAGGAAAGGAGGAGCAGAGGAACAAAAACTCATGAGACATAACAGAAAAATTTCAGATCTAAATCATACAGATAATACTAAATAGAAATTGTCTATTATAAAACACTAATTAAAAAGACAAATTACTGGAAAAAAACACAACTTACAAAAAATTACACAAAATTAAATTAAAATGTAATACCGTATATCTAGCAATGAAATTAAATTTGTTATTTTAAAAAATATCTGCCTCTGTCTCCCAAAAAAATCCCAGAACCAGTTGGTTTAACTGATTAATTCTATAAAATATTTCAGGAAGAAACTCTTTCAGAAAATATAGAAAAATGAAATAATTATAATTTTTTATTCTATAAATATGGTAATATTACATTGGTTGATGTTTTTGAATATTAAACTAGTCTTGCATTCTGGGGATAATTTTATATACATATAAACTATATATATCTGTAGTTTTATATATATAGTTGATTTATATATATATATACATATATATATATATAGTTGGAGTCAATTCACCAGTATTTTGTTAAAGATATGTCCATGAGTGATTTTGTGAGATCTATTAGGTTTTGGTATTAGTGATATGGATAGTCTTGATCTAAATATATGATTCCTCTAAATCTGAGTCTAGAAGTAAAAGAGGAAATCCGGGATTTGAAACATGAGAGGAATTCAACACAAATAAAAATTTTATTATTGATTTTGAAGATGTAAGGACCATGTGGCAAAAAATGTGGGTGGCCTCTATGAGCTGAGAGTGACCCCTGACTGAAAGACAAAAAGAAAAGACCTCAGAACAACCTGAATGAGGTGACCCCAAACTAAGATAAAAATTCAGCCATCTGATGCCTTGCTTTTAGCCTGTGACAACCTGAGCAGAGAACCCAGTCATGCAGTGCTGTACTTCTAACCTACAGAACTGTGAGACAAGCATAGCTGTTGTTTTAAATTGCTAAATGTGTAATTTGCTATTAAGCAATAGAAAATTGATACAGTGATTTAATGACTTTCTAAAAGTTATAGTAATTAAGGCAGTGTGATGTTGATCAGACAGTATGTAAAGATAAACAAAGACATCAATGAAATAATAGATAATCAAAAGTTGTCTGCCTTGTGAATGATTTCTTGATTTTCAATAAGTCAAACAATTTATCAGGGAAATGAATGTTTTTCAACAAATGAAGCTACTACAATTGGACATACATGCAAATGAAAATAAATATCTATACCTATCTCACATTATACATAAAAATGTGAGATGTATCATAATCTAAATATAATTTGAAATCAAAATCTTTAAGGAAAACAGAATTTCTTCAAAACCTGAGAGTAGATAGTATTTCTTAGAAAAGAAAAGAAAAGCAATAATCATAAAAGAGTTGATAAGTTAGATTGCATCAAAATTAAAATATTCTGTGGATCAAAGAAATGATTATGGAAATAAACAAGCAAGCAACAGGAAGAAAATATTCACAATACATATATCTGACAGAAGACATCCATTGAGACTATATAAATAAATCTTATAACTCAATAAGAAAGACCAATAACACTTTTTCTAAAAAAGATAAAAGAGAATAGGATTATGGGAAGATGGCAGAGGAGGAAGCACCAGGCATAGGCAACAATTGCACTGGAAGAATCTGTCTAATGTAACTATTTTGGAACTGTGGAGTCTATTAAAGACTTGAAACCTTCAAGGGAAGGCTTGGATGCAAAATTGTGCTATATTGTGGATGATTTCCACTCTTAGAACACGGCAGCTTCCCCTTCTCCTACCCCAGTCCATGACAGGCAGCTGTGCACATGCTCCAGGAGCAGCTTACATGTAGCTCTAGAAGCCAGGGTGGGAGAAAAAATTACCCTGTCCAAGTGTCAGGGACCTGTGCTCTGATCACTGATTGTTGCTGATCACAGAGGTTCACAAAAAGAGGTGGGAAGCCATTTTTGTTGCATCTCTCTCATTGTTGTAAGCCTTCCCCTTGAGCTAAAGTGGCTGTCACATTTTATCTAACCACTCCCCCCTTCATTTTCCTTTTTCCTCTTTTGTCAGCCAGGCACTAAAGACTAGGAAATTCAAAAGAAATTGCATGTATGGGGAAAATAAGACAGTGACCTCACATGCCCAGATAAACATGCAGGCTTCAGAAAAGACCTGAAAAGACCTTAACTTTATGCCTCAGGCTGATCCTTGGTACAGAGGTAGCCTACAACAATCAGAAAAAGAAAAACAACAAATATAAACAATAACAAAAAAAAGCAAACCTTGGGGAATGGGGAGAATCTAATTTCTAGAGTCAGCATATTATTAAATTCAAATGTCCAGTTTTCAACAAAAAAATCACAAGATATACAAAGATACAGCAAACTGTGCCCTATTCAAAGAAAAATAATAATAAATCAACAGAATTTGTCCCTGAAAAAGACCTGACAAGTCTATTAGATAAGATTATAAAACAACTGTCTTAAAAAGATCAAAGACCTAAAGAAAGATATGGAGAAAATTATGAATAAGAAAATGATATATCAATAAAGTATAAATATCAACAAATAGAAAACTTAAAAAGAAACCAAAAATAAATTCCAGAGCTGACAAATACAATAACTAAAATGTAAAATTCACTAGAGGGATGAAAGGCAGATTTGAACAGACTGAAGGATCAGCAAACTTGAAAATAGGAATTATCAAGTCTAAGGAACAGAAAGAAAAAAGATCGAAGTGAACAGAGCCTAAGAGAACTGTGGGACACCACCGCAAAGACCGACAGATGCATTGTGGGAGTCTCAGAAGAGACAGAAAATGAAGCAAAAATAATACTAAAGAAATCATGGCTGAAAACTTCCCAAATTTGATGAAAGACCTAAATATAAACATTCAAAAAGCTCAGTGAACTGCAAGATGAATTCAAAAAAGCACACATCAAGACACATTATAATTAAACTTTCCCCAAAATAAACAGAAATTTTTGACAGCAGTAAGAGAGAAGCAACTTTTCACATATGAGGGATTCACAATAAGATTATCAGTAGATTTCTCATCAGAAACTTTGGAGACCAGAAAGCAGTAAGCCAATATATCTACAGTTTAAAAAAGAAAACAAAATTGTCAATCAAGATTTCAATATCCAGTAAAACTGTCCTTCAAAATTGAGGGAGAAATTAAGACATTCTCAGATAAACAGAAGCTTTGAAAGTATTAATATGTTATCATTACACCTGCCCTGAAAGAGATATTTAAGAGAGTCCCACAGGATGAAATGAAAGGACACTATACAGTAACTTGAAGCCATATGAAGAAATAAAGATCACAATAAAGATAAAAGGACAATTATAAAATCTAGTATTATTGTAACAACAGTCTGTAACTATACTTTTTTTACATTATTTTAAAAAACAAATACTTTTTAAAAATAATTACTTGTCTAAAATCACCATTATTGTAACTTTGTAACTTCATATTTTGTTTTCTACATAATTTAAGAGACTAATGTATTTAAAACAATTATTAGTTTATGTATTGTGGTTTACAATGTATAAAGATGTATTTTTGTGATCAACAACCAAAAGAAGTGAGACCAGAGATGTTAAAAGAGTAGAGTGTATATATGTTATTGAGGCTTTGCTGGTAAAAACTCACGGTGATATTATGTGTAAATCCCATGGAAACTACAAAAAAAAAGCAATGAAATATACATTAAAAATGAGAAAAAAATTAAACATTTCACTACAAAAAAATCAACTAAACACAAAAGAAAATAGTCATGCAGGAAATGAAAGACAAAAAGGTGTATAAGGCATGTAGAAGACAAATAGAAAAATGCAAAAGTTCCTTTTTGTTGGTAATTACTTTAAATATGCATGGATTAAATTCTCCAATCAAAAGACACATTGGAAGAATGGACTTAAAAGTAAAACAAACATGATCCAAGTATATGCAGTCTGTAAGAGACTGACTATAGATCCAAAGACACAAATAAATTAAAAGTGAATGATTTCAAAATATATTCCATTCAAATTGTAGCTGAAAGAAAGCAGGGTAGCTATACTAATATCAGCCAAAATAGAACTTAAATAAAAGAATTACAAGAGACAAAGAATATTACTATATATTAATCAAAGTTTCAAGACAACAAAAAGATATAATAATTAAATTCTGCCATGCTACAACATGGGTGAAATTTGAGGACATTATGCTAAGTGAAATAAGTCAGTCACAAACAGATAATTACTGTATTATTCCACTTATATGAAGTACTCGGAGTAATCAAAATCATAGAAACAGAAAGCACAGTGGAGACTGGGAGTAGGAGAGAATGGGAGCTATTGTTTAATGAATATAGACTTTCAGTTTTTCAAGATGAAAAGATTTACTTACGGAGATGGATGGTGGAGATGATTGCACAACATCATGAATGTATTTAATGTCACTGAACTGTACACTTAAAAATGGTTGAGATGAATTTTATGTTATATGTATTTTATTACAATAAACAAATTGGAAAAAATATACAAAACATTTGAACAGATATTCCACAAAGAAAGATTTATGAATGGCCGATATCTACATGATATAGTTCTCAAGACCAATAGTCTTTGGAAAAATCAAATTAAAACCAAATAAAATACCATGAAACATTCACTACAACATCTGAAGTTAAAATACTTCAACACATCAAATGTTTTAATGGATATAGGATTTCATTATACTATTCAGCAGCCATAATTCTCATATGTTGCTTCTGGGAATGTAAAATGTTACAATTACTTTGAAAAATGTTTTAGTACTTTTCTGTATTGGACATTCACTTATCTTTTGATCCAACATTCTATTATTAGATATTTAGTGAAGAAAAATGATAATATATGCCCATAAAGTGACATATATGTGAATATTCATATATAAAATTCTAGAACAGGCAAAAGTAATCTAAGTAAAAATAAGAGAGAGAGAACAGTGATTACAGAGAATAGGCTGAGAATGTGGGAGGTAAGTGGTAAAGATTAATTAGGGAGGGATAGGAAGAAAATCTGGAAATATTCTATAACAAAGGTAAGGATCCTATGAGTTTAGCTATTTGTTAAAATTATATAACTGATATTTGTGCACATCAATGAATGTAAATTTTATCTAAATCACCATTACCACCGCCACCACCACCACGATCATCATCAAGTGGTCTGCAGGAAATGAAAAAAGGGAGATAAAGAAAAAAGAAGATGGAAGATTGTTGGTAATTGGTGAAGCTCTGTGATGGGTACAGGATTTCATTATACTATGCTGTTTATTTTTTATATGTATGAAATTTTCACAATAACTAAAGAATTGTGTTCAAGTAAGAAAACCTCTTTCTTCTACAACTCTTTCCCCATATCATAATCTTTTCTTAAGAAGACAAGAAGTTAAAATTTGTTAAGTATCTACTTAGTGTTAGAAAATAGGCAAAATATTTTACATGTTATTTTATTTAATGCTCCCAAAAATTCCATAAATCCAGCATTTATTATCCCAATTTGACATCGAAAGAAATACACATACAAAGAGTTTAAGTAATATTACCAAGATTGTAAATGACAGAATTACAACTTAAACCCTATCTACCTGATGCCCAAATTTATGCTTTTTTTGGTATATATCAATAAACTTTTATAGGTTATGGCAAACCTTGTTTTTGAAAACATGAGAAATCAGGAATTAGGACTAGAACAGGCTAAGCTAACTTGCTCTATAAAAAATGTTATATAGGAAGCTATTTAGATATGCAATAAAGGAAAAAGTATTATTTAAATTCAAAATTGATGATACATTCATTCACCTTTTGAGGGAGGTGGCATAATTCAAATCACAAATGAATGAGTTTCATAGAGATCTCTAAAGAGAGCTCACAAAGAGAGCTCACTATTTAGTCACAAAGAAGAGAAAGATGAAATATCAAAGTTTCCATCAGTTATCCTATGTCACTACCCTGTTTCGACTCTGGAGTTAATGGCCCATTGGCAAGCAGAAAACTATGAGTTTTTGGATATGCAAGAGTAAGCAAAGAGCAAAATAGGAATTAGAAAACTATTTTATACTACAGTGAAAAATTAGGAAAACTGAGTTATGGGGAACGAGTTGTTCAAGGGAAGTCATTATCAGTCAGGGTTCCAAAATAGAATTTGCATACATGTGTGTGTGAGTGTGTATGTGTGACACACACATACATAAACATGCAGGGGGAGAGGAGAGAGAGAGATTTATTTCAAGGTATTGGCTATGTAATTGTAGGGGCCAGCATGTTCAAAGTCTGTAGAGTAGACTACGCAGGATTTCTATGTCACAGTCTTGAGGGAGAATTCCTTCTGGAAACCTCAGGTTTTGCTCTTACGGCCTCAACTGATTGCATAGGTCCAATGACATTATCCAGGGTAATCTTTTTTACTTAAAGTCAACTAATTGTAAATATTGATCCCATTTACAAAATACCTTCACCGTAACATCTAGGCTAGGGTTTGCCCAAACTGGGCACCGTAGCCCAGTGAAGCTGACACATGACATTAACTACCACAGAAGGATTGTGAGAAGCAGAGAGGCAATGATGCCCAGAGGCTCATTAGCAGCGACACTAAAGGAGTTTTGTGAAAGAGAATATCTAACTTCCAGTATTTATTTTTATGATAGATGCTGTTATACTATAACTGTTATTACGTCAAATCTTTGTGTGCAAGATACACAAATTTCTTGTATGAATAATATTTTGGGAAGAAATTAAGTGACCATATTCATTGTTTAGGCCAAAGAATGAGAAAATAAAATAGAATGTATTCAAATAAGCTATAACTGCAATATTTCAGTATAAAAAGGAAGTCAGAGACAGAGGAGATCATGGAAAAAGATGAGACAACTCCCTCCACCAGAACCTCCGGAGATATTAGGAATGACATAAGGTTCCCATATACATGTGGTGGGATTCAAGCTATTTTGTTTGTTTTGTTTTTAATCTTGAAAGTCAATGTACATCAACTGATATAACAACTCAAAAAGGCCAAGTTGCAGATTATGAGCCTGAAGCTGAACGTTATTTAAAGAGATTCTGTGATCATATTGGGGGTGGAGGGGAATGGGATCCTCCAAAACACTCAGAAACTTTTTACATGGAAATAAGGCATCAGATCCACTTTTGGTTAAGAAAGTCTTCATTGCCTAGAAATTCACCTTCTTCCATCAAATTGTCAATAAAGTTCTAAGGAAAGTTTTATGCCAGGGCCTCTGCTTTTTATACATTCCAGGGAGGGATGAATTCTGTCCCAATGTGGAAGGGATTAATAGATCCCCTGCTGAAGGTGCAGTCTAAAAAACTCTAGTGAGGGATAAAACCCAGTTATAGAAAACTCTTAACACTTTAACTCACATTCCCATTTGGGAGTAAAGCTCAGCAAAGGGTTTCAGGAAAAACGTGTATGCTCTGCCTTTAGCAAAACAGTAATTTGACATTTCTCTATAAAGTTTTGCAGGGTCAATGCCAAAGTAAATCTCATTGTTTTCCTCAAAATTTATTAAAGCATGCCTTCTGTGGTTCTTGTAATCTATAATCCAACAGAGTGTTTTTGAGTAGACCTGTGTGTAAATATTTGAAGACAGGTTATTTCTGTTTCCATTTAGAACAGAAATCTCAAGTAGTGAAAAAAAAATTACCTGCATTTTTATTTCTCTAATGCCTTGAAAGCATCTTTGTATTAGGTGATTATAGGACTGTGAGCAGGTTGGGACAGCTATCTGGTGGGCATCTGGGCAAAACATAGAGAACAAGCTGTGGCAGCAATCGAGAATATGTTAGATGTTGGCTTGTGTGTGTTTCAAATAGATTTTCACAATAAATATGATATTCTGCTCTACTTAATTTTTCTGTCCATACTTTCAAATCACTTTGTTTCAACACACTGGTCAATTTCTCTCAGCCTCATTTTCCTCCTCTATAGAATCAGAATGTATTTATTTCATAAATGTTTGCTGAGCATCTCCTATGAACCAGGAGCTGTACTAGGTATGGGAATATAGAAATATCTCAAATATTATACCTATCTTCCAGAAAATGAAATAGATATGGAAATTTTGTAAAGTAATAGGAAAATACTATCAATGAATCATTTTTTAGTTAAGAAGATAGAAAAAGTGCTGAGTTTCAGCAGGAAAGTAATCTGCTTGATTTTGGAAAGGGTTAGAATAAGTTGAATATGGAATTTGTAGGTAAAGTTGTCTAGAAGCAGTTGAAAATGTGTGTGTGCAGCTCAATAGAGATTTAAGTAGCTAAAGATGATCAAGGATAAAATAAAATTATGAATGTGAGAATAGTTTTGAGACTAAAACATCATGCAAATGTGAGTTCTATATATGTGCTGCTGGGCAAGCAATGCGAATGTGAATTATTATTACATATGTGCAGTTGGCACTAAATTAATTTGCAATTGTTTAATGTTGATCTTAAAGTGTTTAATCTTTTATGTAAGTAGAATATTCTGACTTATCAAGTCAAATGTAAGTTTCTCTAAGACAAAGCATTAAACACTTTTTGTGGGTATACATTATACATAATACAGGTGCTCCACAAATGTTGTTGACTCATTAACAAATGGAAGACAGTTTTATACAGTGATGGGAAAGAAAAACTAAATACAAAGTTATTGCCAAATGCTGCCAAATATTTACTCTTGAGATTTCTAGGTTAATCTTGTAAGTCACGCTACCCAAAAATGGAATCCATAAGGGATTACACCCTCTAATCATATCATTATCATAATCTTAAAAATTAATATTTATCAAACATTTATTATACAAGACTCTTTTCCCTGTGGACTTAATAGGGATAACCTAATTGATTCATCCTCAACCCCCTCGAGATTGGTGTGCTGGAGGTAGTACATTAGGGTAGACAAAGCAGATCTGGACTCCTAGAGGCTGCTTTAGAAATTAGATTCTACTGCTTATTATATGTGGTGACCTGAGCAACTTAAATCTCTGTGCTACAATATCTTCATCAGTATAAAGTATAATAATAGTATCTTCTTCCTAGAGTTTTCTAAGGGTGAAATGAGTTAGTTCACCTAAGCAGCTTAAAACAGTCTCCGGAATATTGGTTTTATAAATATTTGCTATTATTAACAATTAAGCTTTATTATTTTTCTATTAATTTTTGGCATACATAAATTTTGCATTAATATATCCAAATCTAATGTGTATAAATCAAGAGATATATATGGCCCTAAAATTCCAGAGTGAAGTTTTGGGGTTTTCTGTTTCTTTTTTCTTTTTTTGGCTTTCATTTCTGTCCTTTGATTGATACTTATATCCCTTGCCTTTGAAACACTTCTATGGAGATACTCATTATTGAAAGTGTACATATTTGCTTTTTAAGCTGGATAACAAGGATAGGATACATGTGATTTGAAAATAATAAGTTCTTTGTAGCCATAATACTGATGAAGCAATGAATTGGTTGATTTCTTCAGTCTTCATCCCAGGAGAAACATAAGAAGAGAATTGGCAACTACCTATCCTCTAAGACAGCCAGGATACTAGACCAGCCAGCCTATCCTTTGTGGCAATTCCTAACCCTGAGATTTAAGCAGTTCAGAATAAATGAATTTCAATACCTGTGTCTGTGGGTTTGTGTAAATACAGCGTATATTTGTATGAAAAGGTATCGTGACTTACATCTTACGCTTGCGTCTGATTATATATTTAATCGGTATTCACTGGATTTTGGATAAAATTTCTTAACTCAGGTTTAAAATTACTTCTAGTTACCATATATATTTTCATCTGGCTATGACTCAGGTCACTGCTGCAGATGTGCTTGAGATATTATACTCCTATTTAATTAGTTATTTTAATTGGGATATTTTAAGTCAAACACTGGGCAAAAATCCCATTTGTATTGATAATCGTGATTTGCAAATTTATAGTGCTGCACACAAAAATGTAGCACAAGCTTCTCTCAGAAATTACTTAGAGCAAACCACATAAAGTATTCAGAACCTTCATTCTCTATTTTTATAGCCTATCAGTGACGTTTGCATTCCACTAATGACTTTAAATGTTAAATTAAGCAATATTTAAATTTCTCCAAATCTGCTTTAGTTCTTATCACCTTTGGCAGCCAGTTCCCAAATCCTCACTCCTACACTCCCAGAATCCTCTTGTGTATTGTCTATTTGACAGATGAGATGAGTTTATGGTGATCCCCTTCTCTTGGGCTCAAAATATTAAGTTTAAATCTAAACATGGTTTGCAAATAACCAGGGGGACTTTTCCAAACATTATTTAATGCACTGAGCTATAGTCTGAACACTTGTATATTCACTCAGGAAGCAGATTGGTTTGCTCATATAAACCACAGCTATGTATTTTTTGTTTATAGTCTCCTGAATTACTAACCTAAAAGTTAGCCTAAAGACAAGTTTTTATTTTATTTAAAACACATATCACCTTACTTTTCTCTTTAGGATTAAAAAAGCATTTGACAATAAATCTGAGAGCATATATAATTTATGAGCTATAAATGTGCGTGGTTTTGTAAAGGAGAGTGAAGACTAATGATCTAGGGAATGGGATAAGGATAAATTTTAAAACAACTCACATAACTCCTTGTTAAATTTAAAATAAAATAACTCTCCACACCATCTAATTAAAATAAACAATTTCAGGCCTTTTTTTTCAGTTCCATCATAATCTCAATTCTGAAGTACACTATTACTTGACTGCATCATCAGTGAACTGATTATACGTGTGTGTGTGTGCATGTAAAGTTTGACTACCTAAATAATCTCTGCTACAAATTTATTTAACTATTTTTTTTCATCTTTCTCATACAAGCAGGGGAAATGATACACAAAGATGGACACATAGTTTTTCTTGTTATTTGAGATTCCAGAACCCACAAAGGAAAATTAGTAACCCCATATATAAAATTGTATTTTTTGTTGTTGTTAACGTTGACTCCCAAGATTTTCCTTAACATATTCTTATGTATCTGTGCAGTGGGAGTATTGTATATAACTTACTAATTCATGTAAATATTGAAGTGTTAGTCAATGCTTTAAAAGCTCTTTATAAGGTCATAGTAATATAGTATAATGAATTCTTCAAAGCCTTTTATTAATTCACTTGAGAATTTATGATATTATGTAGATTGTGAATATAATTAAATTTATGAGAATTATTCTAAAACCAAGACATGTCATATCCTCTCAGTGAGCACTGAAAAATATCATGAGATGTTGCAAATTACTCACTCAAACGATGTGAAATTTTGTGTTTAGATATTCGTCCTTCGTTGAAGTTGAACTTCATTCACTCAGTCGACATTTATGTATTACAGGCATAATATATACCAGACACTCTTTTTTCTACTGGGGATGTGATCATGAACAACTTAGACAAAGTTCCTGACCTTAGAACCATTATTCCAGACAAAAATCTGAAGCTACTATTAACAATTAAGTCTATTCTTTCTTCCCTTAACCCATATGATGAATTCCAAATGTTGAATCTCATCCTTTGCATGCAGTTCCCAAAATCAATTCTACTACACCCCACAGTTCAGGCTGTATGCACGCCCAGATTGTGGAGTCACTGGGACTTTACCACTTCTTGAGGGTCACTTTCAAGCTTGCACCTTTTGAATGACTCTCAACTAATTTCAGTTTCACTGCTTCTCTAAACTCCCCTGTAACTTCTCTAAGAAGTAGAATATTTTTGTGTGTTTCCATAGCATCTTGTATATACCCCAACAGTAACTCTTGTCACATCGCATTGTAAATATCTATGCCTCTCACCTCCACTGACTAGGAGCTTTTTGAAAATAAAGATTATATTTCCTTTACTTTGATGTTTCTAACAAATACCTCAATGCCTGGTATGTAGAAGATACTCAGAAAATGTTTGATAAGTGAATTAATTAATTAGCTAAGCTAAATTTATAATTAGCTAAGTCCCCATCAGATTTTCTGGTTAGAACTTGTTATTAAAATTCTCAGTACAAAGTATAGTGATAGAATAACAACCCAATGTTTATCTTTCCTGAGGATATTAATTATATAATGAAGTTGATTTTATTCCTCTGAAGGATAAGGTAAATGAGTTGAGACCTCCAGGCACAGCCATATTTTCTCTCAATGGAGGGCTATGGTGATAATTCTGATTGGCACCATCACTATGATAACTAACATTGGTCATGCCGACTATTCACAGTTGTCTCCTGTTACTATAAAGAGTTAACAGACCTCAGTGGTCACTGTGTCAGTCAATAACTGCTCTTTACATTTGTCTGAAGCCACTAGAAAGCAGAAAAATAGCAAAACAACAAAATTGCTAAAGAAATTAAAGAACTGGAGAATTTTGTTTTAAACACTTCAATATAATAAATATCACTTTTCCAAATCTAAGACAGACGGACATTACTATAGCTTACAAAATTGTAAATAAGAAAGAGACCAAACATAGAGATATAAAAAATATAGTATTTTATTAAATAATTGAGAATAATAAACTTAAAAAATATAGATAAAAATGTTTCTCTGGAAAAATAAATATTTTTGAAATTAACTAAAACATATGTGAAATAGTGCAAAAAATGTGAAAATAACTTATGATAAAAAAGAAATTTCTGATGGAAAGAGCTGGAATCAAACATATTAAGTAAGTTTGCTTTTCAGTGTTTCAAAGAACAAGTAACAATTTCATGTAATTTAAAGTGCTCCTTAGCATAAAAAGTAGAGAGTTGAATTTTGAAATGCATATATTTATTAATTCAAATATAATTATATAATTTATGGTTTTATTTATCACAGGAAAAATAAGTCTCAAACAATAAGGATTAAATAAATTAGGGCATTCAAAGGAAGGCCATTAAAACACTTTAAATTATGCCATAAAATTATTCAATCATATAGGAAAATGTTTATAAGATATTCAAGTTTTGAAAAGTTATAAAACAACATAGAAAGTATGAAGCCAATTGTGTTCAAATAAAACTTGAGTTTGTTTTGTATGTGTGTACAAATTGATGTGCGTTGTGAAAAAACTGTGAAGATTTATTCCAAAATGTTAACAGCTTTATCTCTTGGAAATAAAAACAGTATCAGCCTAAAAACATTCCTATAAAACACAGACAGCTTTTAAGGTGTTTAGCACAATGCCTCACATAAAATGAACTAAATTTAAATTTATTTTTATTATAAACAGCAAAATATTAACTGCCATTAATTTTTTTCTCTATTCTAAATTTTCTAGAATTTATATTTCTTTTGTTGCCAGAATAAAACATTAAATATTTTAATCATCATGAAAAAATTATAAAAAAAACCCCACTTAACAAATACATAATACAAATATGACAAAGGAAACATATTTAGGAAGTAATTATCTTACAACCTACTCTCTTTGTTACAAAAGCCACTTTTCTCAGAGAATCCCTCCCTAAATCCTCTTTTTATTTTTATTTTCTCCTACCTTTTAGGTACTATATGAAAGAAAATGGACCATGTGAAGAGAAATAGCCCCACTAATAAAATAAAAACATTCCCTCACCATGTACATTACCATCCTACTGGGCACTTTGAAATGTTGGATTGGGTACTGGCCAACTGGCCACCAGTGGTGAGATAAAGGTAAGCGTTAAAGTCTGTACTACACGCCCATGTTTCTAACACTCTGGCAGACCTACAGTTGTCCTTCTTATGATGGACATTTTTTCAGACAGTTTATATCCTCTGCCTATTTATATCCTCTGCCTACATAGTGGATGCTATTTTGTTTATATTTCTCACTCCAATTTAAAAACAATCTCATACAAGAAATTAGTTAGGTGCAAAACTGATTATATTTCAAGAAGTAGTGCCTATACGTTTAGCCCGTATCTATTCATTAATTTGAACATCTGCTCCTTTTCAGTAACCCCTAGAACTAAAAGTAGCTGCACCAGCATGAAACACAAGAGAATCTGTCTCTTCCTCTGGAAAACACTTTTGAAATGACCTGTACACAGTTACTGAAGTGGCACTTTTTGGGAAAAATATATACTGGGAGGGAAAAAAAGTCTATTGATTGTTATTTTTCAATTTTATTTTGCTTTTCCATTTTGTTTCCAAATTGAGTTCTAGTGCTAAGATATTTCTTTCTGGTATAACATGAAGATGAAAAGAATAGACATTTTCCTGTAAATCAATTTTGAGTGCAGTGGATGTTTTTCAACCTAATTATTTTATGGAATTGCAACAATTCATGTTCTTCCATCATGAAACACAACATTAAGCATCAATTGGGAGCACCGTAGAAAAGTAGCTTTAGGAGCACCATAATTTTTCATCACAGTTGTTTTTCTGGAAAAAGCAAAGGCTAATTACCTTGAACTTAGTAGCATTTGGATAATTTCTCTGTAAGAGAAACTGTGAAAACTGAAATGTTTCCTGTTAAAAGGGAAATCAGAATACATATGTGATATAGTTACAAAATCAGGATTCGTTTTCAACATGTAGCTAACAGCCTGTAAATTTTCATTGACAGGGTGTGGAATAAAATACCTAACTAGAAAGATTCAGTGAACTAAGAAAAGGAGTTCATGTAAGCCATAGACTAACAAAGTTAGAGTGCAGTAACTTGAATTTTTAAGTCAAAATACTACAGAATATCTTAAATGCTTGTGGGCAAGTGCTCATTAAACCGAAAGACATGGAGTTTTTCATTTTAGCTACTCAAACTCCCTTTTCCTACCAATTTGCTTCTTCCATAAACTTGAGAAAACAAAAAGGTATGAGGTTATTTTTTTTACTTAAGAGAAATGGAAAGAGATTTTTTTTTTAATTTAGGTACAGCCAAAATTTATAAATGCTCAAGGAATGGTGGCATATTGGCAATGTTTGGGCACTACCACACAGTCTTGAACGGTCCACAGCTGAGGCAGGCTACTATTAATAAAAGCCATTCTGCCAGGGGTTCTCCATCAATTTCCCTTCTTAGTCTCCTTGGGATTTGGTCCAGTATTACTGAATGGGGTTATGAACACATACTATAGTACTCAAAGTGTAGACATGCCTTTAGTGACAGTGCATCTACTGGGCAAGAAATTGGAACAAAGAGATCATGAATGTATTTAGCAAGCCAAAATCAGAATGAAACTCATTTTATCTACACTTCATCCATCTGCTTTCTCTTGCCTGGGCAATGGACACATTATTCATATGATACTAACTACAGTTTTTCACCAACTTAGTTGGTTTTGTATATTAAATGTCTCATTTTATTCAGCTTCAGTAAGATATAATTGACAAATAAAAGTTGTATGTACTTAAGCTGTACAATATGATATTTTGATATTATGTTGTGAAATGATTACCACAATCAAGCTAATTAACATATCCACGACCTCAAATATTTACCATTTGTGTGTGTGGTGAGAATACGTAAGATCTGCTCTCTCTTAGCAAATTGTAAGTATACATTACTAATTATAGTCATCATGTTGTACATTAGGTCTCCAGAGCACATTTCTCTTGTAACTGAAAGTTTATGCTCTTTGACCACATCTTCCCATTTCTCCCTCCCCAAGCCTCTGGCAACCACCATTCAAATCTCTGCTTCTATGAGTTCAATGTTTTAGATTCCACATGTAAGTGAGGCCATGCAGTATTTGTCTTTCTGTGTCTGGCTTATTGCACTTAACATAATGTCCACCAGCTTGGGAAAAAAGGCAGGATTTCCTTTTAAAAGGCTGAATAATATTCCACTGGCTATATGTATATATTTTTACATATATGTACATACATGCAATGTCTCATTGTATGAATATGTCTAATGTCGCCAACTTGATTTCTTTGCTTCATTATTAAATGTCTCATTTTTCCCCAGCTTTATAATTGACAAAACTGTATAAGTTTAAGGTGTACTATATAATGATTTGATATACATACATATAGTGAGGTGATTACCACAGTCAAGTTAGCTAAAGCATCTATCATCTGCCCTAGTTACCATTTTTTGTTTTTCTGTTTTGTGGTAGAATGTCTCATTTTAAAACATTTTTCCTATGGTAATTGAATCCTCAATTAAAAAATATCCCAAGAATTGGGATTCAAATGGGCCTTCCTATCACCGTAATTGTTGTTTTTGCCTCAAAATTTTAGTTTCAGAGCAATTCCTTATCTTTATCACCTGTGCAAAAACAATCCATCCCCTTACATTTTGATCTTTGAGAAAAGTAGGGAAACAATAGCTAAGAGAAAATTGAATTGGTTGGCAATTTCATTCTCTTTTAGAGTTAGGAATTATTTGAAACATGCCATTTAAAAAGTTGTAACTGATAGTGGCTTTATCATATGACCACTCTGAAACCAAATAGCCATTATGTTATATGCCTTAGATTTCCAAGGATTTCATCATTTAGGCATATTTCTGGGTGTTTACACAGTAAATATGGAACCCACACATTTCTTTCTAGTCAAATTTTCCCCACTCATATCTCACACCTGTCTCCACCATATTTTAATGACTTTTTCCAATACTCTATTTTTCCCTGTATTTTTTAAGAGTACAATTCTCTTAAAATACCTAGTATTATTTTAGCTTATTATAATAAAATTATGAGGTAAAAACTTTGCTATTTTCTTATTCTTTATTCAACCTAAATGTTTACGAGTTATTGCTTAGACTTACAGGCCAAAGAGAGATTCTTCCCTTGAAAAAGAAACAGTTTTGCAGGGAGGGGAGCTGGAAGGCAGAGAGGATATAAGATGACTTTGAGAGCTAGGAAATTTCTAATTGTTGAGTTTTTTAGTGTTGTTCTTTCACAAACTAAGATGTTCAGCCGAAATTTTGTTCATTTGCCTTCTACAGAGAAGAACAAAAACTGGGCTAGGAAGATCTCTTAGTATCTTTTCATGTACAAATCTATTTTATAGGAGCCCAGCACACGTTTCAGTGCTTACATTGCCATTGTTTCTTCTTTCTTTTCCCCACCTTTTCCAACTGGGCACACGATATGCACCCAACATACCTATAAAAGGTTGACTGAAAAATCACATTTTATAGTCTGCCAAAGGAATGTTTGTATTAAATTGCTTCAGACAGAGAAAGTTTCAATGTGATCAGAACCCAAGAGATATAAAAGGACCATAAATTTTGGATCATAATGTGAGTTTATAAGCCTGGCTTCTACTTAATTTAAATTATAGTGGCAGTGCAAGAAATTGTGGTTTACCAATAGCACTAGGCCTCAGGCCAAATGCTTTCTTCCACTTGCTGCCTCAATAGCCTGCCTCTGTTAGAAAGAGTTAACTGCCTTGCATAGATATTTCTTGTAACTCGTCATTTGAGAAAAATAAAACTTAGTAATCACACATAGCACATGCATTACTGTGGTTTACAATTATGAAGCAGCAAGTATAGTGCAGTGTAGACTCCATTCCATGAACTTTTTTTGTTGGTTTTTGTTTGTCTTGCTTTGCTTTTTTGTTCTTGGATTAATGCCAACACTCAAATTTCTAGCTAGAGCTGGAGCATAAGCTCCAGGGAGAGAATGAATTCAACATCCTTATTAAAATTAAAGTTTGCCTTCTAATTTGGTTTGATTTGACTGAATATGTCTGTGATTTATAGCTTCTCATATTGGATCCTACAAATCAAAATTACATTTACACTAAGATGAATCATCTTCTTGTTTGTTACTGTATGTATTTGACTTTTAAAGCATATAACTTTCAGCACAAAAGAGGCTGGAAAATAACAGATGAACTCGGCTGCCTAATCTTTGATTGTGTCTGTTTGGTGAGTTTTTTAAGAGATGAAAATGACAAAAAAAAAGGGCTTTTCTTAAATCCAATCATCTTTATCATTTATCCCATAGTCTAGTATTACAGCATGCTGGCAAACCATCAAGAGAAAAAAGTAGGGAAAAGGATTTATTTTATTATTATTTTCACAGTTAACCATGGCTAATTATATATTAGACTTCTTGAATATTAATCTGAAGGCATATTTTTATGGTGTAAAATAATGTCAGAACTACAGGTAAAGAGAAATAATAGATACAGATATCTGGGAAGAAAACACAGTTTAAATATCATCATGACATCTATACTTATGTTTCAATTATTTTATAAACAGAAGGATTATTATTGAGAATTCAGTTTAGTAAAATGTTTTCTAAACAAATATTTCATAGTGGAAATACATAGTAGACAATGAATAATAGTCTACAGATGCTACTGAAGACAAAAAAAAAAAAGAGACATATTGAGACATATTCAAATTGTATATATAGATAATGAAACTTGTATTGTGTATGGCAAAGATACCGCTTATTAGCAGTGTAGTCATTACACACATGGTGCCTAATTTCCCGGACTTAATTTGATTCTTGAAATATGTTGCAACTTGGAAGGAAACTGAGAGGTTATGTAGGCCAAGCTGTCACTCAGTAACACAATCTTTTACAATGGTAAAGAATTTCCAGTATCTTACATACTTTCAGTGCAAGCAAATTCACAGCTTAGAAAAGTGTCCAGTCTGCTTATTATGAGCTCCAATGAACTTGTTCCTTCTATTGGATCAAATGTGGTCACTCCATGACTTCCTTTCAAAAGTCATGCATCTATTAATACTTGAGTCACAGAGAATAAATTTTATCCATCTCTCATATATGATCCCTTTAAAAAGCTGAGGCAGCTATCATGCACTTTAATAATGTTCTTTTTACAGATAAAATATTCCCATTTTCTTCAAACATTTATTTTATTTGCTTTTAATATAATGTTTCTGATATAATCTGACTAGTCTGATATAATCTGACTAGAATAGTCTCACTGTTCTCTGATGCCCTGGGATAATTCCTCCCGTTTGAGCTTCTCTACTTCTATTAATGCAGCCTATGACTGAATTGTCTTTTCTAGTATTAATAACTCACTGTTAAATATTAAACTCACATTTAGTGAAAGCCACTAATTACAATAGCAATGTGGAATACATTTTTTCTGTCCTCTACTTACACAATAGTTTGAACAAAGTTATAAGACTCTGCAATTATTCCTATAGCATTTTATCTCATTAGTTTCAATTTATTCTTTCACCCTATTGAGATATCTTTCAGCCTTGATTCTCATATGTTAACTCCTTGAGAGCATACCACTAGACTCTGCATACAGCACACTACAATGTCTTAGCAGTAGGCATCCTATTTATTATCAACTCCTGTAAGCAATTCAAGCAGTTACTAATTCAGCCATTTGTTTTATCAGCAAGTTCATATTTCTTTGTCATATATTTAGAAGACAATATGTGAGATATCGTTAAATCCCTAGCTTCGTTCTAATCCACAAATCTGATATACCTATCAAAATAAATGCATTTAAGTACCAAAGTTCTGGGTTTTGGTGTTCTTGTTTTGTCAGAGATATCAATTGTCAAACATAGTACTTAAGGAAATCAGACATTTCATACTTAATAACTGAAATATTAATGTTCTATTTTAATTCCTATTTTTTTATTCTTTATCTGTGTGATTATGATTTCTTTTTGAAAAAGAATATAAAAATGACCCACCTATATCTTGATTATTATAAGCTCCATAACATGTACATTGTTAACTTATTTATACTGGTTAAGTACAATGAAAGACTTGTGAAAAGTCAATCTTAATATCCTGAAATCGTGTACCCATGTAATTCTTATGTTAGAATTGTATCTAGACCTGTGTGGGGACTATTTTTTTTAATATGATATCACTTGGGGAGAGTAAAGAAAAATTGTGTTGTTTTTTTAAAAAAAAACAACACATATACATGAGATGTAAACACTCAATTCTGATTTAATTCCACTTCGGTAAATGTTTCCAAATCACATCTGGAATAACATTTTTTTCTTTCTTTTAAGGCCTTGCATAAAAACTCTAGATTCCATATTTTGTGTTATAACCCACTGTTTTTTCTATGCCCATTTATGCCACACCATGGATGTGCTACTAAGCATCTTTTCACTTAATGTTACAGACAAAAGAGTATCAGAGAGTGAAAATCAAGTTCCCAATTATCCCTCAGTACCCTGGGGGATTGGTTTTCAGGACGCTTACCCTCCCCACCTCCCGTAGATAACAAAATCCCTGGATGCTCAAGTCCCTGATATAAAATGGTGTAGTATTTGCACATAACCTGAGCATATCCCCCTGTATATTTTAAATATTTTCTAGATTACTTATAATATTTAATAAACTATAAATGTTATATAAATCTTATACTACTTTTTGTATTATTTTTATTGTTATATTGTTATTTTTTTTCTTTTTTCTGAATATTTTTCATTCAAAATCAGTAGAATCTACAGATGTGGAACCTGTGGATATGAAGGGCCAACAGTATACTGAACCCCTTTAATGGATGGAGAAAGATTTTGTCAAAGTACTCTAAAGCCCCTTTTTAATATTTATTTTCTATACATACTATATATGGAATAATATAATTATAAGGGTATTATCAACAGATGATCAACCCAGAGTATAAACCATAATTGTCTTTCAGAACCTTATTTGCAAAAAGAATGGGAAGATTATAGTCTGTGGGCTGTGGTTTGAGAAATAACAAATGGTTTTATATCCAAAAATCTTCCTCGTACCACAGAGCCAATTGCAACAGTCACATGGAGAGTTGTTAAAAGGAAGCCAGAAGTCTGTTTCCCTAATGCCGTTAGTGTTTGTTATCTTTGTACCAGGGTTTTCAAGGAGAGGGAGAGGGAAATAGGTATCTTTCTTTATAACCCACTTTCTTCTCTCCCTCCTCATTCTGGTCAATCTCCATCAATATCATAAGAGAATGGTTAAGCTTTTGTACAATACATTATAGTGGTTAAAACCATCAAAATTAGCCAGATCTGGACTTAGATACAAACTATGCCACTTCTGGTTGAATATGATCAGGAAAATGTTGACACTGTCTTTCCACTATCCATATCCAGTTACATAATTCGTGGTGCCCAGTAATACATAAAAATGTGGGAATCTTTACTCAGAAAAACAGAAAAAAAATTGCCACTATAAATATAAGGCTTTTTCCTTTCTTCCATGGTCTTTCTCTCGACTTCACATGCTGTTTTTCATTTGCTATTTAAAGTCATTCTAACTTTTAAAAATATATAAATATTTAAACTATTAGCATTAATTTTTACAATTTTTCTTTATGTTTTACAATAACCAATTAAGTGAAAAATCTAGTAGCATTTAACTTATATGCTGAATCACTGAAATTTCACATTTCATAGCTAATACATGCATATGTATTTTGTTCTTATTAGGATGGTGGAAACACCACACAAAACTATCTCAACTGTTTCTATAATACTTTTTGATACACACAAATTCTACTTACATTCTCTATCTTCAGCTTATTTATGAGTAAGGAAGAATTGACAAGAAAAAGAAATATGGGTGGCCCTATTTCCCCATCACTTCCATCTCCTCATATACAAGTGGTAATACAGGGAAGTTATATGAGAAAAAGAATATGATAGGGCTCCTTGACCACTTGTGTTTCTTAAAATGCCATTGCATTGCCTTCTTTCCGTGTTTGAAGCAAATTCTGCTTAGAACAGAAAATTTAGCTTTGCAAGATTTTTAGTGCCCTCACCACCTTCTCAGTCACAAACATAGCGCAGTAATCCTGTACTCTCGTTGAGTCTTGCTGAATTCTTGTGCATAACAGACCAACTGGAATTCTGCACTTGTGGGACATCACAAATACTATATGACAACAAGGAGGCAAGGAATGACAGCAGATCTGCATTATTGTATGTATCTCATGCACTCATACACATCCTCAATTGTTCCAAAGCATTTCACATACAAAACATAAGTTCAAAGATAAACTATTAAGATTTTCCAGGCAGCAACAGCATAACATTAAACCAACATGGGTTCTTCTGAGAGCAGAGCCCTGTGTAACTGCACACACTGCACGTCCAGAAAGCTGGCCCCATATCTGTCATAGCATTTAACAGCCTGTTTCCTTTCTAGGCTCCTCTAGTGGGCCATAATTTTGCTTAGAATTACCATCCCCATGGCTAGCACAGTGCCTGACATAGTAAGCACTCATTTTTTTTGTACTGAGTGAAGAAATGAATAATGCTTAAAGCACTGTCAAATAGAATTTGCTTTTTAAAAAAGTAGGTAGTTAAAATTATGAGGTATTATTAAATAGGAAGTATTTTTAAATATTTCAGATTACAAAGTATGTTCAATATGGTGTAAAATATCTAAAATATCAGCTACATGGAAATGATACAGCCAATGAATCGAGGTTGAAAATTCTACTAGTCATTTCCTTGGGTCTGAATAGAAATGGCACATGATATATATGGTAAGATCAGTCTGATAACCACTTTGAAAGGAAACAAGTTCCACCAGGCAGAAACTTGCTCTGTTTTGCTCTTTACTTCCTGTTCCTTTCCCTAAATATGGTGATCAATAAATATGTGTTGAATGAAACATATAAATGAGTGAAAATGTATAACATGATGGTCAAGCAAAATTAATGTTAATGTGTCTATATCACATGGATTTCATAAGAAAGATTTCTGATCTAGGTGTTAAGTCAATTATAAAATTAAATGATCAAAATGTGACTTTCTCAGCACATAGTATCTCTCTCTTCCCTGGATATAACAAACAACTCCCTATTAGGAAACCACTCACTTTCTTGATTTCCCAGAAAGTCTTCTCTAAAATTCTGTCTCTGGGAAAGGGTGGTGAAAGAAGAATAAAAGAGGAGGATGAAATCAATGCCTTAAAACTCTGAATAAGAAATGTATAATTATTTCTTTCTAACTGGTCATCAGTTATTCTGAAGAAAGCATTCCTGCTAATATTTACTTATGTCATTACAAATAAAATAATTGACCATGCATGACCTATTGCCCTGCTTATGTTTTCAGAGAAAAGCATTGTCCAGATAGTGATAGATTCCTTCCCTCTGACTCATACATTACCCAGAGGATTCTGGCTTCCTGGAATTTCTGTTCAAAATTCCATATCTTGTGGCAATCATCAGGTTTTTGTAAGAAAAGTTTTAATTTTAAAGAAAAATATTACAAGAAATTGATAACATATAACATATCTCTAGTTCTTGGCTTCATACATTATCTATGCCAAAAAAAGAAAAAAAAGAAAAATTGCCAGCTTTTGATATATAAGGTTGAGCCTTAGTTTTGCATATGTGGGTTAACCGTAACAGGTGGTACCAAACTCCACTATCAGTAGGTACTGCCTTTCTTACTAAAACTCCTCTGTGCCATACTTTGTAACACTGTGTTATATTTTTAAATATTAAATTTAGCAATATATAGTTGCATAAAATTACAAAGAGTACACATACACATTCTCAATCTTATCATTCTAAGGTAACCAAAAGTATGAGAGTTTGGTAGGTGTCTTTCTAAACCTGGTTCATCATAAAGATCACAACATTCTATATCTAGAACTCTGCATCTTGCTCTTTTCACTTAATAATCTATCATGGACATTCCTTTAGGTCAATACATATAGATCCAACTCATTCTTTTAATAGCTAATATTTCTTCTTTGGCATGTGCCATAATATTTTAACCATTTACCTATTAATAGATGCTCCAGATTCTTTCAGTTTTGGAGATCAACAGAAACAATAATGTATAAATATCTTTACACATATAATCTTCTATGTTCGTGATTTTATATTTTTATTAACCATCTCTAAAAGTAAGAATGCTGTTTCACAGATATGTCTATATGTAAATTTTAATAGATGCTAAAAGATTACTTTCCAAAATGGTTATAACAGTCTATACCCCAACTAGAATTGTTTAATTAAGCATCTTTAACAATGCTGAAAATTTATCAATACTTCTCACTTTTGCATATCTAATGAGTTTTTTGTTTTGTTTTTATAAAATGGTATGCTATTGTCTTAATTTTTTTTTCTCTACCTCGGAAGGTTGGTATATTTTTAGTATGTTTAATGGTCATTGTAATCTCTGGTGATAACTGCACTGAAACCTTATACAGAGGCCTAGCAGAATTTCCACCTCTTCTTTGACAAAGAACAACTCTAGACATCCTTTTATAATTTTTCTAGTCAGTCCTTGCCACCCCATGTATAAGGAGCTGTTTTAGCTAGATAACCTATAGAAAAGGATTTTATCAATTTGTTAAACCTAGGTATGAACTGGTGACCCACAAAAATGAAATGTTAGTGAAAGCATGACTCTGTGAGGAAGCTTCAGTGCAGTGAATGCAAGCCCTCTTTAAAAGGAGTAGAGGATGAGTGGTAGAGAAGAAATATAAGTGAGGAGTCTTACATTAAAAATAAGCAAATATTTTTAGCTCTTTGAGGTATCTCCAAATTCTTTTCCACAAAGGCTGCACTAATTTGCAGTCCCATCAGCAGTGTAAGAGTGTTCCTGCCTCTCCACATCCTCGCCAGCATTTGTTGTTTTGGGATTTCTTGATACAGGCCATTCTCACTGGTGTTAGGTGATATCTCATTGTGGTTTTGATTTGCATTTCTCTAATGATTAGAGATGTTGAGCATTTTTTTATATGTTTGCAGGCCATTATTCTGTCTTCTTTGGAGAAGTTTCTGTTCATTTACGTTGCTCATTTCTTGATGGGGTTGTTTGATTTTTTATTGTTGATTCTTTTGAGTTCTAGATAGATTCTTACCTCTAACCCTTCCTAGGGAGAGGCAAAGATATAAAATGTAACCAAAATGTCAAAAACAACAACAACAACAACAACAAAAACATTTATCGTGTGTCGAGCAGGTGGGAGAGGGAGGAGGGGATGGATATATACTTACATAATGAGTGCGATGTGCACCACCTGGGGGATGAACACGCTTGAAGCTCTTACTCGAGAGGGGAGGGGAGGCAAGGGCAATATATGTAACCTTAACAACATTTGTACCCCCATAATATGATGAAATAAAAAAATAAGCAAATAAATAGGAGAAAAGGATTAACCAACCAAGGGGAAAATCAACTTCTAACTGCCCTCAATATGCTGGTGTGCTTTAGCAGATAACAAATCATTCAAAATAGTAATTATGACTCCTTTTTAGAGAAAGGAATTAATATTCCTTTTAATAATATAAAGTTTATTTTGATCCTTTCTTAATTAATATACATGCTTATTGAAATTCCAGGATTTTTTTTTCCTTATTGGACCAATTGAGGTAGACATTAATTTAGAAGATAATAAATGGATAGATGGATGACAGATAGATAGACAGATAGATGGATGACTAGGTCAGGATCCCACTTATTTTAGAAGAGTAGTAATTTTATAGAAAAAAAGAATTTTTGTCAAGGCCGAATTCTTTCTTTCTGTTTCCAGCACATCACCAAGTTTTATTGTCATCTATGTCCATAATAGCTTACAAAGAATTTTCTCTTATGCAGTCTGATTTTCCTTCACTGGGACACTGCTAATAATGTTCTAATTTGAGTCCTTGACTCAAATGTTTCCAATCTATACTTTATATTTTATTAGGTTCTTGCATTTAAAAGGGTGGTAAAAAGACCACCTACATCAAAACCACTTGGGTGCTTATATTTTTAAATGTAGATTTGGGGATATTCCACATAAGTAATAAATTATAACTTCCTAAAGAGATGTCCAGAAAACTACATCCTTAAGAACTTTTTCAAGTAATCTTTACATTTACTAAATTTTGAGAGGTAAAATTCTAGAGTTTGCTAAGCTATACTGAATAGCCTGCTGTTCTCTGCATTTACTATTCCTTGCCTTCTTGCCTTTATAAATGTAATTCCACTGCCAATAATATTCTTTCTGCTTTCTGCCCATCAGATTACCATTCTTTCACAGCCAATTCATTAGTTTATAACTCTGCCCTCTGTGATTTTACAACATCCTATAGTTACTACATAGGTTTATTCTAGCAAATGCCCAATCATACTTTATTTACTGGACTAATAGCTTGAATTACTTTAGAAAAAATATTGTATTTTATTTATTTTTGTCCTAATATTAGGCTTCCACATTTAACCAACTACCATCATTACTATTTTGATTACATCTACTATGTATTCAGAGCCTATATTTTTCCAAGTTTTGTACTATGAATCTCATATGCAATATATTTTTAAAATATATTAGATATTTTAAAATAGTTAAAAATATAATGGGTATTTTATTTCCATGGTACACACAAGGAAAACATGACAGACTCAAAGGGTGAAATAATATATCTGTGCTTGAAAAAATAGCAAATAGAGTCAGGATTCAAAACCAGTCCCTTACAAATCTAAAGCCTACACTCTTTCCATAGGATTTCACTGCACTCAATGAACGTTAGTGAAATGACTGATTACATTATATGGTGGGTAATTCTCCAAGATTTGGCAATTAAAAAATCATCAGTCATTTCTGTAAACCTAAAGGATCTGTAAAAAAAATTGCTTTCTTTTTCCTCAGCACACAGTCTTAGTAATGTTTCTCACGGAGATTAGTAAAAGAAAAAAGTTACTTTGTAAAGAGCTATAATTTCATCATAAGTTTAATAGGGTCTAAAATTTCACTTGAAAATTGCTTCATTCCTGTTATCAGGGAAGGAGGATTAGATGGTTACCAGGTTTATTCAACAAAGGAAAAAACCTTAAACTAAATATTTTTAATAAAAAGGAAATCAGTAATAGGTAAATTACAATTACCATTTTGAGCTTGTACTTGGTGCAAGACTTTACACACATATCTTTACTTATCTTCACAGCACCTCTGGAAATTAAATATCTGCCCCATTTTAAAAACTGGAATGGACTATCAAAAGAACAAGTTGTCACAAGTCACAGGACTGGAGATTTTTAGAGTTCCATTTTTTTTTCTTTTTTTTTTATTTCAGCATATTATGGGGGTACAAATGTTAAGGTTACATATATTGCCCTTGCCCCCCACCTTGAGACAGAGCTTCAAGCGTGACCATCCTCCAGACAGTGCACATTGCACTCATTATGTATGTATATACCCATCCCCTCCTTCCCCCTCCCATCTGCCCGACACCCGATAAATGTTATTCCTATATGTCCACTTAGGTGTTGATCAGTTAATACCAATTTGCTGGTGAGTACACGTGGTGCTTGTTTTTCCATTCTTGGGATACTTCACTTAGTAGAATGGGTTCCAGCTCTATCCAGGAATATACAAGAGGTGCTATATCACCATTGTTTCTTAAAGCCAAATAGTACTCCATGGTATACATATACCACATTTTGTTGATCCACTCATGTATTGATGGGCACTTGGGTTGTTTCCACAACTTTACAATTGTGAATTGTGCTGCAATAAACATTTGATTGCAGGTGTCCTTTTTATAGAGTGTCTTTTGTTCTTTTGGGTAGATGCCCAGTAATGGGATTGCTGGATCAAATGGTAGATCTTTACTTTAAGGTATCTCCATATTGCTTTCCACAGAGGTTGCACTAGTTTGCAGTCCCACCAGCATAGGGACATTAGTGGAACAAAACTGAGAACCCAGATATAAAAACATCCTCATATAGCCATCTAATCTTCGACAAAGCAGACAAAAACATACACTGGGGAAAAGAATCCCTATTCAATAAATGGTGCTGGGAAAACTGGATAGCCACATGTAGAAGACTGAAACAGGATCCACACCTTTCACTTCTCACAAAAATCAACTCACTCTGGATAACAGACTTAAACCTAAGGTATGAAACTATTAGAATTCTAGAGGAAAACGTTGAAAATACTCTTCTAGACATTGGTCTAGGCAAAGAATTTATGAATAAGACACCTAAGGCAATCACAGCAACAACAAAGATAAATAAATGGGACCCGATCAAACCAAAAAGCTTCGGCACAGGCAAAGAAACTGTCACGAGAGCAAACAGACAACCTACAGAATGGGAGAAAATTTTCGCATGCTACATATCCAATAAGGGGCTGATAACTAGAATCTATTTAGAACTCAGGAAAATCAGCAAGAAAAAAAATCAAACAACCCTATCAAGAAGTGAGCAAAGGACATGAACAGAAACTTTTCAAAAGAAGACAGAATAATGGCCAACAAACATGAAAAAATGCTCAACATCTCTAATTATCAGGGAAATGCAAATCAAATCTGCAATGAGATTATCACTTATCTCCAGTAAGAATGGCCTTTGCTCAAAAAGGCCCAAAACAATAAATGTTGGCATTGATGCAGAGAGATAGAAACACTCCTAGAGCTCAGTTTTGAACCCAGTTTTTTCTGACCTCACAATTCACATGTTTTCCAAAAAGTCTAAGGTTATTTATTCTGCTGCACTGCCTTTGAGCAATCACCTATACCACCTGGCTCAAGGAAAGATCAAGCCCCATGATCACACATTAATATCATAATTAAGTGAAACAGAAAGCAAAGATCATTTGATATATCCTTAGCAATATGTGAATCGTTATTCTGCTGCATGGTTATTAGATGAATGTCGAACGGGCATGCAAATGGTTGTAATCACATTTATTTCACCTAGTCAATTAAAGTACTCCTAACCATATCTATAAGGAAAATCGAAATAGACAAAAGAGATAGTTTTTCAGATTCCAGGGATGACACAGTGCTTCCAATCCTTCAATAAACAGTAGCTACAGTCTAAGTTTTCTGTCTGGTGAGGATCATAAAATGTTGCTTCTTCTCTCCTTCCCAGAAACCACTTTCACACCTGGATGAGGTGAGTTGAATTCCATTTAATTGGAATTCTCCAAGCCCCACATAAAGCTCCTATCCCCAAGGTTTATACTGATTTAAATAGACTCCTTTCCTAAAACTTGGCAGTTGGAAGAAAGTAAAGGCCACAAAAAATGGTTACCTGGAGATTTTGTTCCTAACTGTAATCAATTTTGAATTATTAGAATTCCAGCACTGTGGGGGAGATAAACATGGATTTGGGGAAGATAAATACAGTTGACTTGGTCTCTTTGGAAGAAGTAGTTATAGAACCAGGAGCAAACACCTTCCCTAGTGTAAGTCTCATTCTGCAAGAGACCGATATATCTGGTCTTGCCTCCAGAATATAATTGCCCAGGTGCTGCCATCAGGCTATATAAACCAGGGACTCTATCTCCCTACTCCCTCTCTGCTTCCCCTGAAATACATATATTTCCAGCACATCTTTATTTCCAACTCCTTGACAATGTGAAAAATCCTTACTATAGATTATAGCTGTTCACCAGTGAAGTTGGACAAGCCTGAAAAAGAGGAATACTCCAGGCAGTATCCTATAACTTTTAAGAATAAGAAGAAAAAATTAGACAAGAAAAATTTGAACAAAAGTATTGCTGCTCCTGAGAAGAAGAAGTTAAAATGTAGTGTGGAAAGCCAAAGACATAGCTGCAATTTAAAAACTGGAGACAAGCCACAAACTGGGATCAGACATTTGTCAAACATAAACTAGATTATAATTTAAAATATTTATTAAAACTTCTGCAAATCATTAAAACTAGAAATGGGCCAAAGTTATAGGCAGAGAAGGGAACTCAAATGGCAAATAGATGTATGGGAAGTTGCTCAACCTCATTAGTAATCAGAAAATCCAAACTAAGAACATAATGAGATGGCACTTTACACCCACTAGATTAGCAAAGTGTCTGAAATCCCAAGTGTGGGAGATGATGCACATCCATACAGATTCTCAGATATTCCTGGTAGGAGTACAAATGAGAAAAATCCTTATGGAAAGCAGTTCGGCAGCATCTGATAAGAGATGTACATCCTTCTACCCTGGCTCAGTGATACCACTTCTAAAAGTATGCCCTGTAGTCTACAAGATACATCTATGTATCTATTAGTGGAATCAACAACCATGCAGACAAACATTCATAGCAACATTATTCCTAATACAAAAAATGTGAAAAGGACTCAATTATCCAATGATGGGAAAAATGGTTAAATAAATATGGCATTTTCACAGAGTAGTATATTTTAGTGCTTTAAAAATCTGTCTGGAGGATGGTCACACTTGAAGCTCTGACTAGAGGGGGGGCAATATACGTAACCTTAACATTTTTACCCCCATAATATGCTGAAATAAAAATAAATAAATAAATAAACCTTACCACCAAAAAAAAAAAATGAATTATTTTTAGCTACATACCAAAACATAGATGACTTATAGGAATATTGAATTTTCTTACTTGTGAGTTCTTAAAAATGATATGTAGTATGTCATTTTCTGATACTTACTTGGAGATGGGAGCTTTCTTTTGTGCTGAGTGAATTTCACTTAAGGGATTTGGTGATTCAATTTATCCCACCCATGTGTTTGAAAGGCTTCTGCCCAAGGTTTCTAGCTGTTTTTGATTATATGTTGTTCAAGTATTTATATATACAGAGCAGTCAGCCCTCTATATCTGTGTGTTCTGCATCCATGGATTCAACCAACTTGGATCAAAAATATTTGTGGAAAAACATTGTGTCTGTACCACACATATACAGACTTTTTTTCCTTGTCATTATTCCTTAAACAATATAGTCTAATGACCATTAATATAGTATTTACTTTGTATTAAGTAATATAGGTAATCTAGAAATGATTTAAAGTATATGAGAGGATGTGCATAGATTATATGTAAATACATTTTATATCGAGGAACTTAAGTATCCTTGGATTTCAGTATCTGCAAGCCATTCTGGAACTAATGCTCTATAGATATCAACAAATAACTCACGTGTGTATGTGTGTATATACAAAAATTTTTAAAAGGCAAGGCAATGGATAATAATTATCTGTAGGAAGAGAGAGGGATATAGAAAAAAGGAAGGATCACAGAAGTAGCTACAATTATCTTGGTGATGCCTTAGTTACTGAGTAGTGGTTCATGGGGATTTAACTATTACATTTTATATTTTACATATACACATATAATCGAGGAAGGAGTAAAATGGGGAGGAAGAAAAAGAGGTGGAAGAGGGGAGGAAGAGGAAGAGAGGGCAAGGAGAGGAAGGAGGCCAGGAGAAAAGCAGGAGCTGTGCAATCAGACCTCCATTCTAATAATGACTGATTATTTGAAGTTGACCAAGTTCCTTAGTATCTCTGAGCCTCAGTATTTTTCAAGTATAAAATGAGAATTTTACTTCTAGGGGCTGAGATGAATAGTGAGATTAATTCATATAACCACACAATCTTGTTTAGTTATATACAGGAAACATCCTTTTTTCTCTCTGCTCAGCCCCCTTTTCTACTTAAAAGGAATGCAAAAACTGGGGGTGCTGCAGGGGGCAACGGGGAGAGGATGTGGTGGAACTAATCACTACTATCCTCCTGTCAGTCATTTCTTCAAGCAAGACACTACCCTTGCTTGCAAAGCAGATGATGTCTACCTCCGTAGCCTTCCAGATCCCAGCCCCCTCAGACACCCAGGGACCCCAGGTTCTAGAATACAACACTCCTAACTTTTTCTTAATGGCTTGAATCAAAACCAGTGCTCGGAAAGGTTTAACATTATTTTTAGCAAGCCTTAATTAGGAAAATCACCATTAGGTGTGAATATTGCTTAATCTTCCCTTGGGGAGGGTGGGTTCCATTATAAAAGAGGAGTTTGTTGACTAAAATGGATCTCTAAGCAGTGAAATGTGAGCTGGAAGTATTTGGAGCACAGTGGCGTCCAACCCTCCCTCTGCGGCTCCTTACCTTATCTGCCATTGGGGAGAAAAGCAAACTCCTCAGCTTGGCAGCTGCCAAGGATCCACATCTCACTCTGACAAATCAAGCTTTAAATGCTCAATAAACACAACATCCATAAATCCAGAAACCTCAGACATCAATGGTGGGGGATTGATGTTTAAGCATACTGCCTTAGTACCCAGTTGAGTTTAATTCAGTGGTTTACAACTGGTGAAAATTTTGCCTCCAAGAGACATCAGGCAAATCTGAAAACACTTGTAGTCTCACAACTGAGGGGTGGAGGGCAGTAATTACTGGCACCTAGTGGGTGAAGAGGACAAGGATGCTTGCTGGTAGCATTCTACAATGCACAGGAACTGACCCAACAACAGAGATTTATACAGCCTCAACACAGCAACAGTGCTGCTGATGAAAATCTTGGTTTGCTGTACATAAGCCACATTGAGCTGGCTTTCATCTGACCTGGCATTCCCAAGCTAGCTGTGTCCTGTAAAAGAATTTTCTGTCATGGGGCTCATTATATCTTAATGCAGGGGTTATTAAGCCAAAGATTCATGGATTGGCTTAAGGCAGTTCATAAAACCCATGAAATTATATGTAAATTTTGTTCATGTGTGCAGTTTTAAAACATGGTCTCAAGTTAAAAACTTTTTGGAAGTCTAAAGACTCACATCTCTTTTATAATTCCTCCACAAGCCTGTGAGAGTATCTAAAATTCTCAACAAATCAATGAATTCCTTTAAAAAGTGAGATTTCATTTTGGATAAAGATTTCAGAAGATGATGTTTCTACTCAGAATTGGGTTTAAAATGCACTCACATAAACTGTGAGTCTCAGTTTCCAAATCTATAAGAGAAAATAATTATTCAAATTTAATTACTACTATTTAGATCATGCAGCCACAGCAGGCACTTAGTAAATAGTGGCTTTTGTTGTTGTTTTATTGTTAAAAATAACTTGGCTTTAAGGCTTTGCCTGTAGGAGACTGTAGATGGCATAAAACATAGCTATCCAGCAATATCTTAGGGCATATTTATTCATCATTGAGTTGTTAGGAGGAGGAGAAAGAACAGAGGATTTGTGTAAAGATTTATAAAGTGTTTCAATATCTTATCTTGTCTTCACAACCAAATATGATATAGATGGGGTGGGCATTCAGATGAGATTAGGCCGGCATGAGCAGCAAAGTATTTACCAAGTAAGCAGGGACTCAAATCAGATACTCAGATTCTAGAGCCTAAATTCCTTCCACTATGCCCTCTAGAAAGAACAGGCCCTTCAGCATTCAAACTCATAGCAGAGACATTTTGAAGGAGGGAACTATACCCCAGAGGACGGGACTGCTTTTTTAGGAGGCAATCACTGGAGCTGGAAGTTTAGACAGCTTTTTAGAAAGAAAAAAATCCCACAGAGAAGGGATATTTGTTGAAAATGAGGAGATTGAAAGGTCCATTTCAACTAGTGCCAGTTTTTTTTAAAGTCAAGCTTGTCCAACCTTAAGAGCCATCTCAGCTCCCTTTTCACTTTCTTCTAGCACTGAGGGTCCCCTCCTAATTGTCACTGCCATCTCCTTGTATTTTCCCTTCTGCTCACACAGAGGTACCAAAATAAGAGTTAAAGACTGAGCTCGGCCACAGTGAGTATGGATTGTGGGGAAGAGGTGGAACTCAAGAGGAATAATGTCTCTTAATCTTGCCTTTCAATTCTACAAAGTTCTTTTGTTATGTACAGAAGGTTTATTGAACTGGCCAAGAAAGACACTTGAAAAAAAAAATGCCTTGTCATAATCCAGAAAGTCAAGGAAAAGGTAACTTAAATTTTCATTCATTCATATATTCAATCATTTTTTTTTCACTCAAAATTTATTGAGTGTCTCCAACAAAGGCCAGGAATTCTGCTAACTACTAATACACATGAAACAATATCAACACCATCCCAGCCCACTTAGAGTATAGCCTAGTGAGGAAGATGTACATTAAGCAGATAAACCTGCTCAATTATTACCCATTTAATAATTAATTAGAATTGCAATAGGATCTATGTATTAAAAGTACAAGGGTCTATGAAAGCATACAAAAGGGACACAGTCAACTCCAGGGCATCTATTTTGATAGGTTTTCTCAAGGAATTTAGCAAAAGGAGGAGTAAAAGAATGTTCCTGGCAGAGAAAACTGTCTCTTCAAAGACAAAGTGAGGAAAAAAAAAAAAAAAGAGGGATAAAGAAAGATAACTTGTTACTCAGTTATACTGTGTGGAAACATTTATGCGACCCCAGATGTTTTAAAGACTTCAAAGAGCTTCTTAGCTATTCCCTCTGATAGAATGCAAAATAAAAAATGAACCCTTCAACTCTCCATTATCAATAATTTTTTGATTATATGAACAAACGTTAGGGTTAAAAGTAAAACCACAAGTTAAAAAAAAAAGTTCAAGAGGAAATAAAAACCTTCAGTGGTGAATTGAACATATGAGCCTATTTAAAAATATGTTTCTGTTTCTACTAATGGGTCATTTTCACCTGCTCCTGAGGGCCCACCTGGCCTCTCTGGGCTGCTGCAGCTCCCAAACAACTGAATGAGCTACCATTGCAGCTTGATCACCAGGATGCAGAGTTGACCAAAGGGTCAAAGGAACCGAAGCTGGGCCATTACAGAAACGGGTAATCCTCAAACAAGAAAAACCACTCCCAGATCATTTGGAGCCAAATGGAGACCTGCTGGACTCGGGAAAATCACACCAACTGGGTTTCTATTTGAACTGCCTAATCATCAGATACACTCAAAGCCAAAACCACACAGAAGCCTTGTGATTATCCATATGTTTGGGACACCTCTGGTGTTTACTAAAGTCCCAGGACTGTGGAGCAGAAGATCCGCAAGAGAAAATGAGACCCTCTGAATGGAGAATGCAAGGAGATTGGAAGAGAGCCCCTTTTGTTTATGTATACGTGATCAAAGCTGGAGCTTTTTAACAGTGAACTACTGGTGCTGAACACAGAAAAACTAAGCCCTTAAAAGCAACCCGTTCAGATTTCACAGCATATCTTTAGGAATCAGTCTATTCTTAAGAAATTGTGTGGCATTGTTTCATATTTTACTTTTCCTAGTGATCTTGATTAAAAAAAAAAAAAA
>VBSM01000529.1:60168696-60183651 GCA_008086735.1 Cheirogaleus medius
CTTTTTTTTTTTTCACTGCTCTTCCAGTCCTCCTGTTGAAAGGCACTGGAATGGGAAAAAGCACACACACATATTCACACTTGATCCTGCCCCGTTCTATTCCCTTCTACCTCTTTTCTCCTTTTTCTTTCCTTCTCTCCTCTTTTTTCTTTTCTTTCATTATCTCTTACTTTTACTCTCATGCTTCTCACCCTCACATGTTTCTAAGAATAAACTAAAATTATATTTCTAATGAGTTTTTTTGTTCTTTCCTCTTATTTATGATAGTCAATGGTAAATCATATTTACATTTGGTTATAAATTGTTTTTGCAAAACATGTTAAGAGGTAAGTTCAAACTTTGAAAATTTATAATTGTCTAAATAATGTTAATATAACTGGTTGAAATGTAAGAATCTATTTTTTCTTTATAAAACCAGATGATACATGAATTATTTATTTCCTCTGAATTAAGCCATAGTTTGAAGAAATTGATCAAATTCACTACTTGATGAAATGATAACCAAAGGTTAAGTTATAGAATTCTACTTCTGCTGACTGTAAAGGCTATGTGGTTCAGTTCGATCTCATATAACAATTAAGAAATGAATACTCAATATTTGCTTGGAAGGTATCAGTGGCCTCTCAAAGTAACTCTATTGTTGGGCAAAGCTAGTTGTTAGAGTTTTTTCTTATATTAAAACCAATTTAATTTTCCTATTGCTAACCTCTATTGCTCTCAGTTCTGCCTTCCAAAGCAATTCAGGGTTACATAAAACCAGCATGGACTCTATCCTTCCCCTGAATGTACACCTCCAATTCTTACTCTCAGATCTGGCATGTTTCGCTTCAATATTTCTCCATCTATCCTGATTTTAAGACCCTTTACTATTGGGGTAGCCCTCCTTTGAAAGTTGTCTAGTTTATCAATATTCTACTGGTTGCTATATGACCATCAGTACAGGTTGCTCCAGGCACAGCTATGATCTGGCATCTGATTTACTGACAGGGAGAAATTTATTATCAATATACATTTTATATCTTTTTTCTTGACATTTGGAAATGTCAGTTGTCCCCTTGTTCTCTTGTTTGGTCTCTCCTCAAAATAACCTCCAGTCACAGAAGAACAGTGTTGAATTTTCCAAAGATTTATTGGTTAGAATGAAAGAGAGCATACGTTGAACATACCACGGCACTTCCTTTCCAGGATCCCAAGTAGGTAAGTTTTCTCTTGGCCTGTTGACAACAGTTCTCCCCCACCTCTCTCCATCATTCGGCTTTCTTAGCCATCAGCTTTGCTTTTCTCTGCCTCTGACTTTTCGTTCCCACCTCCTACCTCCTAAATCCCTCTCGTTTTCTTAGTCAAAGCAATTTAGTCTGTCTTGCTTCAATCCCCAACACCCTATATACCCACCCATTACTGTGCCAGAGACCATTAGGATAAAGATGATGATTTTGTGTGTGAACGCTCAGCAAACAAAAGACCCTATAGTTAGTACAACTCATCAGTCTTAGAGAGCAATGGAACGTTATAAATGACTTTTTTTTTTCCTGTCACTTGTTCAGATTCAAAATAAGATTTCTTACATGCTCTATAGCTGGATCATTTTCCCTTTTGACAAGTATGTTAGCAGTTGCTAGTATAAACCAGAGTTAACTAGAACCATATTTCTGACTATTTCCAAAGAATGGATTTTTAACACCTCTCAGAAACCGGCTGCCCAGGAAGTAGCCAATCTGGTGTATCTTGGTGTCAGCCATGACAACATAAAACAATTAAGGTGATGTAATCAGAACAGTGAAGAAAACAATGGGATTTTGTACTCTACAATTGGCCATGATATTCCAATAACTAGTTGTTGGATTAGTTTTATCCTTTTATGGCTCACTCAATTTTTATGTCAATTGCTCATATCATTATGCACTCTGAAAGGATGTTTTAAAATTCAAATACCTTTATTATTTACATCTATATTTAACATGTTTTTCCTTTGTTCATGACTTAAGGTCTAATCTATAGAGTTTACATTCCATCTCAGTTCCAAAACACTAAACAGAGTTGTTTTCTTTCCCAGCTTTGAGTCATCACGACTTTAGCAAGCAGATTTCATTGTCCTTATATGAGACTGATATTCTTCTACTGTTTACCAGGACAGAACAAAGCATCATCTGCTAAATAATTAAGACCATTGTCCAGAATTATACTCATCTACTAATAGAGAATCAGCTATTCAAAAGTATTGAAAATGGTACTTGTGGATATTAGTAGATCCAAAACATTCATTTTTTGATTTGTAAAATCTGAAAACTGAATCATTTATGTCCTGACACATTCTTGGAGATTTATACACTGCATTAAAATTTTGTATTGAGTAGAGGTGCTATTCTGTAGCTCAGAATCCTCAAGAAGAGGAAGAAAATGACAATAAGCAAAGCAAAACTGATGTGCCAAGTAGAATTCTTATTCTGTTTCAAAGACATTCTGAACAAGTGGAATATGAACATGACAATCTTGAAAATGATACTGGTAACTCTGCATCAGAATTTTCACAATATACTTCATGACACTAAAGAAGATTGGGACAAACTAGAAACAGTTTCTTTGAAACTAAACCTATGGTTCACTATCCATCCCTGCCACAAAGCAGAAAGTTTTTTTCAAAAAGACTTCTTAGTGTTATCAAATAGAGATGGGATTATTTAAAGATGAAGAAGTCAGAAGAAACTATTTGGAGTTAACTCATAAATATCTCCTCACATTCCTCAGGGTAGTATAGACTCAGAAAGAGTTTATCAGCACCATGAAAAAATTTGCACAAAAGTACACCTAGAAGTCAATGTTAACATCATTGGTGCACTTTGTGTATAAAAAGAGCTCCTTCAAAATGAAGTAATATTTTTTTCATTTTTTAAACTTTTAATGGTTAAATTTATAAAGTGATTATTTTAGTAACACTTTAGTTTCTATCAATTTTATTTACTAAAATTGTTTTAAAGGAAAATAATTTTAAACATATTATTTAATATCTACTGTTTCACTCTATACTTTATTGCTCACTTTTTGTACTGAAAATGTATTAAAAGTTTTTCAATATTTTAAAATAAACATTAAACATCTTTTTTATGGTACTGTGGAAAATACCAAATTACTAGTATTGCTATTTTTGCTTGGCTCTTGTAATCACTAGAATATGGGGTATTTTTGTTTTTTCTAGCAACTTCCTACCCACTGAAATGTTATCATTCAAATTACATATAATTATCATTAAATTCAATATAAATGCTGCAAAAACATGTTTGAATGCTTGGAAACATTGCTTGCATTTTCTTGATTTTGCAAGTTAGTGATTTTATCACAAAAGTTACATGAAGATTCATTGGTTCCTAATGGGTACTATATTATTTTTTTAATTTACTTTTAATTATTATTGGTAAAAGTTGTACATATTTATGGGGTATGTGTGATATTTTGATACAAGCATATAATATATAGTGATCAAATCAGAGTAATTTGGGCATCTATCACCTCCAGCATTTATCATTTCTTTGTGGGGGGAATATTCTAATTCCACTCTGTTATTTTGAAATACACAACAAATTAACTATACTATCTTTAATAATCAGTTTTACATGAAAAAAATGATGCCAATCTCACTGGAGACCAATAAAATGAAACACTATTTTTAATGCATTTGATTGGCAAATGTTTATTATATGGATAATATCTACTATTGGCCCCCATTGATGGGAATGTCACTATCTCTTTTGATGCCATTTTGCATTACTATTAAACTTAAATGTGTATAATCGTTGATTCAGTATATTTCTGGGACCATAGCAAAATACTAAAACATGTTTTCTAGGACATACGTATAGGCCAGTTTCTTTCAGTGTCATTGGGAACAATTTATAAAACCATGTTAATCCATGGTATAGAATGGCCTTTAGTCACTCACAGGAACAAAGGGGATATCCAGGCATTTTAGAGAGTACCATGAGCAGTACCACCTAATATGGTCTTCTTGAGATCAATTCTACCTTATGGTATTTTATTTCTTTCCAGATATATTTTGGCCAGAACATGTAAGAAAAGACAGTGCCTTCATTTGGACCAGCATGCAAGTATTCCTGGGAGCTTAGAAGTCTACAGAAGGTACTTCTCTACAAAAGCCACCAAAAAAAAAAAAAAAAAGTCTACAGAGTGGTTGCTGCTCCTGCCCTTTAATGATCAAGGACAGAGGCTGTACCTATTTTACGTATTTTCCATCCTGCCTCATTTGCTTTTCTCCAAGGTGAGAGCACACTAGATCCCTAATAATACTGAATAACTCTTTATTAAATTTAAGTGTTGTTCTAAAAGCTGAATATATTCAGGAAAAGTAGGCAAAATAAGCTTTATTTTTATTTCAACTACTGTATTTCTTTGTATTATTAATACCTAAGGAGCAAGTCTTTTACTAACCAAGACTTCTAGGAATTTCCCTGGTGGATAGCTGCCGGGTTTGTGGAGGGTATCTCATATGAACTGCCTTTATTTCTGAATTCTACAACCCACTCTCCGTAACCCACTGTTTGCCATGACAAAGCAATGGCCGGAAGAAATTATCTAGACCACAAAGATGTTATATTTGGCTTACTCAGTGTTGATTTATTTTGTGTTATAAACAAACATATAAAAGAGCAAATAAATATGACATTTGAAGATTAATCTTCAACAAAATATGAATTTAAAAATAAATTGGCAACATTTAAATATTATGAAATTTTTCATCAAATCTGGATTTCCAATGTCTCTTGTAAAGCTGGAGGATAGGGCCACACTGGGCCACATACCTAAGTGGTGATAATTATCTGGGTTGCCTCTTAGAAAATACATGTGTTTGTCAATTTTCCATGATACCCAAACATTCCCAGTTTTTTTTTTTACACTGAGATTACATGTTCATTATCATTTGTCATCTGTTGCTTTACATATCATTGAGTTAGGTACTAACATCCCTATCAAAAGAGGGGAGAAAAAAAAACAAGAGGGAAGAGATAAAACAGCATGATCCTATGAGTCAAAAGAAAAAAGAAGAAGAAAAGATTTTTCAGATACCCAGATGGCTTAATTTGTATTACATGGCAGCCACCCTCTGCACCTTTTTCCACAGGCATTTGAGTTCAGAAATCTTGCTTCAGGTCTGATGGTCCCTTCTAGTTCCTTTTTTCATCTGCCTATTCAGAAAAATAAAGAAATTCTGGTGTCCACCATTTCATTCTATTATCCTGCAAATTTTACAGCCTGAGGAAAATGTTCCTATTCTGAATAAGTTGTATTCTAAAATGTCCAATTTGAGAGTTTTTTCTTCCAAGAAAAGATGAAAGCAAAATAGAAACTCTACTGACTAACGATAACGTCGCTTCTGCCCTAACAAGTCAACCTCTTCTTTCCTTGTGGTTCTCTGTGTGTAGTTTTCCAACAACCTCCTTTTTATGCTTGGAGTTTCCTGTGAGCCTCTATTAATGCAGAAATTTATCATTTTGATCGTACATCTTATAAGTTATCTTGTAGGCATCATCACCTATGAGATCACACTCCCAACACTAGCTCTTCTCTAGCTATTTCAAAAATAAACAAACCCATCTTGTTTTTTTTTTAAAAAAAATTCATATCATCTAAAACATCTTACCTGAGATAAGTGGAAGAGAAAATAACTTCTATACCTCTTTGAAATACTAATAATTCTCCAAGCTTGAGATAAAAAGAAATTATATATTTTTTTTTTACAAACTTGCTCTTTAAAAATTATTTAATGGGCCACTGAAATAACAGCTATGGAGTCGGGGATACTTGTCTTCTGTCTGACTTGTTCATTGACAATGTTGAGAGTTCTGGAATGCCTCCGGGAAATAAATACTTTCAAAGCAGCCTCTCTTTAATATCTGTTTCAAGGGAAAATGGGACATTGGTGATGCTGAGACGAAGAGATTTTTATTTCCATAATTTAGTTTGAGTGTCTCAAAGCACAGTTAGTTTGATTTGTCTTCTTACGTTGCAGACCACAGGTGTTTCCCATTAAGACAAGCAAGCCGACTTTAACGGAACCCAGCAGAGCCGTGGGCACAGAATGCCTTCTGTGAACTGCCAATAATTATTTGTCCTGGCTTTGTTTCTGGAGATTCTACTTAAATTGGTTTAAAAGCTGATAATCTGTTTCATCCCTAAAGATTAACCCCTTAAAAAAATATAAGTGTGCTTTCACATAATTGGACTGAATAAAACAGCTCTCTTAATATCATTGTTAAATTAGAGAATGATTTTTAAAGTGTGATAAAAGGAGGCTTTGGAAGAGCACTCAATATGTAGCACTACTAATAAAATAGCTTCATCAATTCTCTCAGTCTTTTCAGCAGACAATGGGATGAGTAATAAATCTAAACTGGCTACTACCTAAATACTTATATTATAAAACATGCTGACTGCTGAGTCTGCTCTGGAATATGAATTTAAACTTAAGACATCATTTACAAACTTATTTTAATGTGCAGTCCTCTGAACCAAGATGCACTTTTAAAAACCTGCTTCTTAGCAATCCAGTGGTCCTCATGTGGTCATAGTCTCTTCTCAAAGAATAGGCAGATGGACACACTTCAGCACCCATCATGGGTATGGTCGGATGATGCCAGTTGGCTCACAATACAATACAAAGTATTCCACTGTAGCCCACTCTACCTCCACTTAAATTACAAATCCCTCTCACCCAAAAGAAAAGAAAAATGCAAGATAAAAAAATGTTTTGATAGCATATTTCTAGTTCATTATTGTTCTCTTTCTTTCCCATCAAGAATCTCAAAAGAGTAGCCCCCATTTAAGTTCTCATAGCTTCACCTTCTACCTGCTCCTCAACCAACAATAATCTTGGTCTGACCCCAACAGATCTCTAAAACTCTGCTAACATCATCAAGGACTTCAAATTGCTAGGTAAAACAGACACTTTTAAGTTATCTTACTTGACTTTTTACCTCTGTGGCAGTTTTAAGCAACGTTTTTAAGACTCTCTGTTTTAGGTTTTTCTGACACATTCTTTTTGTTGGAGGATATCTTTCTTCCTACAACCTATGTATAGTTAACTTTATACAGAGTTAGTTGAAGAAGTAACTTCCTTGGTACCAACCTGAAGCAGACTCTGCAGACTGCCACTAGACTGGATATCCATTCCCGAGTCTGCTTAATATCAGCAATTTCCAACACAGTTCTTCTCAGCCCTGACTTCCAGAGAATTACTCAGAAGCCCTCCTATGTGTAGATTGCTGACCTTTTATTCTAGGTGAAAACAAATCTTCTAATCTCATCTCCCACCACCTTCTCTTGCATTCAAACATTTCAGCACTGCTAGAATACACTTTACACTTCTTTTTGTTTTAAAATCTTCTTTGCCATGAGTGTCCTTGTTCCTCATTCTTATTTATCAAAATCTTGCTGATTGTTAAAACATTCATCGATAAAGCCCTATGCGTGAGCTTTATAGTTGACACAACACTGCTTTAATTCCAAATTGACCATTTAACAATTATGCAATTACTGGCAAGCTATTTAACTCTCTTTGCCTTATTTTTTTCATATTTATAAAATGAGATTAATAACACCTCCTTCAGAAGTTTTTTGTGAGGATTAAATGAGATCATACATTCAAAAGCACTTGAAAAATTGTCCCTTTTCTTTCCTCTTGTGAAGTTTCACCACACTTAAATTTGCCATACACTGCATTTCCATCTGTGTTTTATAAATTCTTATGTACATGACTTAAATCCTCTAGTAGTGAGTAAACTGGGGGATGAGATGGAAAGAGGAGATACAGTGTATCAGTCTTTATTTTTCTGTAATATTTCACACAGCATGTTTAGTCCTACGCATTAAAAAGAAAAACATGTAATTTGTGGTTAAGAAATCAAAAGGAATTTTTTATCAAATGTATAAATGATATGAAGTTGGAAGAAGGGGCAGTGAGTTGTATGACAGATTCAGGATTCAAAATATCTCAATGAGTTGAAATTAAAGTTCAAAATTTCCACACATATATTAGACTTGAATTTTACCAGTATTGTCAGCAAATTAGAGGAGAAATATCTTGAAGTATTTTGTTTATTTTTTGCCTTAGAAATGGCCTGTTATACCTTAAGTTTATAAAGTAGCTAATATGAAATAGCTTAATTAAACTACATAGACATACAATGACTATTACAGACTCAGTAAGACAAAATAAGCCTCTAAACAGAACTGGAGAATTTTCAAGGAAGGGCAGGCAGAATGAAGATGACTCCATACACGTACATCTTCTATAGCTCAGCTAAAGAAACTGGGCCTGTTTAGTTTAAAGGACCCATGGACAGAGAGAGCATGACATCTGACAGCAAGTATTTGAATGGCTGTCATTTGAAAGACATTAGACTTAGTTTCTGAGATTCTCAATGACAAAACTATACCAGTGGAGAGAAGATGCAGACAGATAGACATTGGCTTAATATGAAAAAGAACTTTAAAACTTTTTGAGATTATAATACAATACTTACTCCCAGAAAAGGAGTAAGTTCCTATGAACTGGTAGGTTGAGATTAGTTAAATGACCAATAAGAATGTTATAAGGAAGAGTCTTCCTTGAAGTGAGAAATTCAGTTAGATGATACCCAGTGATTCTTTGCATACTAAGTTTCAATTAGTCTAAAGAAATAAGATTTCAGAACTTTAAATTTTATTAAATACCCCCTCAATTAAAATTTCAAAAATAAATATATAAGAAAAGTATTCACTAAATGTCCCTTAATGTAAATAGGAATAACATATTAATGTGAAGACAAGAAGAAAAAATAAAACCTTGGATTTATGCAGATATTTTTAAAAATTATTTGTAACCTTGGAAAACAAACCGAAAAGCAGCCACACTTATGATACATTAAAATAATTGATGCCATATCTATTATAGTATGTATATGTCCATTAACCTAATTAACTCTGAAATCTAGTAATTAACTGACCCATGAAGTCACAGGCCAATGAATAAATGAACTTTTCAAGATTAAAAGAAAATGTCATTGATTTATGCTTAACAATTCTATCCTTAGGAAATGCATTCATACCTTGAATTTTGCATGAAGTTATGTGAATTATACAATTAGGCAATATGCATTTAGCTACAGTCAACAGAGTTCTGATTTGACTGCCAATTAGGGCTACATGTTGACTACCACTTAAGTGAAATATGATGTGGAGGGTAAAAGATTACCTCATCAAGTCTGCATCCGTCTTTTTTCTAACAGATTCAAGCCTACATTCGTTGTGCAATTAAATCACAAAATACTAGACATAGTGTGACCTCTATGGAAAGTATCAGTGTATATATTCACTTCCTAGTTGACAAGCTGTACAGTTATTTTATAGAACTTCAGTGGCGTGCAGTTTGAAGATGCCTACAGAATTATGCAAGATAAAAACTCCACATAGCTGTGGGTTTGATAAAGACAAAAAGGAAAAAGGGAAGGAGGGAGGGAGGAAAGGAAAAGAAGAAAGAAAGGAAGGAAAAAAAAAGAAAGAAGGAGAGAGGGGGGAAGGAGCAAGAGAGAAAAGATGAGGCTTGAAATACTTGATTGAGGAACAGGTGAGGTTAAAAAAGACTGAAGAGTTACTGAACTCATTTTGACATGTTTTAAATAATGGCCAGAAAATACAAGGGCGCGTGCAGTGCAGTTAAATCTTTCCCACTCGTTAATAGAGGGGATACAAAGGTCACTGCCGTGCAAAGAGAATTGACTAATCCCTCCCATGCATGGTGTATCCAGTACCTCTTTTATTTAATTTTGTAGAGGAAAGCTGGTCTGAATTAGGCCTTCAGTAATTATTGCAGGAACCTGACACAAACTTTAACAAGTCCCATAATGGCCTATCTATATATTCAAGCCAATTATTACATACTGACTCAAGCAGTTGGGCAGCAGACATTGTACTGCTCACTCAGAACCTCTTTTGAATTATTTTACATTTCACACAATACAAAAGAAAACAGCCATGTAAATTAGAGAAATAAGCAGAATACCACCCATGGGAAAGAAAGCTGATTCTTAATGCTGTGTCTAAGTGAAATGTGAGTGATTTCATCTTTGAAACCTGAAATTGTGCTTGAAGTTGCAATTATACTCTTCCTGGCATGATAAGCTATTATAGAAAGAGATGCAATATGCGTCTTTAAAAAGCACAAGAACAGGAGACAGAGTTAAAAGTAAGACCCAGATCAGTCTTTTCTTCCAAGAATGACAGCAAAGTTATAAAGGAGAAGATGCCATCTCTCTGGGAAAGTATGCAAAGTAGGAAGAGCAGAAATAGGTAGTGATTGGTACAATTTCAATTCCTGCCACACTATTTTGAAAAGATTCCAAGGACAGGACAATCTGACACCTCTTTCTTCCCTATTATGTTGAGGGTCCCTAAATAAAATATATGTATTGATGTTTAATTTGCTACCCTTGGTGTAATGCCAAACTGAGGACATCTTGTTACAAGGCCACCTCTATCAAATATTTCTTTCACATCAGTAGCTGGGGCACAAATGTTTCTGCTTTCTAATTTGGAGAAGACATTCTTTTATTATTCTGTTTGCTTATTCATCACTTGAAGGTTAATGTTAAAGTGACACTTAGTTTTGCTCCTTTAGATCAAATTCTTTCCACAGCTGTTACTTAAATTTCCTATACAGATTTTATTAAAATATATGAAAATGGAATCTGTGTTAAACATGACCTGTATATGACCTTAAGCATAATGGAAATCAAAACCATTTCCTTTCTTTTTTTGTTACCAGTTTTTCATCCCCTGCTTAACTAGTTATTTCAAAATGTGCTTTTCCCTCCCTGCAAAACACATCTTATGTCAAAAATGATGAAAATACTGTAATGCTAAAAGAATACAGAAGCTCACTAGCAGTATTTATTTATTGCTCAACACATGTTTCTCTTACTTTTGTTTTGTAAATCTTATAGATTTAAAATAAACTACTAGATGGGGATGAGAGGTTGCAGTTCTACATCTATAAATAATGCAGCTTACTAAATGCAAATGTTTCTTGTAGTCCAATGTTTCAAGGAGTAATTTTTTGCAGCTCTTTTGGGAGAAAGTGGTTTTATACATTTCCTTTTGATTTTTTTATCTCCATGATTCAAGTTTTAAATAAAAATATTTATAAATTGAGCCCCATATGTATGATTTGCAAAAGAAATACACATATTAAATACTATGTTTTCAAAGAAGAGCATTAAAATCAGGGTAGGGATGTGCTTGCAATTTACTCTCAGCTTGTAAGTATTAAAAAAATATTTAGCCTCTGGGGGTAATGCAATCACTTTCATGATATTTTTACCCTAAAAAATCGTTTCTAGATTTAATCTATGCTATCCAATCAAAACCATACATCCACAAAGAGCCTTTAAAAATATGTTCTTTGGACACTGTTTATAGAAAAATTTACTAAAAGCTAGATGAGAAAAAAAAAAGACTCATGTTAGATCTGACTAGAAAGCGACCTTGAATAATTTTCCCTGACCTTTCCAAAACACCAATGAAGAACAGAAAAAAATTTAGTTTGTTAACCTGTCTGTTAATGTCTATGTAAGTACTTTTATTTTTGGACCCCACTGCCCAATTTTTTTTTTTTTTTTTTTTTTTTTTTTTTTTTTTTTTTTTTTTTTTTTTTTTTTTTTTTGCTGCTGTTGAAGGGAACCTTACAAAAAATTCAGGTACTAGAAGCCCCAAGGTCATTTGAAGCAGGACCATGACAAACTTTAATAGTAAATGAATAAAATTGAAATGCAAATACAATTTTACTGAGAGGCACATAACTCAGGAAAAAAAATGAGGCCTTCTGCTATTTTTTTCTGTGAGAAAATACACTAAAAATTCGCAGAACTTGGACACTAGTCAAAATAGAATTACAATAGATGATGGCAGCAGGGATGGGAAAAGAAGGGAGGGAGGGAGGAAAGAAGGAAGGAAGGGAGGAAAAAGTAAATACAAAAGAAAAGTGAGGGGAAGAAAAGAAAAGGAATGGAATGGGAATAGGAGAAGAAAGAAAGCAAAACAAGCAAAATAAAATGCTCTTTTTCTGTTGTGTGGTTTGATTTTTGTTCACTGAAAAGACCATATATGTCATCATAAGTAGTGGTAGATGTGGAATACCACTGTTTTGGATCCTTGTGATTGTTTTTGTAAAGGAAGAGGAAGAGAAAAGATTTTCACACAGACATATGTCTTGGTAGATAGAAGTAGAGATACTAACAAAAAGGGAAATAATTAGAATTTTGTTTTGTTAAGAATTCTGAAATTCACTGTTTCATAGACGCCATGTAAAGAATTTGTTAAGAAACATTCATTGTTTCATGGATGCAATGTGGCTTACATTCATAGTATAGCATGTGAAGTGGGGATAGCAAAAATGGAGATCTACTACCAGTAACTGCTTGGATACTCCTTCAAGGTGGGCTGCAGTGAGTAAGAGCAGTGGATAGCCTCTAGCTGTCAGCAACTTCAGGGTCTGCTGCAGAAAGACACCTTTCCCAAGGTCTTGCTCTGCTTTCCAGGGCAACTCAAATCTGGGGACGAGTGGGGTATAAAGCCCATACCAGTTCTACCTGAAGGGGGACACTCTGCTTCCCAATGTCCACTTCCAAGCTCCCCTCCAGAGTGACAGAGACTCTGTTGACTGACACTGGAGTTGACTTTCTTCCTCTGCCTCTTCCTCTTTCCTTCACAGATGGGAATCTAATAACTATCTTGCCCCCTAAACTCCATTTTAGGCTCTGTTTTTAATGAACCCAACTCATAACAGTTATTATACTCAGCTTTAGAAACACTAAACTGTTAAATGTGAACTGTGATTTTCAACATTCATTGAGAACATACTCTGTTTCAGGGACTTTCTAGTGCTTTACATTTTCACTTCACACTTAGTTATTTACTCCCCACCACCCAGTTAGGTACAAACTTTATACTCACCTCACAGATGAAGAAACCATGGCAGAGAGAGGTTCAAATAGTACATAAAGGAACAAAGCTTAGAATCAGATCCTGGCTGTTTAATTCAAGAACCCATGTTATCAATTTATCAATATGCTATAATTCTTCAAAATAGACAAAAAGCAACTTTTGTATATATGCTCCCAAATATAAAATGTGGAAAATTCCATAACTTAAATATCCCCATGTCTGATTCTATTAATATGTAGGTGGGACATTTGGATAACCAATATAAAATTTCAATTTTTATGAGGGTCTTTTACACTAAAAAATTTAACAAATATTTATATACAAATTAATATAAAATAAGCACTATTCTAGATTTTGGCAATACGGAGATGGAAAAATAATTGTAGCACTCAAGAAGCAAAATTCTTATAGTAAAAAAAGGATGAAAAACAACAATTTTAGCTCAATGTACTAGGTGCTAAAATGAAGGTACAAGACTCAGCAGGTTCATACAAGGAGGAAGTGATAGCTCTTTCTGGAGAAGTCACAGAAGATTAATTTCAGGCAGGACCCAGTGCTTGAGTTAAGACTTGAAAGTAGGGGGTCATTCCTGACAAAGGCATGAAAGAGCATGGTATAAGGACAGGTAAGTAAACTGTCTGGATTATAGGATGGTCTCTGAAAACTGGGTCTTATTTTTTCATTAAGAATTTCCTTGATAACTCAACCATCTAAACTATAACTATTTCTACAACCATCTGCTTTTCTTTTTGGTTTCAGATGGAACTTGGGTGATACTGGTTCAATTTTTAAGTGAATTTTATATCTTTTTTGCCTCTCCACTTAAGAAATAGCAGAATGATAATGCTACCTCATCACATACCATATTCAAACATCTAATGTAAAGTACCAAAAAAACCCAAAAAACCATCACCCAGATCACATGCCATTCTCCCCACTCACAAGCACCCAGACCGTGTTAGAGAATACAGGTATGTTCTCCCACAGCAGTCACAACTCCTCTACTGGGAGCAATAACCATTCTTTACTGTTTTTGTTTAACTGTAGGTCTTCCCCACTAGACTACTAAATCTATTTGGCAGGGACTGTCTCTAGTTTGCTCACCGTGGATGGAATAACCAGTGTTTGGAACTCAGTAGGCACTTAATAAATATGTGTTACAGAATTATATGAAACAATCTTAAAATTAACCTGGAACTAAAAAATAGCCTGAATAGCCAAGGCAATCCTAAGCAAAAAGAACGAAGCTAGAGGCATTATACTACCTGACTTCAGCACGTATTACACGTCTATAGGAACGCAAATAACATGGTATTGATATAAAAATAGACACGTAGACCAGTGGAAAAGAATAGAGAACCCAGAAATAAAGCCACATATTTACAGCCAATTGATCATCAACAAAGGTGACCAAAACTTACATTGGGGAAAGGATATGCTCTTCAATAAGCGGTGCTGAGAAAACTAGATAGCCCCACGCAGAAAAATGAAACTGGATCCCTATTTCTCACCACATACAAAAAGCAACTCAAAATAGATCAAAGACTTAACCATAAGACCCCAAACTATAAAAATATGAGAAGAAAATCTAAGGAAATCTCTCCTGAACATTGGTTGAGGCAAAGAATTTATGACTAACACCTAAAAAGCACAGGCAATAAAAATAAAAATATATAGATGGGACAATCAAACTAAAAAGCTCTGCATAGCAAAAGAAGTAATCAATATTGTGAAGAGACAACCTGTTGAATGGGAGAAAATACTTGCAAATTATTCATCCAACAGGGGAATAATATCCAGAATACTTAAGAAGTCAAACAACTCGATAGGAAAAAAAAAATCCCATTAAAAAGTGGTCAAAATAGGGAAGGTTGCTTGAGGCCAGAAGTGTGAGGATGCAGTGAGCTAAGATCATGACACTTCACTCCAGCCCAGGTGACAGAGCAAGACCCTGTCTCTAAAAAAAAA
>VBSM01000529.1:60183661-60233691 GCA_008086735.1 Cheirogaleus medius
AAAAAAAAAAGGACATGAATAGACATTTCTCAAACAGACAAAAATGGCCATGACGTATATGAAAAAATGCTCAACATCACTAATTATCAGAGAAATACAAATCAAAACCACAACAAAATATCATCTTTTATAGTCAGAATAGCCATTATGAAAAAGACCAAAAAATAACAAATGTTGGTGAGGACGCATAGAAAGGGGAACTCTTCATATTCTGTTGGTGGGAAAATAAGCTAGAATACCCACTGTGAAAACAATATAAAGATTTCTCAAAAAACTAAAAATAGAATAATCATTCAATTCAGCAATCCCACCACTAGGTATCTATCCAAAGGAAAAGAAATCAATATATCAAAGGAATACCTGCACTCACATGTTAAAGAAAATATAGTGTATAAACACAATGGACTATTATTCAGCTATAAAAAGAAGGAAATCATGTTATCTGCAGCAGCAACATAAATGGAACAGGAAGTCATTATCTTAAGTGAAATAACCCAAGCACAAAATGACAAATATCACATGTGCTCACTTACATGTAGAAGCTAAAAAATTTGGACACATGGATGCAGAGAGTGGAAAAATAGAAACTGGGAAGGAGGAATTGAGGGAAGGGGGAAGGATGAAAAGAAGTGGGTTAAAGGGTACACACATACAGTAAAATAGAAGGAATAAATTCAATATTTAATAGCAGAGTAGGATGAATATACTTAATAAAAATGTATAGTACTCAGATGATAGATACCCTAAATACCATAACTTGATAACTATGCATTATATACATATAACAAAATTGTTTATGTACCCTATAAATTTTCACAAAAAATAACATTTAAAAAATGCTTTAAATAAATGAATAAATAAAGGAAGCTGTCATTATCATTTATTTATAAAAACAATAAATATTTAAGGAGTACTTACAAGGTTACCAGCACTGTACTAAACCACAAGAAAAGAAGAAATGAAGTAGTCATTGTCTTAAGAATTAAATAATGTAACAGATTAGTCTAAGCATAGGTATACAACAATTGTTGTTTAAATATCTACTAGTATGCATAAAGAACTTGTTTATCTAGAAGGTCTAAGACTAGAGGTAAGAAGACAATGTAAAATGTAAAACCCGTGCTTCAATTGGATGAAACCAAAGAACCTTTCCGACATATTCAATATAAACTTTTTAAAATAAAGAAACACGTGGATGTTTCTACAGGATATAATGAAAAGGTAGTAGACTTTCGAATAGGTTAAACTTGATTTAAAATTCTAGTTCTGCCACTTACTAACTCTATGACCTTGGGAATGTTAACTTAAACATATTAGCATCAATTTTCTCATTTGTTTTATTAATTAGGTTAATAATTACCATTCCAAGGGTTTCCGGTGAGGATTACCTAAAATTTCATTTGTAAATCACTTAGCTTACTTCCTGGGACAGGGACATAGTAGACATAGTAGTAGTTGGTCAACTAGTGTTAGTTTCCTTTGCTAATTCATCCAGGCATCCTCAAACTACGGCCCGCAGGGGATGTTTTTGCTGCCGCTGCCTATCCTACTTAACAGCCAACTTGTCCCGGGCCCACAGTGCGCACTCTCCAACGGTCTGAGTGACAGTGAAGTGGCCCCCTGTTTAAAAACTTTGAAGACTCCTGGCTAACCTAACTCCAAACCCATTAGGGTATGCACAACTTCCTTACCCAAACTATCTTCTCTTTCATCATATAAAATTGAAATTATATCTGTGATGACTGTAGTTTAGAAGACCTTGCAAATTAAGGACTAAAGTGATTTCATAAAATGTCTTCTAATATTCTAGCTAGATTATATATATTTTCTTATATGTTGATATAAATGCCAAATAACTTATTTTACTTGTTTCTCAACATAAGGTATTTTATTATTGTTGTTACTATTTTACTCTCTGATAAAAGGGGCAATAGCTTAGTCTTAGAAGATGAATTAAAATTAACAAATATGTATTCCATATTTTATCTTCTATCTATGTATGATAAATAGATCACACATCTCATCTAGTTAATTGGTTTCCCAGTTCATTAATGTTTCAATGTGAGAGTTTGCAGTAAAATGTAAAAAAAAAAAAAAACATAAACAATCAGTTCAATGAGGGCATTGCAATGAGTAAGAGAGTTATGTTGAAATGCATAGCTTGTGAGATGTGTAATTAAAGCCATTTTATTTTCATTTCTTTATTTTTTTTAACATTATTCTTTGGGCCTTATTCTTCTCTTGTCCATGAATGAAATTTAGGGTAAGTCCCATGATTTTTTTGCTTACTCTCAGTGAAAATAATTTTTGTTCCATAATTATCTATAAATGTAATAATAAAAAATATCACATTTTACTCCAAGAGAGGTCCTCTTCCCCCTTACCGTCTTGAACCTGACTCACACTAAGCACCAGCACTGAGGGAGTAGAGTAGAATTGGCATTTTCTTCCTCTACCCCTAACTTGTTCTTTTAATCCTCTTCTCCGTTTTGCTCACTAAGATTTCCTAACTTCTATGGGAAGGAGGAAGGAAAGAAGGATGAAAAGTTCTTTCTTGGTAAATTTGCCATGATCCATGAATGAAGTCAAGTTTCAAGGCCAGTCAGATGTTTAAATCGACCTCTTTACATAATAGGGAATAGTTACAGATTAGCTGAGACATTCCCATCCCTCACAAATTCTTACCTGCAATTACCTTGATGAGAACAAATGTATCACTTTCTGCTCATGACCTGGGTTCCTTCCTCAGCCCCTTATCTCATTTACTCTGTGATGTTGGGATCATAAACAGCCCCTGAATAGGACCTAAGATGGCCCTATGTTGGTTCTTTCACATCTCTACTGATGTATTCTCATACAGCCTGTATCTGATCCATGTACTTCAGTTACCTACGGGGGGATGCATGTTGCCCAGAGAGAGGATTTCTCTGTTGTTCTGCTTTTCTTTTGATGTTGCAGGCATTCGTGGATGGCAGGACATTGTGATGTCTCTCAAACTCCAGGGTACACATTTCAAACTCAAAGTAGTTCGGTTGAACCTTCCTCCCACAATATTTTTGGGATTGGGGGACAGACACCTCACACTCCTAACATTTCCTATTTGAGGAAATGGAAGGGGACTTAACAGCATAGCTTTTCCCCCAAATTCCCTTATTATCTCCACTTTTAATAGCTTCATACTTGCAAAGTGACTGAGAATGTTTAGATTCACAAAATTGGTTTCCATAATTTCTTTTGCAAATCCTTCAAGGTGGTCTCATAACTTAGCTTATAATGTGGCATTGTCTTGAGTTCTCAGCTGAAATTGATACTAAAATATATCTATTTTATTATTCTGTCACACAACATTCTCATAAAGTTAAATTTATTTAGTAAAAAAGATTTCTCTTTAAGATGTTCTTTCTTTCTTTCTTGTGGTGTAAAAAAATTCTTTTTTTTTTTTTGAAATCCTAATGGTAGTGTATTGTGGTTTTTATAATGTGCTTCCTTGATAAAATAAAGGTTCGACCACTGATCATGTTGGTCCTTTATTTGACTTTTAATTTACAAGTTGATTTCTAAATACCTTGAAAATATTACTCTGGTTTAGCTCCTTCATTTTTTTAAAAGAAGGAAATTAAAACTCTGAAGTGGTCAGATAAAATTCCCAAGCAACCTTAACAATGACATATTCAGGACTAGTAAAAGGAAAATAGTTATCCTGACTTCAAGTCCTATGCTCTTTCATTCATTTATTTAAAAAAGTTTAAAATGGATAGAAAGAGGTTGATTACAAAAGAAAAATCCTGAAAAATACTGATAATGCTACAAATAAAAACACAGAACACTTGTCTCAGATTAAGTCATTAATCTTAACAACAGCTCTATGAGACAAGTATTATTATTACCCCAATTGTACAATGAGAAAACTGAGGCACAGAGTTGTTTGTAGCTTACTCAAGGCCACAAAGCTTGTGGTACAATTAATCACTAAAATTTACAACAAACTTTTGATTAACAGCTGGCTATACTTAATTTAGAAAATATTTCCATTTATCAAAATAAAACTACATGCAGTTAGCTTCATTAATAGAAAGATGGAATTAAAAAAGCAAAAAACTAATATCTGATTGCAATTTAAAGGCACTTATAAAATATAATTATTTATAGGAAAATAAGAGGAAGCAGAAATATATCAATGAATTATCAATGAAATATCATTAAATGAAAATATTCTGCTGATAGAATTTATATCATAATTTTGTATTTTTTATATTCTTTTCCTATAATCTCAAGATATTTTTAAAGCATCCCATGTGTTAAACTTAACATACTTATGGTGTAGGATTTTAGAGTCAGATGATATTTCCAAAGATTTCATATTTTAAGAGTTCATTAAAATCTACTTACGATTTGTATTGAGCTTCCAAGTTCTAAAAATATATGCTTTTAAAATATTTTAAATCAGTTGGTAAAATAGGAGGCAATCACATAATAAGTTTCATGGTTTTTGTTGTGCATGGTTTTTCTTCCCTTTTTTTGTAAATAGTATAACAACTTGATCTTAAACACTGACACTTTACAGGCTTTGTTGGACTGTTCTTTTCCAATTTAAACAAAACATAAAACAGAGGAGATATTTATCTTTGAAGAGTAGCTCTCACCGTTGGGACAGCGCCTTATTCTCTGTTACTCTCCAGGAATTTTAGATGCAGGCAAAAATATATACCAGGGCTTGAACAGCATATTTCAGTGAAAAGAATTAATTACCCAAGGAGTCAGAGATTGCTCCGAGCAGAATGACAGATTTCAGGAAGCGTTCCTGTAGAGTTACAATGCTGAGAAACAGACTCCATGTTGAGAAGCTGGTCCCTATTATATTTTAGCTAACCTTTGGCTAAAACCATACCCAGGCAACGTGGCCTTATTATCCCTAAAGTGTTCCCGAATCATGTTGTTGCTTTTTTTTTTTTAACTTGCCCCCAGCTAAATATCAATTTTTTGGTCCACAGGAAAAAGAAAAATATCCCTACAGTATGCTTGTCCTTGGCTTCTCCATTACAGATGAGAGTTTAATTCTTTCATCAATTTACATTAAATTTCATCAGAGTAAGAAATACTTTTTGAAACAAACTGACAGTGAAATGCCTTTCAAAATACTGTTTTGGCTTAGAACTGTCATTCTTTAGGCTTAATGGCTGCAGCCCCAGGGCTGAGAAGTTACACTAGTATTACAGCTGTTCAATGTAATATTCAAACAATGTTTGCTATTGATTTAGAAGATTCAAACAGCTTAGATTATGTTCCCTTTCATTTACATTCTTAGCATCAAAGTCACAGAATGTTAGAGTAGTACAGTAAGGCAGTTAGGAAAAAAAAATTAATTCTACTGACAGTAGGATCTTGTTTTTTTCATTGCTATGGCTTAACATTATTTGTGTGTTCACCATTCACCAGTAAAGAAAAGAATGCCATCTCTAAACCTGCAAGAACAATGAATTATGAAATTATTCTGACAGTTTATTCATATGGAGAAGACCTTGTATGAAACAAAGATGCAATGCACTCCCTGTTGACTCAGGGCCCCTTTTGTAAAGGGCTTAACCTTGTGCTACTTAATAAAATTCAACCCCGCTATGGGTCAGTATACTATGCAATGAATCCTGAAGGGACTGTTTCTGAAGGCAGTGTGGTTTAGAGGAGAAAACACAGGAGTTAAGAATAAAAAGATCTAAATCAGCAGTTGACACAGTGTATGACCTTGGGCAAGTTGCTTAACCTCTTTGGACTTCAGTTGCTACATCTGAGAGAGGGAATCATACTTTAATACAAGCATAAAAAGTCTACTTTTTTCTATTTCACAAAATTGGAGTAGGGATTAATGAGATAATGTGTGTAAAGCAATTTGATCTCCTGAGAGAAAGGCATTAAAATACATAATATCAAGCATTATTACTAATAATTATTCCAGTTGACCTATGTGCAAAGGGTAGAGAGTAGTTTGACTCTTTTGGTAGCATAATTACATAGGGAACAGGTTTATTTATTTATTTATTGTTCTGCTCTCCCCAAAGAGCCAAAAGTTAATTGTGTTTTGAAACTAGAAGACAAGATTTTTAACTTAGACATGGTAAACGGTTCAGTTGAACAGTTTTTGAATAGATAGTAATAATGTGGTATATCCTGTTCTTGGGGATAGAATGTTGAGGCTTTGAAAAAGCAAGGGAAACTTCTAAACAATGAATCACTATCTTCTCAATAGTGTATAGAGACTAAGAGATATTTATTACCCTGGAAAGAAAAGTATTTAATAAGCACTTTCCCCCATCCTCTGTCATAAAGCTATTTGATGACCTTGGCTGTCCGGTATGAAATGCAAGAATTTTAAAAAATCTTTCATGGTTTGCCATCAAGCCAGAATGCCTTACTTTAGCAATGAAACACATAAGCAGGAACACAATTGGTGAATTCTCTAACTGGTTTTCTTCCAGCAGACATTAACTAGCATTCTCACTTTAGTCAAATGTATTCATTCATTTATGAATTTGTGGAATATTTACAGCTGTATCAACTGTTTTTCAGGCATTGTGTAAGATTTTAGGGACACAGGAGTAGTTGCAAATTTTCAGGATTCTGGAAGAGAGAAGTTAGGAACAACCTCACAGAGCTGGTAAAGGTTGAGTCTTGATGCGGTAAGAAATGACTGAAGGTCATTTGACTGTAAATTCAGGAAAAGAGCAAACAACCCAGTATAGCTAAAGCACAGGGCCCCAGACGGTGAATGGCAGAACATGAGGCTAATTAACAGAAGGGGCCAGGTGATACAGGTCAGAACAGCTCTGCTGAGGGGTTTTAATGCTCAGCTGGCAGGCCAGTGATTCTCAACAGAGGAGGTATATGTCACACTTGGAGAGCACACCACTCTCTTTCCACTCTCCATATCCTCACTGTAGTCACCCACAGGTATTGATTAAAAGATACTTTGTATTATCTTTAAGTATATTAGGAAAATGTAAAAGAAATGTAAAGAAGGAATAGTAACTTGTTTAGTCCATTTCATGTTGCTTATAACAGAGTATCTAAAACCAGGTAATTTATAAAGAAAAGGGATCTATTTAGCTCACAGTTCTGTAGGCTGAGAAATTCAAGGACATGGCCCTGGCTTCAGGTGAGGGTTTTCACGCTGTCACTGAATGGCGGAAGTCAATGGGGAAGTGGAGACATGTGAAGAAGGAAAAACCTGAGTGGCAGACTGGCTTTATAACAACCCTCTCATTCAGGAACTAATCTATTCCCTCAAGAACTAATCCAGACTCTCAAGAGTGAGAATTCCCTGTTGTGATAATGGCACCAAGCTAGGCACGAAGGATCTGCCCCCATGATCCAAACACCTTACAATAAGCCCCACCTCCCAACACCACCACATTAAGGATCAAATTTCAACATGAGTTTTTGTGGGGACACCAAACATCATCTATATCGTAGCAGAAACTATCTAAAGATTTTAAGCAGGCAAATCACTTGCCATGTCTGTGTTTTATCCTATATAACTCTATAATTAGATATACAAGAATACTTTTTGCATAGTTATTTCCCTGAAATAGCAGAGGGTATCCTTTTATAAATATGTTATTCATATCAGACTCTAGTGTTTCTCAACATTTCTGCATGCTCCCTTCTTTTCTCTCTCCTATACACTTGAGCCAAGAATAATTTGTAATATGTATACCCTTTGAAAAATAATTATAATAAATATATATTACCAAATGATCCAAATTTCATGTCCAAAATTATAATATTTCAAAAAAATTTTCCAACTCCCAATCTCTGGTTTTCATACCACAACTAAAGTCATTAATAGCTATTAATCCCTTGGTACTGTTTCCCTTTTACTTTATTTAGCTTAGTAAATGTACAAGGGAAAAGAAATGAAAATCTAAAGATATTTCTATTCCCAGCAAAGCAAGTTACTATCCATGTGACATCAGAGACTATTACTTAGAATAACAGTACCTACCTGGCCTTTTATAGATTTTGCCAGTATTGCACAAAACAATGAATATGGAAGTCCTTTGCCAACATGTAAGAATGGGGGGACCAAAAGATTTATCAGACAACGACTTGGAAAGGCCCTAGCAGAGTCCCTCCTTTGATTGGAGAGGAGTCATAAAAGGCCAAATGCATAGAAAACTGTGAGAGAGTTGGAATGGCAACAAGGAATGGCAACAGAATTTTGGGTGTGTATAGTCAAATGTCTATTTTAGGGTGTCCTTCAGAGCTCTGCTGAAAATTACTCTCTAGTAGAACAATGTCATGGAGTTTCATGAAATACTTCATGAAGTTTCATAAAGTATTTTTTGTCCACATATAAATTCATATCAAAGGGTACACAATTGAGCCTTACAAAATGTATTTCATAAATAGGACCATTAGTGGTGATAACAAAGTAAGTGACAGATATCGAGTGTTTTCCAATGCCTTTTATACTGACTGTGAATTATTTGTGGGCCTTCTTTTATTTTCCTTTGTATTCTTAAAATAGAAAATTACCTGGCTCATAGAAATTACTTAACTGATTTTTGAATAAGATAACATTTAAGACAACTTTCTGACACATGCCTAAAATATTGCAAATTCAAAGTAAATTAAATCAAAAAAATCCAATTTCCCTAATATTATATCCATATGCATTAACTGGCCTGGTAAAAGAATGTGGCATAAAGCAGTCAATAAAAATTTTAAATAAATATGGACGATATTAATGTTAATTAAGGTGCCTGTTTAAAATGGCGGTAAGGATGATTCATCATCAGTATTCAAAGATATTTCATACCTTGTAAAATTGCCCAATTTGGGGATCTTTCTAGAAAAAAAAAGAGGCCATTATATGTATATGATAGAAGATTTAAAAATATAAAAACTTAAGGATTCTCCAATTGAGCTTTCCAAAGAGCATTTTTTTTAAAAAGTAGTTCAATAATTGCTCATCCTGTGGTCTAGGAAATGCCTAAGAAAATAAAAAAAACAATTATTGTTTTTAATTTTTTTTTATTTCAGCATATTATGGGGGTACAAATGTTAAGGTTTTATTTTTATAAAGTGTCTTGCTAACAGACCAAAAGACAATCCATGGAACACAGAAAGCAATTGTTTCAGAAATAGTTTGTTCCCAAATACATATTTAAAACAAATGAGGGTGGAAATCAAATAAGATCGAAAAATTAATTCAAGTGGGAAAATATATGCTGAGTGCCTATTCTATATAAAGCATCCTGCCTGCTACTGAAGGAGACATGAGGAAGACAACAGCCATTTCTCTCAAGGAATTGGTAAATTATTTTTGTATAAACAGCTTTACATATATAAGCAGATAAATTATTTTCATATAGTAAATAAACTACTGTAATATGGGGCAGAATGTATTAATTATTACAGGTATAAAATGCTATGGGACCAAAGAAAGATGAAAAGTTTAGCTTCCTTCTCAAGCCAACCTCTATATGTTGAATTTGGTCTCTTTTCAGTCCTAAGTCCTCACTTTACACTATATTCCTAAACAATCTTATCCATTCCTGTAGTTTTAAATAACATTTATAGTCCAACAATTCCCAAATTTCTCTTTCCAGCCAAGACTTCTCCTCTGAGCTTCAGACTTGTGTAGCTCGCTATTTAATGTCTTTACTTGAATGTCCCATAGGTGTATCAAATTAAATGTCTTTATCAGTCATGCTTCTTAGTTGCAAGCAACAGAAACTGACTGGCTGAAAAATCAAAAAAGTTGTAAAAAATATATCGAGAAGCTCATAGAATTGTTGCAAGGGCTAGAAAGCTAAGTATAACCCAAAATTTGTAGGAAGAATAATCGAAACCATAAATCAAAACTCGCTTGTTAAGATAATCACAGCAGCTACTGGTAAAAATTCTAGAAGCTACTGTCTTCATGGCTGTTATAAACTTAAGTCTTCCACAACTGACCCCCACCACTGACGTCCTAACACAGGAAGAGGATCTTGCACCAATTGCTCACAACCCCTAATAGCCGGATTGCACTGTTAACACTAGCATTAACAGAATGAATCTGTGTAGATTCTCTTCTCTCAAATTCCTCGAGAGCGAACAATACCTTGCATGGGTTTATGTTATGCATAGACATAACATCAAGTTGCAAAAAGGACTGGAAAGGATATTCGAGGCTTCTTCCATGAGATGGCAAAATTTATAAAGCAGAAAATTTTCCCAAACTTACCAATGGTTGTGAAAAGGTACTTAGCAGACAAAGACAGGACACACTGTGCCACAGTAATTCCAAACAGAACTTTTGATTTTCCTTCCCCACAAATCATTCCACTTTTAGTCATCTACAATTTAGGTAATGGTATTTCCATTGACTCATTTGTTCAATTCAGAAACTTAAATGTTTTCCTTTAAATCCCTTCTTCTTCACACCTACATCTAATCCATTACTAAATTCTGTCCTTTCAGATATATCTCAACCCTACCCACTTGTCTTCATTTCCACTGTTACTATTTGTCTAGATTAGGGGTCATCAAGCTTGTTTTTTAATAGTCTGTGTAGTAAATATTATATGTTTAGTGGGATACATATAATTTCTGCCATATACTCTTTATTTTATACAGCCTCCAAAAATGTAAAAATCATTCTTAGCGTATTTGGGCCATACGAAGTAGGTCACAGTAGGGTTTGGGCACACAGGCTGTAGTTTACTAATTCCTGCCTTAGATCATGCTAATACCATAACTAATTTCTGGATATACACTAAAAGCTTAATGTTAATTGATCTCTCTGCTTTATCCATCTTCCATACATTCACAAAGAACAGCATGAGTGTTATTTCGAAAGCATAGATACAATAGTACAGCTTTCCTGATTAAAGGCCTTTACTGGTTGCTCACTGTACTTAGTATAAAAACAAAACTGTTAAGTGGCCTTCAAGGCCTGTAATCTAAGCCCTGCCGACCTCTGCACATTTACTGCACACTCGTTACATCCAGCCCTAGCAGCCTCACTTCATTTCCTTGAATGCCAACATCTGTCTCAACTCAGGGACTTTCTCTGCCTGGAATCATTGTCTCACTTTCCTTTATCATTGAGAGCTCAGAGTCATTTCCTTTGAGTCTTTTCTGACCTTCCCAAACAAAATTAGGCTACTACTGATTTTCTCTCCAAGAGCACCCTGTTGTTTTTCTGCACAGTACATATCTGTATCTGCAGTCACGTAATTGATTCTTTACATTTTTATGCCTACCTCCTTCTTTAAAATGTAAATTCCAAGAGAATGGGGACCATATCTGATTTCTTCATCGCTATAAATTTCATGGCTAGCATCTTATTATATTCTCAAATAATTACTTGTTGAATGAATGACTGATTATATAAATCCAGCTGGAATTGTTCAAGAAAATGTTCACGGAGCTAGTGAAATTTGCACTAAGCCTTGAAGAATATGAAGAATTTAGAAAGGTAAATTGGTAAAGTTTCAGATGGAGACGTCAAGCATAACTTAAAAGAGTGAGATATACAATGTACTGAGTTATATGGTATATAACAAGGGTCCTCAACCTACGGTTGGTTATATAATTATTTCATTATATATTACAATGTCATAGAAATAAAGTGCACAATAAATGGAATGCACTTGAATCATCCTGAAACCATTCCCCACTGCCCAGTCTGTGGAAAAATTGTCTTCCATGAAAATGGTCCCTGGTGCCAAAAAGGTTGGAGACTGCTGCTATATAATGACATCATCTTAGAAAAACAGGTTGGAAGCAAATTATGGAAACAAGTTGTCTTATATGCTAAGAAATATATTAATACTTTATCCTAATAGCCTATTCTCACATGATATCTCCAAAGCTTTTAGTACGTTTAAACCATTATAACTAAAGGCGGCTTGTGATAGAATCTAAGGTGACCCCCAAACCCCCTACCCTCCTGGTATTCAAATCTTTGTGTAATCTTCTCCTCTTGAGCGTAGGCAGAACATGTGACTTACTTATAACCAATGAAATATGTCAAAAATGTGATGGGATATAACTCCCATAGTTATTCTACATAAGATAGTAATGTCACTCTTACAAGGGAATTTTCTCTTTTGCTAGTTTTGATAAAGTGAATTGGCCATGTTGGGGAGATACAGATAGCGAGATACTGAAAGTGGCCTCTGGCAGACAGTTGGCAAGAAACTGAGGTCTTCAGTACCACAGGCCACAAGGAACTGAATTCTGCCAACTACTATGTGAGCTTGGAAGCAGATGCCTTCCCCAGTAGAGCCCTGAATGAGACCACAACCCTGAGTGAGGCCTTGACTGAAGTCTTGCAAAAGAACAAGCTGATCCATGTAAAGAAACTGTGACATAATAAATGTGTGTTGTTTTAAGCTGCTAAATTTGTGGTAACATTATTATGGAGCAATACACACTTAAGACAGTGTATTATTGGCTGAATTTTGTTTACCCCAAAATTCATGTTGAAATCCTAATTTCTAGTATCTCAAAATGTATAATCATAGTTGAAGATAGGATATTAACAGGAGTAGTTAAGTTACAGTGGTGTCATTAGGGTGAGCCCTGATCAAACATGACTGGTGTCCTCATAAGAAAAGGAAATGCAGACACAGACACACAGAAAAGGAAGATAACGTGAAGATGGAGAGAAAATGGCGGCCATCTATGAGCCAAGAAGAAAGGCCTGAAATAGATCCTTCCCTCATGCCCCTCAGAAGGAAGCAACCCTGCCTCAGAGATCAGCAACCCTTATCTCAAACTTCCAGCTTCCAGAACTCTGAGACAAAAACTTTTTGTTGTTTAAGCCATCCAGTCTGTGGTATTTTGCTACGGCAGCCCTAGCAAACTATTAATAACACACTTGGGTTATATTATGCAGCATTTTCTTTTTTAAGAAGCATTTATTAACACCTGGAAGACTACTAGTAATTTCAAGAACCTGGTTTACGAAACACTGCTGTAGGCAATGGAGGTAATAAATTGTTGAACCAGAATATGGTGTGATTAAAGCTAGTTAGACAAGTTCCTCTATATCTCCTTTTTCCTCAATAAGAATACAGTGCTTTCTTCACTCTTTTTCTCCCTAGGTCTTCAGTCTATTTCTCTTGAAAGATTTGCCATCACCCTTTCTCAGACCTGAATTTAATGTCAAGGCACACTCTAAAACAATTTTCTTGTTCATTGTATTTCTAAAAGAGTAATTCTTAAAAAGCAACTATAAAAATTGTTTAAGTATTCTTAACTTGGGAAACATAGTGAAGTAAAGCCATCTTTAGCAGTTAGGATCACCGGTTTCTGGACAGTGAAACATGTACATGTATACAAAAGCAGGCACAGATTTTTTTTAAATGTGATGAACTATTACTCAAGAAATTATTTATTGGACTTGGCAATATCACTCAGTAGTCTGATGTTTGGAGAAACTTGATTGAAATTATTGCAAATAGCTTTTTGTTTCCCCTTCATTTCGGTTCAGATCAGGGTTGTGTATTCTCTTATGTATAATAAATGTCAAAGTACTCGTGGGTGGTTTTTAGACAGTGAATGTGATTTTCAACTAATTGCCAAGTTTTGGTTGCAAAATAAAGCTTCTGAGGCAGGATTCTCAGAAGCTTTGATCATATATTTTTAGCTGGATGTGTTTGGAATGACTTGAGAAGTAGCCATCGCTTGCTGGGAGTTCCTTTCCATTTCCCTGACAGCCATTCCATCCTCGTTTATGATTTAGTTCTTCCTGTGAGCCTCCTGTATCAAGCTCATAGTGTCCTTTTGTTGACCTCTGATTTGTCCCCAATCTTAGTTATCTCTTGGTACCAACTTATAAGTGGTTGTGCTGATTTAAGGTATTATTAAATCAAGGAGAAACATACTTTGCCATCTTTGCTTCCTAATCAAGCTCTCTCAGAGAAGTCTGTGTTCTATGTCAAATTCCTTATTTTTTATTCTTTTATCAATAGCTACTCAAATAAGGTTTCCATGTTTATCACTTCCCTAAAAGAACTCCAACCATAGTCACCAATTATCTCCTAATTGCCAAATTCAGTATATTCCTTTTCAATACATATTGTATTTGGTGCCTTCGAGCCATTTGTGTCTCTGAGCCATTTGACATCTCTGAGCTTCTCTACCTTTGGCTTAGTAGCACCATTTCCTCAGTTCTCCTTTTATTACTCTAATTAACCTTCTCAGTATCCATGGTGAGGTCTTCTTCTCAAGCTACTATCAGTGTGCCTTAGATCTTCTAAGAACCTGTCTTATTCTCCATGTTTTTTAAGATTATCTCATTTAATCCCATTAGCCCAAAGACAACTATATAGTGATTATGTGGTGACTCCAAAATTTGTACCTCTAGCTCAGACTTCTCTACTGAGCTCTAGGCTTGTACAGGCAACTGCCTAGTGTACATCTTCAAATGAATGTCCACAAAAAGCTCAGACTCCACATCTCCAAAACAAAATTCATCAACTCTGCTTCCCCCTTCCCCCTTGCCATGGAACCATTATTTCTCCTGTAATCATTATCTTGCCTCAATTGTGCCAATAGTCTTGAAAACCAGGGAGAGAGAGATTCTATACTAAACTACCGGCATCTAATCAGTCACCTTAAGGTTCCCCTGCTCAGTTAATTATTCTTTCCACTGTCACTTCCTACCCTAGTTTAAGTCTTATCATTACCCACCTGGACTAGTTCAATCATTTTCTTCTGTTTCTTCTGCATCCAGCTTTGTATCATCTTGATTTTCTATATTACTGTCAAATAATCCTTCTAAGAGTTAATGCTTTTCATATTATTTCATTGACTACACAATAACTAAAGAAATCTTTAAAATAGAACATAATTCATGATTTGGATCCTGCCTTCTGCTCTAGCCTCAATCCTCCACCCTTACTTTTTTTCCCATATGTTCTACCCTCCAACCAGGCAAATTTCATTTTGTACTTTTAACATACTCTTTTATGCCCTTGCCTAGATGGCATAACCTGCGGGAACGCCCTTTGTCCTGACATATCCACTTTTCTGTGTCATGTACCTGAAAAATATCTAATCATTGCTCATAACTCAGTTCAATAGTTTTTCTTCTTTGATTGCTTTTCTGAAGTCACTATGTTAAATTGGTCACTTGTTTTATGACCCCATTGAATATTTCTATAATATCTTAATTACTCTATCACAGTGCTACTGAAGGTATAAAGGTATAGTCCATGAACAAATATGACCTGGGAGGTTAAAAATACTATTCAACCCCTGCTCCCACCTTGATGTACTGAATCAGAACCTCAGGGGTGAGACTCACAACTTGATGCTTTAACAAACTCTTCAGATCATTCTCATGTTTATTAATGTTTTAGATTCACTGCTCTGAAAATTTATTTGTTGCTAGATGTCTAAAAATTAGAGATTTTATAGTGGATAGAAGTATAATAGAAAGACAATCTGAAAGAAAAGAGAGGGCTTTGGGAAAACTACTCTCTAGCAAAGAGACAAAAAGTTACATAAAGAAGGAAAAATATAGCTGATGTACATACATAATGTGACCAAGTTCCTCTCTCTCCTAACAAAATTATAGTGTATTCCTACTATGTGTGCATGCTGGGTGAAGAGTATTCCAAGTAGCTTGCTGTGAGGGCTCTGTTCTTCTGGAAAAAGGAAATAAAACAAAATTTCAGCCTGATCTATCCGAGGTGGGACCATTGCCAATAGAGAAGCAAGATAGCAATTACACCAAGGTAGAGTTGAAAGTGCCTGCTGACCTTTTACAATGTTTTTTCCCTGTACATCCATAAAAAAATAAATTATTCACACTCAGATGTATTTTTCTTCAAAAAAATTTTTTTCTTAAATATTTACTATAAACTTATATATAAATACTTGTTTACATCTTCTCAATAGTATGACAGAAAGTAGTGATAGGCAGAGAGAGTCAGATGAGGAAGTGTAGTTAGGTGGCAAAATTTCCATAAAACTAATTCCCTAGGGGAATTTATGTAATATGGCATTAATTGTACAATATGTTTTTGTGTCTATTTCACTTAATATGAAGTCCTTAAAGGTAAGAATAACTTCATCTCCATTGAGGAGGTTAGTTCCTGGCATATAGTAAATACTCAATAAAAGCTTTTTAAATAAATGTTGAAAAATATTTTTAAACCAGCATGAATTGTAAAATTAACACATTTAATAGCAAAAATGTTTTTGTAGCAATGATAATCCATTAGCTAATTTGAATATTGCATTTGAAAATGTACACACCATGTCCTGTTTAACTGAATTATTTCATTACTATTTGAAAAACTTCCATTCAACGTCATTTCTGGCAATGCTATGTATGTTTACCAAATGGATGAACTGGAGACATATCTGCCCTCAAGTGCCTACCCGGAGAGGCTGGCCTACATGCTGAGTGGTCACTTACATCTACAGTTTTCAGCTTATATTCCATTGTGTTCAATTATGTGAAATGTGTCTTTTCATGCATAAAATCATTGTGTAAAATAATTTGTTTAATGAAAAAATAATGCCAAAATTTGTAATTTTTAAAATGTGTGCAATTTAAAATTAGCTAATGTCAATATTGGATTTCTCCTAATTCAAAGTGATATATTTTAGTAGAATAGGCTAATAATATAGCAGGCCAGACTAATAATATAATAATTTTTATTGCCTCCTACAAGGTTCATCCATGGATATTTGTTTTATGTTTTGATCTAGCTACCAATAAAATAAAAAAAATCCAGGTATGCTACTATAGTAAGCCACGGAAATAAAATTCTCTCTAGAAACTATCTATTTACAAATTAACCCTTTAGAGATAAAAGTACAGAGGGTCAAATTATTTCTATTTATATGATGCCTTTTTTATTAATACCATTATATCAGGTGTCTCTCTCTTTTTCTGCTCATTCCTTAATTCCCAAGCTCATAAAGGTTCAGAAGTATTCTGTTTTGTTTGCATTTGCGATGTTATTAAAAATGTTATAATTCAGTAACATCAGCAAGATAGTAGACTAGGATGTCTCTAGTTCTCACCACTCACAGAAAAACTGATTTGGCAGCCATCCATGAAGGAAAAGTTTTGTGGGAGCATTAGGATCCAGGTAGGAGACTGACACCCCAGTGGAGCCCAGATGAAGGAAAGTGGCTTTGAGAATGCAGACTCATGCCCCAATAGCAGGCCCACCACTGAGGATCTGGCTACAGACCCAGAAACAGTATCATCCACCTGTGGCTGTGCCTTCAGCCCCACTTGTCAGCAGTCCTGGCGGCAGTTCCACAAATCTGGAAATAGGCACTAGCCATACCCACCTACACCCCTGGAAAACAGGCCTACCAACCAGGCATCTTACTGCAGACCTGGACCCAGAACAACGGCCTTGGTCCAGCCCATTCAACTACAGTTCTGGATGCAATCCTGTCTGCCCAAGGACCAGGCATGAGCCATGCGCACCTGTGCTCCCAATAACAGGCCCACCAACAGGCCCTGACTGTGGACACAGAAGCAGCCTCATGACATGGATCCAGGCCTGCTCAATCATGGTCCTGGAGGAAGTCTTATCTGTCCAGGGACTTGACAGGGGTAGGGCTTTAATTGCTGAAACTAGTGTGTAGAGACAGGAATAAGTGATTCTTTCAAATGCACAACCACAAACACAAGGCCAAAAGGATCATGAAGAATCAGGCAAATGTGACACCACCAAAGGTAACTAATAACTAAACCTCAAAAAACAGATATTCATGAAAAAGGAAAAAACCAGAAATGGATGTCTGTGAACTTCTTGACAAAGAATTAAAAACAGTTAAAGAAGCTATAAGCTATAAGAAAACACAGATAGACATCTAAATGAAATCAGGAAAATACATGAATAAAATAAAAAGTTCAATAATTAGAAATTATAAGAAAAATAAAAAGAATTTCTGGGGCTGAAGAATACAGTGACTAAAGTGAAAAATTCAATTGAGCTTCATATCATATTTGATCAAGGTGGAGAAAGAATCAGCAAACTCAAAGATAGATGACTTGAAGTTATCCAATCAGAGGAAAAAAATGAAAAAAAAAATTTTTTTAAGTGAAGAAAGTGTACTGGACAGATGGGACACCATTGAGTGAACTAATATATCATTATGAAAATTCCAGAAGGAAAAGAGAAAGAAAAGCATATTTAAAGAAATAATGGCTGAAAATTTCCCAAATCTAGAGAAGGAAATGAACATCCAGATTTATGAAACCTAAAGATCCCCAAAAGTTGAGTTTAACAAGGTATATACCAAAAGATGTTATAATTAAATTTTCAAAGACAGAATTTTTAAAACAAGAAAAAAGCAACTTGTCACATACAATGGAATCTTCATAAGTCTGATCAAGGGATTTTTCAGCAGAAACCTAGGAGGTCAAGGGAGAGTAAGATGATTCAAAGTATTGAAAGAAAAAAAAATGCCAACCTAGAATACTTTACCCAACAAAACTGTTCTTTAAAAATAAATACTTTCCTAGATAAATAAAGAAGGGAGTTCCTTACCAATAGATCTGCCTTACAAGGAGTGCTAAAGGGAGAACTCTTTGTGTTAAAATGAAAAGATTAACTACAGCATGAAAGCATGTGAGAGTATAAGTCTCAAAAAGAAATTGTGAAAAAATTAAAAAATTATGGAAACTGAACTAATTAGGTTGAATCTCTGTAAAAGCAAAACATATATTCATTAAAATAGCACTTTATTATGCTATTGTGAACACAGATCTACACCAAATATCATTCTATTGTGTTGGGAGAACTAATAGAACAACTTACTTGCAACAAGTGATTAGATCATTCCAAAGTTTATGTATGACTGTATTTTTAAAAGCAAAATAGGAGAAAACAAATGGTACCTGATTAAGAGAATGATGGCATTTTGATGAGAAGTTCCATAGATGGGGGATCTTAAGCCACACAAATGCCCAGACTCACCTCAGGAATTTTACACACAGATAATATTTCTTTATAACATTCAGATTAATAATATCAAATCATGAAATAGAAACTCATTATTATATATATTCAATAAAGAGATTAGCACCCCAATCTTTATGGAAAACATTTCTTGATCCCAACCTTGAACTTTGATTTAGAGGTGCTGTGTAATTACAGAGCATATCATTGCACAGTTGATTAATCTAGATGTAGGCATTAGATCCCAATTGGATAACATTCCACATTCTTGACAATAGTAAATTTGTTTATACATGGACACCTGCCCACTGAACAAATTAGAGCCATTTGCTAAAGTTACTATATTTATATTTTTTTAAATTTTGGATTAAGGACAGAGCACATCCTAAGGTGATCTTGTAACCTACTATTATTATTCCTATATGATGAGGAAACTGAAACAGAGAGAGACAAAATGACATCTCATGTATTACATACCTAATAAGTACTAGAGCTGAATTCATTTATAGTTTGGCTCCAGAATCTGACACATACTCTATTGGTCCTTAGTGTATTATGGTCCTATCATACATAGTCCTTACATACAGAGAATATCAGAAAATCTTTAATTCATCCTTTACCTCAGGTTTAAATGAATAAAATATAAATCTATACAGAATCCATGGGATAGCAAAATTTTTCAAATGAATTTTTTAATTCCTGAGTGTTGCCACATGGTTAGCCTTAATTTCATAGCATTGCAAGGTACTTTAGAACAAGGCATATGGTACAACATATCTTATGTTTGATGTGTAATACTATTTTAAGATCTAGAAATTCTTTCCTCAGCTGCCTTCATCATTTTCATTCTTCCTATTCTATGCTGTAAATTCAGCCTCAGTTGTCATCTCTTTCATTTTTCTTTATAGCCTCTGTATACCCTCTTTAAGTCTTAAAGGGTCACCTAAGAGTGAATAGGACTTTTCTCAATCCCCCATTCAACTTGTCTAAAAAAGAATTACACCTTTGCCATTCCTACACAATGGAATCACAGCAACATGACACAATTGATATGTGTCTTAGGAAGGAGTTTTTTCTTGTAATGAATTTTGCTGAAAGGTCTGTACATTTTTACTGTTCATACATTTTGACTAGCTTGTCTGAAATTGCCATATGGCTACACAATCCTGGTACAGAGTTTGAGGATTTATTAGGTACAAATTCTGATCTCAGTTTCAAGTAATCAGGAAACAGAGCAGTTATAGTTCAGCTATTATGAAGTAGGAAAAAACAATGAAAAGGTGGTCAGCAATTTTCAAGAATAAATTCAGGGAAATAAAAGCAATACAGAGCACTAACAGTGACCTAAATTTCAGAGGAGACCAGTTATAAAGATACTATCACTATCATCCCAGGGGAGAGCTAGTAGCTGTGCACACAATGCACTTGCCCACATTCCACCAGCCCCCCTTAAAATAGCAAATGTATTCAACACTGCCTATATCATCAGCAATGATATATTCAGGCATTGCTTCTCTGGAGAAATAATGAGATAATAAGCAGTGGGTGGAAAATTTGGCGAGAACTGTGGTAATTGCAGTAATCATAACAGAGGATGTTTCCCGTTGTTTCACGTTTAAATGAAGCTGTAATGGAAGTACCTTTATTTCCATTCCTGATTCGTCAAAAAAGTTTTGGTTCCTTGTAATAAATTTCTGGACTATACTTTGCCATTATATATTTTTTTATTTCTAAAAAATTACCAAAAATTTTGCTTCAATTTATTATGAAAATATTTTTATGATTATTTGAAGATACCACCAATGATCAAGTCATCATGAATGCAAAGGATATTATCTTTAAAGACTTTTATTTTCATTAAAACCAATGTTAGCAGTTACTTTTGGCTGATTGAAAATGAAATTACATTATAGCATATATATATATATATGCTGATTTATTTTTATGACTTCTAGTTACTCTCAATATATTCATGGGATCTCATTTATTTTTCATTTCTTTTCCAATTATCCATAAGTGAACTGCAATTTTTAATATCAGACAACTATTTTTCATTTGATCACAATTAAAAAAATATACCATATAATATGTATATACATATATGCATATAGTTGACCCTTGAACAAGGTGGTGGTTAGGAGTATTGGTCTCCCTGCACAGTGAGAAACCTGCATATAACTTTTGACTCCCCCCAAACTCAATTACTAACAGCCTACTGTTGAGCAGAAACTTTACCATAACAAACTATCAATCAACACATATATTTTAAAATTTTTTTATTTTTAATTATTATGGGTATATAATAGTTATTTATCTTGATAGGGCACATGTGGTGTTCTGATACAGGCATACAATGTGAATTAATCATATCAGGGTAATTGGGGTATACATCAGCTCAGGCATTTAACATTTCTTTGTGTTAGGAATATTTCACGATTAACACAAATTTTTACATTATATGTATCATATACTGTATTCTTAAAGTAAGCTATCAAAAGAAAATGTTATCAAGAAATCATATGGAAGAGAAAATATATTTACTGTTCATTAAGTGGAAGTGGTCATGATAAAGGTCTTCATCTTCACGACCTTTACCATTGGGTAGGCTGAGGAAGAGGAGGGGTTGTCCTTGTTGCTTTAGGGAGGAAGAAACTCTGCATATAAGTGGACCCACACAGTTCAACCCATGTTGTTCAAAGGTCAACTGTAAAAAAATCTGCCAATATGCTTTTAAAAAGTATAATGTTATTCAATCAGATCATTTCTATTCTTCCCCATCTCATATCCTAAGTAGAAAATAATCCACTAGTATCTCTCCAGCATTTGTTCAGTGTTGTCATTCATTTCTGAACCACAGCTGCTGGTTCAGTGACTCAATCTAGAAGGAAAGCTACCAAGCATCAGTTGGTAACTTGCCTAGTTTCAGTTTTATACATAAAAACCAGACATTTTTCTACATGAAATATCCTATATTATCAGTTCTTTGAGTACTCCATGGTTTATATAGGAATTGAAGTATACTTCCTTGCAGTTTTATCATCACTGAAAAATATCTTGTAAGAACAAAGAGTTCCATATTAAGTAGGAGTAAGTAATAAGTAAGTAAGTTCCATATTAAGTAGGTTTTCTAGAAAGTGCCCTATCACCACAGGAACCTAACACTTGTCAAACACTAGCTGTAAGCCAGAATCTTAGCAAGTGTCTGATAGGTACTTATCTTTACTACAACTCTTGAAGAATAATTATTATTCACCTTTGACATATGGATAAACCAAAGGATAGAGATGTTAAGTAACTTGCCCAAGGTTACAACACTCATACACGGTAAAGCTAGTGTAAAACCCACATAGTTTAACATCAGAGTATGTGCCTTATGAAATAACTAGATTTCTTCCTTTTCCTCTACATCTTTGAAATTGAGACCCAATAATCAATATCCAGTTGCCTTTGGAATATTATTATTAAAGTGCTAAAATGAATACTTATATTTCACACTTACAGTGATAAGAGTTGGAGGGGTACAACATTATTGTCTGTCTAACCTCAAACCCAGGTCCAGATAGACATTTTCTCACTTGCTAGCCTTCACTGTTTGGGCTATCAAGGCAAATTACATTTTTACTTCAGTTTCTCTTGCACCAAGAGGGAGTCATGTGACAGTTTTGTTCAGTGATGTGTAATTAGAAGTTATTCTAGGCTTTGGGGAAAGCTTTTGCTTTTTCTGATAAAAAAAAAAATGTAGCTCTTACAGTGGTGAAGTGAGAAGCTCAGCCAACTCTCTCCACAAAAAGAAATGATTAAACTGGACAAAAGTGTGAAAAATAACAATTTCAGTGCTCTGGAAATAAACCAAAGTCATACAACAAATTGGAATCTTCAAGTAAAACTACCGAAACGTAGATAAAAGCGGTGGGACTTGTGGTGTCTTAGCCTAAGGCTGCTCCCATCCCACTCCTACTCTCAGTTCCATTAGCTCAGTAGTGCAACCAAAGTGAAGCAAGCTGCGAAAACACCTCTGCTGCCAGAGGGAGCTGGCTGGATTTGGAGAGAAGCCTATCCCCAGGGATATTGTTGAAACAAAAGTAATTTTGATTGCAATGATTCAAGAAGACCAACATCACAGCTAGTCTGACATTGTGACACTGGCTGTATCAAGCAACAGACCAGCACACTAGCCAGAAATTTAAAAGGAATATCTAGAGAATAAGACAACTACATTGGGTCTTAATATGCTTCTGTATCTTCCTGGTCTGTAAGGTTATGCACAACGATGCATGCATGTGCAGGAGACACCAGAGAGCTCTCACCTATTTATCTCTGACTGAATGTGAGGCCCAGTGCAGAGAGCAGACATGAGATAGCCCCTAGCATAACATAAAATCCAGAGCACACCTGTAAACTGCCTGAACTTTAAATGCATTTTGTAAAACACATAAAATTCTACTGGCAAAGGGTAAAAGATTTATTGGCTCAAAGTGTTTAAGTATCATTTTGACCAATCATTTCCTGACCACTTAGTTATACTAACACATCTCTAGGATTTCAGGCTTAGAAATACAGTTTCTAAAGAAGGAAAAATCTGAGCATGGACATTAGTATCCACACACTGAGGGAGAGACAGACTGTACAAAATTAGTTTGGGCAAGTCATTAAACAAATAAAACTGAAATGAAAACCATAATGACAACTCCTGGGAAAAGAAAAAAATCAGAATCTAGATTTGCTACAACACACTTTCCAGGTCATCTAGTATGCAGCCAAAAATGTGAGACAGTCAAAGAAACAGCAAAGTGTGACACATATTTGGGGGAAAAAAAGGCAGTCAGCAGAAATTATCTCCAAGGGGGCCTATATAATTTACTTAGAAGACTCCAAAAACAACTATCATAAATATGTTCAAAGAACTAAAGGAAACCATGATGATAAGAGTGTATCAAATACAGAATATTAACAAAGAGAGAAATCATAATAACCACTTGGAAAGTCTTCTGTTGAAAAGTACAACAAATTAAAAAAAATATCAGCCAAAGCAATCTTAAGCAAAAAGAACAAATCTGGAGGCATCACTTTACCAGACTTTAAACTATACTACAAAGCTGTATAACCAAAAGAGTGTGGTATTTGCACAAAAATAGAGACATAGACCAATGGGACAGAGAACCCAGATATAAAACCATCTATATCCAGCCAACTGATCTTTGACAAATTGGAAAACAATATACACTGGGGAAAAGAAGCCCTACTCAGTAAATGGTTCTGGGAAAACTGTATAGCCATGTGCAGAAGAATGAAACAGGACCCATATCTCTCATCACTCACAAAAATTAATTCAAGATGGATAAAAGACTTAAATGTAAGACATGAAGCCATAAGAATTCTAGAAGAAAATGTAGGAAAAACTCTTTTAGATATTGATCTAAGCAAATAATTTATGACTAAGAACCCAATGGCAATTACAGCAACAAAGAAATAAATGGGACTTAATTAAATTAAAAACCTTCTGCACAGCTAAGGAAATAATCAGCAGATCAAACAGACAACTTACAGAATGGGAGAAAATATTCACAAGCTATACATCTGATAAAGGACTAATAACAAGAATCTACGATGAACTCAAATCAGCAAGGAAAAGAGCAAAACAAACCCCACTGAAAAGTGGACAAAAGATATGAACAGAAGCTTTTCAAAAGAAAATAGACAAATAGCCAATAAACATACGAAAAAATGCTCAGTGTCACTAATCATCAGGGAAATGCAAATTAAAACCACAATGAGATACCTCCTTACTCCAGTGAGAATAGCTTTTATTACAAAGTCCAAAAACAATAGATTCTGGCATAGATGCAGAGAGAATGGAACACTTATACACTGTTGGTGGGACTTCGAATTAGTACAACCTTTACAGAAAACAGTATGGAGATTCCTCAAAGAACTAAAATTAGACCTACCGTTCCATCTAGCAATCCCGCTACTGGGTATTTACCCAAAGGAAAAGAAGTCATTTCGTCAGAAAGACACCTGCACTCAAATATTTATTGCAGCACAATTCACAATTGCAAAGATGTGGAATCAATCCCAGTGCCAATCGGTTCATGAGTGCCTTAACAAAATGTGTTGTATGTATACCATGGAGTACTACCTAGACATAAAAAAGGATGCATTAGTGCCTTTTGCAACAATCTGGATGTAACTGGAGACTATTATCCCAAGTGAAGTATCTAAAGAATGGAAAGGGAAAAAAAACACACCACACATACTATTAAATTGGAACTAACCAATGAGCACACACACATGTACATAGAGGGAAATAAAACACTGAAAAATCAAGCAGGGTAGAGGGGGGAAAAGAAGATAGGCAAAAACCAACTCAGTGGGTACAATGAACACAATCTGGGTGATGAGCACATTTATAGCCCTGATTCAAGCATTACAAAAGTGATCCATGTAACCAAAAACACTTGTACCCCTAAAATATTTTGAAATTTAAAAAAATCAGTAAAAGGATTTAAGAACACGTGTGAGCTGACAGAAGAATCAGAAAACTTGAATATAGATCAAAATAAATTATCTAACCTGGAAAACAAAATTTTAAAAAAGAAAAAAAGCTTTGGAAATCTATGTAGCACCATCAAACATGCTAACATGTCTAATGGAAATTAGACATATGGAGGGTGAAGTGAGACAGAAGGGGCAAGAAAAAATATTAGAACAAATGATGTCAGAAATATAAATAGGAGCAAGATGGCCCAGTAGGACCCTGCAGTGATCATCTTCCTCAACAGGAAGACCAAATTGAACAACTACTATCTATGCAAGAAAGCACCTTCATAAGAACCAAAAATCAAGTAAGTGACACAGTACCTGGCTTAAACATCATATCAAGGAAAGAGACACTGAAGAGGATAGGAAAGACAGTCTCACATTGCCTATACCATCCCTCCTGCAGCACTGCATCACTACCAGATAGACAGAGAATCTGTGTGCTTGAGGGGAGGCAGAGTGAAGTAATTGTGAGACTTTGCTTTGGAACTCAGTGCTGCCCTGTGCAGAATACAACACAGGAAGGAATTTTCCTGCAGCCTACACAGGGAGTATTTAGACCAGCCCCATTCAGAGAGTAATCTGCTGCCCCAGTGGTAGAAAGTTGTTCTGGATAGCTCCAACACAGGAAAACTAAAACAGCTGGGGCCTGCAATAAATTAGAAAGGCAATAAAGGTCACAGGACTGTAGTTCTTGGGCAAGTTCTGGTGCTACACTGGGCTTGGAGCCACTGAACTTGGGGCGCGCATAACCCAGTGGGATACCAGCTGTGGGGTGGCCAAGGGAATGCCTGCATCACCCCTCCCCAGTTTCAAGCAGTGTAGCTCAGGAAGAGACACCTGCTTGGGGAAAGGAAAGAGTACAGAGGACTTTGTCTTGCAATTTGTATACCAGCTCAGCCACAATAAAATAAAATGCCAAGCAGATTCCTCAAGCCCTACATTCTAGACCTCAGCTCCTAGTGGCATTTCTAGACCCACTCTAGGCCAGAAGGGAACCCCCTTCCTTGAAGAGAGGGACCCAGTCCTGGAAGGATTCACCACCTGATGACTAAAGAGCCCTTGGGCCTTTAATAAATATCAGCAATAGCTAAACAGTAATTGCTATAAGCCCTGGGCAAGAGTGTGCTGGCTTCAGGTGTGGCCAGGTGCAGCCCCAGTTGTGTTGGCCATGGGAGAGGGCTCATCTCACCCATCCTGCAATTCCAGGTAGTCCAGCACAGAGAGTGAGGCTCCTTCTATTTGGAGGAACATGAGGGAAAAGAGCGAGAGACTTTGCCTGGTAATCCAGGGAATTCTCCCATATGTTAATCAAGCCAACCATGGTGGCACAACCAGGAGTCTGCAAGAGTCACAAAGCTAATGGTCTCATGTCACTCCCAATGCTGATATGGCTGTAGTTACCAAAGGCTTAATTCACAATACTCAATTCCCTTTGAATACCTGGAAAGACTTCTCATGAAGGACAGGTACAAACTGGCCCTGACTGTAAATATTAAATACCTAACTCTTCAATGCCCATTATATTGATGAACATCAATGAGCATTAAGAACAGCCTGGAAAACATGACCTCAATTAAATAACTAAGTAAGGCAGCAGCAACCAATCTCAGAGTAGAGATATGTGACTTTTCAGAGAATTCAGAATTTGAAATAGCTCTTTTGAGGAAGCTCAATCAACTTCAAGACAACACAGAGAAGAAATTCAGAATCCTTACAGAGTGATTGAACAGAGATTGAAATAAGAAAAAAAAATCAGAAATTCTGGAGCTGAAAATTCAATTGCCCAAGTGAAAAATGGATCAGAGTCCCTCAACAGTAGAATTAATCAAACAGAATAAAGAATTAGTGAGCATGAAAATGGGCTATCTGGAAATATACAATCAGAAAAAGGGAAAAAGAATAAAAAAGAATGAAGAGCATCTAGAAGATCTAGAAAAATAGCCTCAACGGGGAATATTTAAGAATCACTGACCTTAAAAAAGAGGTAGAGAGAAAGATTAGGGTAGAAAGTTTATTCCAAGAAATAATAACAGAGAACATTTCAAATCTAGGGAAAGATATCAATATTCAGGTATAAGAAGGTCATAGAACACCAAGCAGATTTAACCAAAATAAGACTACCTAAAGGCATTTAATACTCAAACTCATAAATGTCAAGGATAAATAAAGGATCCTAAGAGCAGCAAGGGAAAGGAAACAAATAACATATAAAGGACCTCAAATACATCTGGCAGAAAACTTCTCAGTGGAAATCTTGTAGACCAGGAGAGAGTGGCAAGACATATTAATAGTACTGAAGGAAAAAACCCTTAACCCTAGAGTATTATATCCTGCAAAAATATCCTGAAAATATGAAGAAAAAATAAAGATTTTCCCAGACAAACAAAAGCTGAGAGATTTGGTCAACACCAAACCTCTACTACAAGAAATGCTAAAAGGAATTCATCGATATGAAAGCAAAAGATGTTAACAAACAATAAGAAATTATCTGGAGGTATAAAACTCAGTGGTAAATGTAAGTGCATGGACAAATATAGAATACTGTATCACTGTAATTTCAGAGTACTCATATCTTGAGTAGGAAGATTAAAAGACAAACCTATCAAAATTAAAACTAAAACAACTTTTTAAGAGAAATAGTATAAAAAGTTAAATACAAAAACAAGAAGCCAAGAATGAGGGAGGATGAAGTTAAAGTGTAGAGTTTCTTTTAGCTTTCTCTTGGCTCATTTGTTTTTTGTAATCAGCATTAAGATATCATCAGGCTAAAATAATTGGTTAATTTTTTTACAAGACTTATGGTAACCTCTAATCAAAAAAAAAGAAAACTACAACAGATACTCAAAAATAAAAAGGAAGAAATTAAAACACTCCTAGAGAAAATAACTTTTACACAAAGGAAGTAGTAAGGAAGAAAGAAAGAGAGGACCACAAAACAACTATAAATCAAATAATAACATAGCAGGAGTAAGTCCTTAACTATCAATAACAACATTGAATGTAAATTGACTAAACTGTCCAATCAAAAGACAGAGTGGCTAAATGGATAAAATAAAAACAAGATTGAACTATATGCTGCCTAAAAGAAACCCACTTCACCTATAAAGACACATCAACTGAAAATAAAAGGATGGGGAAAAATATTCCATGCAAATGGAAGCCAAAAAAGAGCAGGAGTAGCTATACTTCCAACCAATAAAATAGACTTCAAGGCAAAAACTGTTAAGAAATGAAGAAGGTCATTATATAATGATAAAGAGATCAATTAAGCAAGAGGATATAAAAATTATAAATATATATGCACCTAACACTAGAGCACCCAGATAAAGAATAAAAAAGAATGAAGAGCATCTAGAAGATCTAGAAAAATAGCCTCAAAAGGGAAAATTTAAGAGTTACTGACCTTAAAGAAGAGGTAGAGAGAAAGATTAGGGTAGAAAGTTTAGTCAAAGAAGTAATAACAGAGAACATTTCAAATCTATTGGAAGATATCAATATCTAAAATTAAACAACTTAATTAAACAAAATTAATTAAACAATTAATCTAAAAATTAACAACAAGAGGAACTTTGGAAACTATACAAACACTTGGAAATTAAAGAATATTTTCCTGAATAAGTTGGTCAATGAAAACATTAAGAAGGAAATTTAAAATTTCTTGAAGCAAATGAAAACACAACATACCAAAACCTATGGGATACAGTTAAAGCAGTACTAAGTGAAAGTTAATAGCAATAAATACCTACATCAAAAAGGTAGAAAATCTTTAAATAACAATGAAATAATGCATCTTAAAGAAGCATAAAAACAAGAACAAACCAAATCCAAAGTTAGTAGAAGAAATGACAAAGATTGGAGCAGAAATAAATGAAACTGAAAGCAAAAAAACAATAAAAAGATCAATGAAAAGTTGTTTTTTTAAAAAATAAAATTGACAGACTTTTAGTCATGAAGAGAAGTCAAAAAGAGAAGATACAAATAAATAAAATCAGAGATGAAAGGGGAGATAGTAAAATTAATGCCATGGAAATTCAAAGGATTTTTAGAGACTACTATGAGCAAATATATGCCAATAAATTGGAAAACTTAGAAGAAATGTATAAATTCCTAAACATACAACCTACCAGGATTGAACCAGGAAAAAATCCAAAACATGAACAGACCAGTAACAAGATAGAAGCAGTAATAAAAAGTCTCCCATGAAAGAAAAGCCCAGGACCCAATGGCTTCACCCCTGAATTCCACCAAACATTTAAAGAAGAATTAATACCAATCCCACTCAAACTATTCCAAAAAAATATTAAGTAGTAGGGAATACTCCCAAATGCCAGGGCAGTATCACCCTGATACCAAAACCAGACAAAGACGTAACAAAAAGGAAACCTACTGGTCAATATCTCTGATGAACATAGATGTAAAAAAAAATCAACAAAATACTAGCAAATTGAATTCAATAACATATTAAAAAGAGTATTCATTATGATCAAGTGGAATTCATTTTAGGGAATGCAAGGATGGCTTAATATATGCAAAATCGATTTTGATACATCTTATCAACAGAAGGACAAAAACATGGATAGAACTAGAGAACCTTATGGTTAGTGAAATAAGCCAAGCACAGAAAGACAAATTTTGCATATCCTTAGACACATGTGGAAGCTAGAAAAACTACTGATCTTTTGAAGACAGAAAGTAAAATGATGATTATCAGAGGCTGAGAAGGGTAGTGGGAGGGTATAAAGTGGGAATGGTTAAAAAGTACAAAAATATAGTTAGATAGAATGAACCAGATCTAATATTTGATAGCACAAAAAAGTGATACAATCAACAATATGTTATTGTATACTTTAAAATAACTAAAAGAGTGGAATTGGAATGTTCCCAATACAAAGAAATGATACGTGCTTGAGTTGGTGGATACCCCAATTACCCTGATTTGATTATTACACATTGTATGCCTATATCAACACATCACATGTGCCCTATAAATATATACATTTATTATGTACCTGTAATAACTAAAAATAAAAAAAAATTGGAAAGCAAATATTGTCCAAAAATATTCTAATGTTGCAGGAAACCATTAAACTTATACATTCAGGAAGCCTAACAAACTTCAAGTTGAATAAATGAAAAGACATCCATACCTACATGCATTAAATCAAAGTATTCAGCATCAAAAACAAAGAGAAAATCTTCAAAGCGTAAAAGAAAAATCACTTACCACATAGAGGGGAACCACAATAAAATTAACAGCTGGCACATCATTAGGAATAAATGGAGACCAGAAGGTACTGTGATGACAGATTCAAAGAGCTAAAAGAAAAAACAAAAGCAACTAAGAATTTCATTTCCAGCAAGATATTCTTTAAACAATGAAGGTAAAATAAAGTTATCCCAATATAAATATCAACAGAATTTCTTACATGCCAACCTGCCTTATAAGAAATACTAAAGGAATTTCTTCAGACTGAGAGAGAATAACATCAGATAGGAACACAAATTCACACAAAGATATAAAGAACACTGGTAAAGATAACTATGCAGTTAATATAAAAAGCAATATATATTTATTTTGTTACTTTTTATTTCTCTCTTTTAAAAAAATTATATAATATTTTTAAATATTTTGGGCCTATAAATTTATAGACCTAATATATGTGAAAATGATATCATGCTATCATAAAGGGTAGAGGAGAATATGTAGTTATGTGGAAGTAAATTTTCATATTTTACTGGAATTAGTCTTAATTCAAGGTGGAATGTGTTAAGATGTTCCCTACAAAAACCACCAAGAAGATAACTAAATATACATAGGAAGATAACAAAAAAGGAATTTAAATAGTGCACTAGAATACATCTGTTTTACACATAGCAAACAGTAAAGGAAGAACAAATGAGATGTATAGAAGACATAGCAAAATCACAGACATAATCATATAATTGCAATAAATGAAAATAGATTAAACACTTCAATAAAACAAAGATTGTATAACTGTATAAAAGATAATAAGCAACTGTATGCAGTCAACAAGAGACACTCTTCAGACTTAATGACACAAAGAAAACAAAAAAAGGTACACCAGGCACACAATAACCACAGAGATTTGGAGTGGCTATACTAATATCAGACAAATTGATTTAAAGACAAAACTGGTCCTAGAGACAAAAATGGAACATTTTATAATAATAGAAGAGTTAATCAGAAATTACAATATTAACATATTGTGAATATGCACATCTAAAAATAGAGCCCCAAGATGCATGAAGTAAAAACTCACAGAATCAAAAAAATAGAACATTTTATAATAAATGTAGACTTCAATACTTCACTTTCAATAACTGATAGAATACCTAAAGAGAAAATTTTCAAAGATATAGAAAACTTATAAAACATTAATAATCAATTGGATCTAACTGGTGTCTACAGAACTCTTCACCCAATGACAACAAAATACTCATGTTTTCAAGCACAAATAAACATCTCCCAAGATAAATAAGTCCAAGTAAATATAAAAGGATTAAAATCAAATACAGTATAGACCTCAACTATAACACAGTCATGTTAGATATCAACAGCAGAAAAAAATTTGGGAAATCTACATATTTAGAAATTAAACAATACACTTATAATGAACTTATGGATCAATGAAAAAAAGAAAACAGAAATAGGACAGCTTTTAAAACTGAGTAAAAATGAAAATACAACATGTCTTAGTTCATTTTATGCTGCTATAACAGCTATTATCACAGACTGGGTAATTTATAATGAACAGAAATTTATTGGCCCATAGCTCTCGAAGCTAGTAAATCTAAGATCAAGGGTTTGGCATCTGGAAAGAGTCTTCTTACTGTGTTATCCCATGGTAGAAAAACAAAGAGAAAGCAATAGAGAACGAGAGGGGGCTGAACTCACTCTGTTATAAGGAACACACTCCTGTGATAACAAACCCACTATGTTATAACAGCATTAATCTATTCATGAGGGCAGAGCCCTCATGGTCCAATTACCTCTCAAAAGTCCCACCTTTTAATACTGTTACATTGGGGATTAAGCTTTTTGGGGGGATACACTCAAACCATAGCACAACAATTAATTATGAGATACAACTAGAGCAGTGTTTAATGAAACTTGATAGCTTTAAATGCCTATACTAGAAAAAAAGAAAAGAAAATCAATAGCTTACCATTGTGAAAATAGTATGCCAATTTTCCAAAAGTAAAGCATAGAGTTAGTATATGACTCAGCAATTTCACACCTAGATATATATTATATAACCAAGAGAATTAAAAATATATGTTTACACTATAGCAACATTATTCGCAATAGTCAAAAGGTAGAAACAACTCAAGTCTTCATTAAATGAGAAATGAACAAAATGGGGTATATCTATACAGTGGAATATTATTCAGCCATGAAAGGGAATAAAATACTATTCCTTAATAGTATTTTATTCTTATAAATATAATACATATAATAATTTCTTATAATTTCCTATATAATACATAGTATTATATACTATGTATATAATCTTGGAAACATTATGTTTAGTAAAAAAAGCCAGATACAAAAGGGCACATTATTCCATTTATATAAAATGTCCAAAGTAGACAAATCTGTACAGACAGAAAGATTAGTGGTTTTCCAGAGACATGTGGAAAGGGGAATTAAAACTCACTGTTAATAGATTTGAGTGTTCTATTTTGGTGTGATGAAAATGTTCTGAAATTAGACAGTGGTATTGGTCACACAATGCAGTAAATGTGCTTTTAAACATCCACTGAATTATATACTTTAAAATCATAAATTTTGTGTTACTTGAATTATATCTCAAGATCAAAATCAATAACCTAAGTGTCCACCTTAAAAACCAAGAAAAAAAGAAAACCTAAACCTAAAGCAAATAGAAAGCAATAATAAAAATTAGTGTGAAAATCAGTATAATAGAAAATGGAGAAATAAAGGAAATCAATAATACAAGGAATTTTTAATAATCAAAAAATATGTCAAACCTTTTGTTAGACCAAAGAAAAATAGAAAGACACAAATCATCAAATTTTGAAATGAAGGAAGAGACATCACTATACAATTAAAACAAAATTAAAAGAATTGTAAGGTAATGTTGTGAGCAACAACTTTATTTCAACAAGTTGGATAAATTTGATGAACTAGATATATTTATTTAAAGAGACAATTTATAAAAACTCAAAAAGCTTGAAGAGAGATGTAATAAATAATGAGATTGAATTATTAATTAAAAATCTTCTTACAAAGAAAATCCCAGGCCCCGGTGACTTCACCAGGAAAATGTTCTATCAAATACTTAAAGGAGAAATAATACTAATCTTATATAAACTTTTTCAGCAACAAAGAAGGCAACATTTCCCAACTCATTCTATGATCAATATTATCCTGATACCAGAAGCCAGTCACAGCATTTATTTAAAAAGCTAGAGATCAATATTCATCCTGAATATAGACATCAAAATATATTCACAACAAAATTGTAGCAACAAATCAATTCGGCAACATATAAAAAGGAATATACACACCATGACCAAGTAGGATTTATCTCTAGAATGCATGGTTGGTTTAACATCTAAAAATCAATTAATTTAATCCACCATATTAATAGAATAAATGAAAAAGGCATTCAATCATCTCAATAGATGCAGAAAAAACATTTGGCAAAATATCACACACATCTATGATTTAAATTCTCAACAAATTAGCAATGAAAGGAAAATTTCTCAATCCTAAGGCAGCTGTGAAAAACCTACATCTAAAATCACATTTAATGATGAATAAAGAAATGCCTTTCTTCTAAGATAAGTAACAAGGAAAAGATGTCTGTTCTTGCCACTCTCGTCAGTATTACAGCCTAGTAAGTTCAACCAGGCTGCAAAAAAGAAATAAAATGCACTTAGATTTGAAAGGACGTAGTTCTACTAATAAATCACATGGCCCTCTATAGAAAATCCAAAGAAATTCATGCCATTGCCAAAAAAAAACAAAACAAGTACAACAAACAAAATACTAATAGTATAGTCACGTATTGCTTAACAATGGGGCATGTAATGAGAAATGTGTCATTAGACAATTTTAGCCTTGCACAAACATCACAGAGTATACTTACACAAACCTGGATAAGACAGCCTACTACACACCTAGCCTATATGATATTGCCTATTGCTCCTGGGCTACAACCCTGTACAGCATGTTGTGGTACTGAATATCATAGACACCTGTAACACAATGATAAGTATTTGTGTATCTAAACATACCTAAACACAGAAAAGATACAGTCAAAATATGGTATAAAAGATTACAAAAAAGGCATACCGGTAGAGGGCATTTATCATCAATGAAGCTTGCAGGATTGGAAGTTGCTCTGGGTGAGTCCGTGAGGGAGTGGTAAGTGATTGGAAAGGCTGAGGACATTACCGTACACTACTATAGATTTTATAAACACTGTACACTTAGGCTACACTGAATTTATTGAAAAAATGTTTTTCTTTCTTCAGTAAATAACTTTAGCTAACTGTAAATTTTACTTTATAAACTTTTTAATTTTTAAAACTGACTCTTTTATAACACTTAGCTTCAAACACAAACATATTATACAGCTATACAAGAATATTTTCTTTCCTATATCCTTATTGTATGAAGCTTTTTTCTATATTTAAATTCTCAATTTTTTTATTTTTCCTTGTTAAACTTTTTGGTTAAAATGTAAGACACAAAAACTAAGACAAACTAAGCACACACATGAGGCTTGGCCTATACAGGGTCAGGACCATCAACATCACTGTCTTCCACCTCCACATCTTGTCCCACTGGAAGGTCTTCAGGGTCAATAACAGGCATGGACCTGTCATTTTCTGTGACAACAATGTCTTTTCCTGGATACCTTCTAGGCAACCTGCCTTAGGCTGTTTTACAGTTAACTTTTCTTTTTATAAGTAGAAAGAATACACTCTAAAATAATCATTAAAAATTATGGCATAGTAAATATATTAACCAATATCACAGTGGTTTATTATCAAATATGTACTGTACATAATTTTATGTGCCATATTATTATACAACTATTATGGAAGTGTAGCAAGTTTGTTCACACCAGCATCACCACAAATGGTGGGTGATGTGTTTTGCTGTGACATTACAATGGCTACATCACTAAGCAATAGGAATTTTTCAGCACCATTATAATCTTATGGGACCACTCTCATATATGCTGTCTGCTCTTGATCTCAACATCTTTATGTGGTGCATGACTATACTAATAAACAAGTTCATCAAGTTTGAAGAATCCAAGGGCAATGCCAACAAAGAAAAAAAATGAATTACATTTCTATATACAGGGAATTCTCGACTTATGATGGTTTAATTTACAATTTTTTGACTTTATGATGGTTCAAAAATGATATGCATTTAGCAGAAACTGTACTTAAAATTTGAATTTTGATCTCTTCCCAGACTAGCAATATGGAGTATGATACTCTTACATGATATATTCAATACTTTATTATAAAATTGATTTTGTGTTAGATGATTTTTCCCAACTATAGGCTAATGTAAGTGTTCTGGGCATATTTAAGGTAAGCTAGGCTGTATCTTGTTCATTAGGTTAGGTATGTTACATGGACTTTCAACTTGTGATATTTTTAATTTATGATGGGTTTTTTGAGACATAACCCCAGTGTAAGTCAAGGAGCATTTGTAGTAGCAATGAATAATTTAAAAATTAAATTAAGATAAAAATTTAACTCATAAAAACACCAAAAACAATAAAATACTTAAGAATAAATTTAACAGAAAAGTGAAAAGCTTGTGTACAAAAACTACAAATATTGCTGAGAGAATTTAAAGACCTAAATGAATGAAGAGACAGTCTATGTTCATGTATCAGAAGTCTCAATATCATGAAGATGCAATTTTCCCCAAACTGATCTGTAGATTCAATGTGATTTCTATCAAAATCCCAGCAGATTTTCATTTGCAGAAATTTTCAAAGTGATCCTAAAATTTATGTGGAAATACAAAGGTTCTAGAATAGCCAACATGATTTAGGGGGGAAAAGAATTGGAGGGCATACATTTCCAATTTCAAAACTTACTACAAAGCTATAATCATCAAAACAGATGGTGCTGGCATAGGGATAGACATTTATTAATAGATTAATGGAACAGAATTGAGAGTCCAGAAATAAACCCTTACATTTATGCTCAATTGATCTGAACAAATGTGTCAAGGCAATTCAATAGTGAAAGGAAAGTTTTTTCCACAAAAAATGCTTTGTCAATTTGAAATCCAAAACTATAAATTAAGAACCTTTCTTTATACCGTATACAAAAATTTACTCAAAGCAGATAATAGATCTAAATGTGAAAGCAAAAACTATAAATCTTATACAATAAAAGATAACAAAATACCCTCATAATCTTGGGTTACAGAATGAGTTTTTAATAGACCTAAAGCATGATCCATAAAAGAAAAAATTAGAATTCATCAACATTAAAAAAATAAGGCAAGCCACAGATGAGTGAAAATAATTGCAAACCATATATGTGATAAAGGACTTCTATCTAAAATATATAAAGAATGTGAATAACTCAATCTGAAGACAATTTAAAATTGGGCAAAAGATTTGAATATGCATCTCGCTAAAGAAGATAACTAAATGGCTAATAAGCACATGAAAAGATGCTTACCAACATTTGTTAGGGGAATGCAAATTAAAACAATATTAATACCACTTCATATCCACTAGGATGCCTATGATCAGAAAGACAGACAATAACAAGGGTTGATGAGGATCTGGAGAAGCTGGAACCTTCATTTATTGCTGGTAGGAACGTTAAATGGTGCTGATGCCTTGTGAAATAGATTGGCCATTCCTTTAAAAGTTAAGCATAAATTAACCACTTTGAGGGAGTGGTTTTGGTTTGAATCCAAAGGTGGTGGTCTGCTGGCTAATTTCCCTCTTCTGGGGAGGTCAGTGCTTCTCTATTAAGCTTCAACTGATTGGATGAGACACACATGTTAAGGAGGGTAATCTGACTTACTCAAAGTCCACTGACTCAAATGTTAATCTCATTTTTAAAATACCTTCAAAGAAACATCTAAAATAATGTTTGACCAAATATTATATCAGGGTGCTGTGGCCTAGCTAAATTGACACATAAAATTAACCATCACACAAAAGCATAAGGTGAATCCCAAAGCTGCAGTCAGTAGGTAATGGTTCATTAAGACATCATTTGTGAGCACAAAGTCAGAAAAGACGTGGCAGCAAGGACTAAGGATAAATCAAAGCAAAGAGTTAAACACAGGCCTAGCATTGATGCAGGGGTAACTGAACAAGAAAGGTTAAGTAACCAGAAAACAGTAAAGAACCAAAATGGACAAAAATTAACAGATTAGAAATAGAACATATATAAGTTAACCAAATAGCATTTAAAATGAAAAAGAGTTAATACCAAAACCAGGCAAGAACACAGAGGGCAAGCACGAATATTAAATATTTTAGAGCAGTGGATTATTGCCTCGTAAGTCTTTTAGCCTGATGAGTACTTTGTGTGTGTTCCCAGTTTCACACACTTTGTGTGTGTTCCCATATTTTGCAATACTAATAATGAATTTTGTTTGGGTATAAAAATGATTCTATTGAACACCTTCACTAGGCCATATACTTTATGTTGGGTTTTACCTATTAATAAGAGTATATTTTTATTGAATTTTCTGGAATCTCTTGCTAGTTCCTATTAAAAACAATGGCAAACACTGAATACTAAAATATTTAGTGAGGATAGCTATACAAAGTATGGCTCTAAAATTAAAGCACTCTAAGTAATATGTAAAGGAACTAAATCTGTAAGCTGAATATTAATAAACAATTTGATTCGATATGCCATCCCAAGTGCAGAAAACTCTGGTCTTGAATCAAGACATTTTGTTAATATCTATGCTATAAAAAGAGCTATCTATATATGCACCTCAAATATTATCCCAAATTTTTCACAATATGACCAATGCAAAAACTGATTTTATCCTCCTTAAAAATGTTTAAATAAATGTGAAAATACTTTTAATATTCAATGGCATATTCAATTTCAGAAACACATGAAATCTATTGAGGTGATATTAAAATAAAAAAGTGATTTTTAAATAAATTAAATTGATTTACATATGAAAATACACTATAAAATGTCCCAAAGAGTCATTCAAATTTCAAGTCAGGACTTTAAAAAACAGAGTTTTTAAATGCAAGTTTACTATACAATGACTATAAATCAGTTTTTATATTCATTTTGCACCAAGGCATATCATATTAATATTATTGCTTTATTGTTTGCACAAAAGATTAGTTACTAAGGGAAACATAACTTGGAATTTTTTGACTTACACATTTAGAAAGGTTGCCCTTAATGTTCTATGTAAATAAGGTTTTGCAATTAATTCCCATAACAAAAAATAAATAAAGTAAAATATAAAAAAAGCTCTGCAAAAATTTTTAAACTCCTAATTCACTCCTAATGGATTTTCTCTGAATGTGTGATTTGAAATTCAGTGAACAAAAATGCCTAATTATGTATCCTTTTATGAATTTGTATTCATTATAATAAATGAAGCTCTTATAGTTTTCTCTTTCCCAGAATTTGTCACCTGAAATAAATTCCACAATTTAAAGGGCCCAACTTTTTAGTATAAAACTCTTGAAGGAAGCTGTATGAATTGATGGGAAATAGTGAAGAGGCATCATTTGTGTGCAAGGCCTTGAATTTTGCTCTGGGGCAGAAAGAAATATTTCTGTCTCTCATTTTTTTTTAGAACTGCATCTGTTGCTTCTTCAAGGCATTTATAAGTTTGTACTTCATATCAGGTACTTTCTAGAGTTTAAAATTCAACTCTGATCCTAGAATACCTAGCAAAGTGATGAGTACATGCTCAATGTTTGTTGAAACTAAATAAGTATTTTGCTATATTGCTACATTTTTCCATCAAACTCTGTCTTCTTAACTAATCTGACAAACCCTTACAACTTTTCCCTCAATCCTTGAGATCCATAAAGGAAAGACCCCACATTTATTGTAAATCCCAGTACTTTGGAAATAAACTGGACAGTGTCCTAACACATAATATATATGTTTTGAATGTAGTAATTTTATACATGTAAAAGTGTCATTATTTTCACCCAGACAGAAGGAAAAATTAATAATTCATTTTAAAAGGTCACAGAGTCAATAAAATCCCAGTCAAAATCCAAACCACTATTTTTGTCCTTGTAAAACTTTCAAGTTAAGGTGTTTCTAAAAATAAAAATGCAAAAGGTCAAATAAAAGATAAGACATTTTGAAGAACAAGGTAAAAAGAGTACTGTGCAGATTTTCGAAATACATGGAAGTTCCAGTGATTAACAAAACAGTATTACATTGGTGCAAGGACTGAATGGGAAAGAAAAGAAAAACAAGAAGCTTCCTGGTCCACATACAGACATTTGTTCTATTGCAAAGGTGTGTGAATGCATTAGTATTTGCCGAAATTTGCTGGCCCTCCCTGCACAAATAATGTGTGTGCAAAATTGTTGAATTATTGGCTATGTACTATTTTTGGTCAATGAAATATGAGAAGTGAATATCACTTCAGGGCAAAAGGTTTAAGAGCTTATGCGCGTGCTTCTCTCTTCCTTTGCCCTCTGCCACAAAGACCTGCAAAGTTCCAGATAGAGGCTAAGGCATAAAGCCAAAGCTCACCCATGATGGACAAGAAGTATAAATGAGAAATAAACTTCGTGATTTTTGAGCTGCTAAGATTTGGGGGCTTATTTTTTGCTATATCAAAACTCAGCTTTTTCTGATTGAGTTCACACTTTAGGGTAGCAGGGAAATTATCTACAGTCTTTATGGTTAATTATGATGAAATAAAAGTAGCCTCATATGGAAAAGAATTTTTTTAAAGCTCTTCCTACACAAAAATGAATTCTTAGTGAGTTGCAGGTATACAGCAAAGCAAAAATGCATTTAACAAATATTATAGGGGCACATATTTATGACGGTAGGATAGTGACTTTCTAAACAAAACACAAAAAGTACTATCTATAAAAAGAAAAGACTAAAAAGTTGGACTACATAAAAAGCAAGACTTTTTAATCAAAATATATCATTAAAAGCCTCAGAATGGAAAAAAAAACTATTTGCAACATATACAACTGATGATGAATGAGGAGCTCATATACACAAGTTTTTTAATGGTCAAAATCCTAAAACAGCCACTTCACCAAGAGTTTATCCACATTGACTAGCAAGCACATGAAAAAGAGCATAACTTCATTAGTAATTAGTAAAATGCAAATCTATACCAAAGTATAACACCATTACAGACCCACCAGAGCAGCTAGAAAGGTGATAGACAATAACATTGTTAGAAGTAAACAACTAAAACGTCATAAAACCATTTTGAAAAAGAGGTTGACATTATGGACTAAAGTGAAAGGTACACATAGTCAATCACCACACTCAGAAGACTTATGTGCCTTTCCTAGACTTGGAGATCCGTCTCTGAGATCCGTCTCCTAGATTCACTTACCCACTTTCAAGGAAGAACCTGCTGCCCAGCTGCGGTGAATATAGTCAGCTCCTTCACAGTAGCCTCAGCTGCAGAGAGCCACACTGGGTCACCCCCTCAAGGGCAACAGCTCATACTTGGGCAGGGCTCTAAGGGCCTGGCCATTTTAGCCTTATGTACTTGCTCCAGACCTGCCTGCCAGGTTTGCTGAGAATTTGTTAGGCCTTTATCTCAGTTCACCTCTTTTCTCTGCCAATCCTTCTATAGCCCCCTTTTCTTTACAGGTGTTAGTCCCTAGAAAGCATTGCATAAACCAAGTTCCCCCCTCAGCACCTGCTTCTGGAGAAATCAATATTTGGCGGCTGGTGTTAGGAGTGGTCTGAGAAAGTAGCTGACAAGTTGGGATTTTGAGGCTGTATCATTCACTGTCCAGCTGGCAGTGAAGACCCCATCAACAGTGTAGGTGCTACATGAACAGCCCCTGTGCACAGGTGTTGATCATATTGCAAAACTTTCATTGGCAGCAAATTGAGACGTGTACTGGTGAAGAGAATGCACCTGTAATAAACTTTGGAGATGTTTGTAAAAAACAGTAACTATTAGGTGCTGAATGACTTTTCTAAACACCATTACTGCTCTACAAAAATATAATGAGTAGCTGTGGGCAAGGAACTGTCAATTCAAAGCCAGCTGTGAAACCCCCAGGGCCTTTTGGGTTGCATACAAGGAAGCTCTTACCAACTCTATCCGGAGGATAGGAGAAAGCTGAGGATCAAAACCAGGACTTAATAGAGTAGCTAAAATTCAAAGAAAGTTAAATTCCCACCTAAGAAGTTTACAGGCCTTAGTTCTGAAAACCTCTCTCAGCTAAAAGCCATATGGGGGATTCTGATGCTCTGAACTTGGTTATAAATAGTGTTATAGGTTGAATTGTGCCCCTCCCCAAATTCATATGATGAAGTCCTAGAATGCAGGACGCTATTTGAAGATAGGGCCTTTAGAGAGGTAATTAAGGTAAAACAAGGCAGGAGTGGGCTCTAATCCACTAAGACTGGTGTCCTTATTAGAACAGAAGATTAGGACACAGACCCATACAGAGGAAGATGGCTATCTACAAGCCAAGAAGAGAGGCTCCGAAGAAACCTGCTAACACCTTGGTCTCCAGAATTATGAGAAGATAAATTTTTATTTTTGAAACCACCCAGTCTATGGTATTATTATCCTGTGGCAGCCCTAGCAATCTAATACAGATATGGATGCCAAGAAGTGGGATGCTACTATAACAAATCCCCAAAAATGTAAAAATGGCTTTGGAACTGGGTAATGGATAGAGGCTGGAAGAGTCTTGAGATGCATGTTGGAAAAGCAAAAATTGCCTTCAAGAGATTGTTAGTAGAAATATAGACATTAGAGATGATTCTGGTGAAGGCTCATAAAGAAAATAGAACTACTGTAAAGGAAGATGCATTGGTATAGGCAACAGGTTTCTTAGGCCAAACTATGATGACTGCCACAGTGTTTTTCCCGGCCCAGCCCCCCTGGCTAGCTGGCCTTCTGGGGAGGCATAAGTCAACATATTCATGTAACCAAGGTGTTATCTCCTGCGTGAACCCATGTGATCACGCTTTCCCACACATGGCATGTTGCCACTACTGTTAGAGCCATATATAAGTGTTCGCTAGGTTCTTTCCGCCACTCCTGTATAAAGAGCATGTCTCACCTGCTCGCTGCCACTCGCCTTTCTTCCCATTTCGGAAGCCTGCCCCGGAGCACAAGCTAGCCACAGAGCTTTCTCCTCACACTTGGCAGCATCCGGAGGGGTAACTGTCCCTTCCACCTCAGCACAGGAGGACATGTGGCCTCCTACAGACTTGTGGCAGCCAGTGGCAGCAGTCCTCATGCTGTGGGCCCCTGCCACAGGGTGGGAGCAGGTGGAATGTACCCCTGCAACCCTGGAAAAGGCCTTGAAGGCCTCAGAGGAGTCGCTGCAGCCTAGGGAGCAAGCAGCGGCTGGTCAGGTGGACTGGCTCTTCCTTACAGCCCTCTGGGAGCAGCATAAGGACACCCTGTGGCGAGAAGCCCGGGTAAGGGAGTTACAAGAGATAGAGGAAAATTTGGTAGTTGCCTGCAGGAGTTGGAGACAGAGTTAAGGAGCAGTCCAACCTTGGACGCTGAGGAAACTGCAAGTATGTAGATGACTGAGGGTGGAGCGCCCCCTCAGCTGAGAGCCCACTGGGTCGGTTGTAAATGGAGCATGCGCAGCCTCTGGGGGGGGGGGCGGGCGCAGGGCGCCTACAGTAACAGAGCATATCTCCTACTCTGCCTACACCCCCCCCCACCCCGCCGCAGAGCTGCGGGGGCTGGGAAAACAGTGCAGGCAGCGTCCTGGGGAGACTGTGCCTTATGGGATGAAGGGATGGACGGCGTCCTGTGCTCTCCAAGGGACGTGGAAGAGACAAGTGATCGCCATGTTGAGGGCAACCACTCCTTGCTTGAATGGCTTATGGCTGCTTCCTGCACAGTATGGGATGATGCTGGAGAACTACCCAAAACTGTAAGTAAGTGGACTTCATACAAGGACTTAATTCAGATTCTTCAGGATTTGGGAATGCACCAAGCCATTTTTGCAGTAGATAACTGGTGGGGGCAGATGAGGAGCACTTCACTACATGCATGCATGACCTAATCTTAGTCACAGCTCCCTCCCATTGGTTTGGCTCACTGGCAGCTGTGCTCACTCCCTATGTGGGGAAGCAGATGCATGAGGTCACCACTGCCATGTCAGCTCTGGAAGATGCTGAAGAGTGTAAAGGGGGGAAGGAACAAGTGCTTATGCTACAAGGACCCATAAGCTCAGGGCCCCCTGCAGAAGAAGGCAGTACAAGGGGCCCAGAAGGTGTCTTGAACCCAGATGTGACTAGACCTCCTGCTAGCAGGAGTAGATAAAGAGAAGATAGATAAATAGCCTAATGAGGTATTGCTGGCTTTGTGGAATCAGCTGACTCCTCACCACCAATTCAAGAAAGCATCCACAAGGTGGGGAACTGAGATGCCCACCAAAGAGACCCGCAGTGTGTGGCTACAAGATTTTATGGTTGGGCCTGGCGTGGTGGCTCACACTTGTAACCCTAGCACTCTGGGAGGCCAAGGCAGGAGGATCACTCAATGTCAGGAGTTCGAAACCAGCCTGAGCAAGAGCGAGACCCTGTCTCTACTAGAAAATAGAAAGAAATTAATTGATCAGCTAAAAATATATAGAAAAAATTAGCTGGACATGGTGGCACATGCCTGTAGTCCCAGCTACTCGGGAGGCTGAGGCAGGAGGATCGCTTGAGCCCAGGAGTTTGAGGTTGCTGTGAGCTAGGCTGATGCCACGGCACTCTAGCCCAGGCAACAGAGTGAGACTCTGTCTCAAAAAAAAAAAAAAAAAGATTTTATGATTGAAGTCTCCCTCTTTGATATAGGCTAGGGGTTAGGCCAAGGCACCCTGTTAGAGGAGACCCCAGATGATGAATAGAGGCTACATGTGGAACTTGCTATTCATTGGTCCCCATTGAATGTGTAGTGGGTTTTGGCCTTGGTGGACATGGGAGCTGACTGCTCCCTAATCTATGGAAACCCTGAGTGGTTTGCTGGACAGACACCCTACATAGATGGCTATGGTGGGCAAACTGTCAAAGTTCAACAAGTGGCTATTCCATTGGGGATAGGGCGTTTGGCCCTTAGGCCATACACTGTGTATGTGTCCACCGTGAAGGAATTTATTCTGGGAGTTGACATTCTGCATGGCTTAACCCTAACCACCTCCATGGGTGAGTTCCGCCTCTAACTTAGGGTTGTGAAGCCTGTGGTGTGTGGCCACCCCCATCACCCACCACAGGCTCTGCTCACACCTCGTTGTGTGGTTCTCACCTGACAGTATCGTTTGCCCAGGGGACACAAAGAAATTTCACAAACCTTATTGCAGCTGGAAAAGGCCAGCATAGTGCACCTGGCTCACAGTCCATTCAACTCTCCTGTTTGCCCAGTTAAGAAACTGGATGGAACTTGGGGAATGACAGCAGACTACCAGGAGCTGAATAAAGTGACTCACCCACTACATGCCACGGTGCCACCTATACTGGATCTGACGGATCAACTGACTTTGGTGCTTACCACTATGTAGTTGACCTGGCCAATGCCTTTTTCTCCATAGACAGCTATGGACAGTCAAGACCAGTTTGCCTTCATGTGGGAAGGTCAACAATGGATATTTGTGGTGTTACCACAAGGTTACCTCCACAGCCCAACCATATATTATGGTTTGGTGGCACAGGATTTGGCCACAAGGAGTCGGCCATCCTCAGTGTTTCTGTTTCATTATGTTGATGATATAATGTTAACCTCTGATTCCCTTACAGATCTAGAAGAAGCTGCCGACAGTCTTCGAACCTTGTTGGAACAATGGGGTTGGGCGGTGAACAACTCCAAGGTCCAGGGACCTGGCTTGTTGGTCAAATTCTTGGGTGTTGCCTGGTCAGATAAGACAAAAGCAATCCCCAAGGCAGTTATAGATAAGATTCAAGCCTTCCCCCAACCCACTACAAGTGTTTGTAGGGCTTTTGGGGTATTGGCATATATTCATTCCCCACTTGGCCCAACTGTTGCAGCCATTGCATTCATTGTGTAAAAAGGGGGTGCCATGGGAATGGGCCCCCAAGGCAGAGGCCTCTTTTTTGGTAGCCAAGAGGACTGGCCCAGATGCTATAAGTAGTAGGCCACTCACAGCCACTTGACATCGATGGGACAGTGGACTCAAGGGGGATGGGCTGGGGTTTGTGGCAACGCCAGCATAAGGGGCAGGTCCCTATTGGGTTTTGGTCCCAGACTTGGAAGGGCCCCCAAGAACACTATTCCTTGGTGGAAAAGCAGTTGGCAACTGTGTATGCTGCCCTTCAGGCCTGTGAAACTATAACTGGGCAGTCTAAGGTGCTAGTAAGCACCACATACCCCTTAGCAGGATAGGTGAGGTCATAGATAACCAACCCACGATCATGGGTAGCCAAACACCCACTCTGGTGCAGTGGGGAGCTTACTTGGAGCAACGAGCAAAGTTTAGCTCCAGCTCTTTGACTGCAGAGTTGCAGACAGTACTGCGTCCTGTTGAATTTGTGTCTGAAGCTGACCCTCAGACCACAGTAATACCTAGGGGAGAGAGCCCATACCTTGAAGGATGAGGTCCCCCTCCACCGGAGACATGGTATACCGACAGATCCAGTCACGGCCCCTCAGCCCAATGGACGATAGTAGCCATCTAGGAAAGAGAGGTCATACCTTGAGGAATGGAGTCTCCCACCTATGGAGGTATGAATCATAATTAAACTTGATTGGAAGCAGGGCAGGGACAGAGCAGCCAATGAGCTCAATTGCATGCCATGTGGAATGTAGTTGTGCATGAGCCGTCCCCTTTGCATGTCTGCACTGATAGTTGGGCCATTTTTAAGGGCCTCACCGTCTGGTTACCTACGTGAAAGGCCCAAGGTTGGCTAATAGGATACACCCAGTATGGGTGGCTTTATCTTCCTGCTCATTCAATGGGAAGGTGCACTTGAAGTGCACGTGGGGATAGCCATATGTCCCGGGGAAGATCCTCCCACCCCACCCCGCCATTATCAAGAAACCATAATTGGAATGCCGTGTTCTCCTGCTGGCACCTGGTGAAACGGACTCCATAGTGATTCTACCTGGCAGCTATCTTTTCCCCTGAGGATGGAGCCATTAAGGTAGAAATAAAAATAAATGCCCTAATGGAACATACTGGTGTGGCCCTGAATCAAACCAGGCAGGCCTTGACCCTCCTGGTGAGTGAAGTCACCCAGATAAGAAAAATGGTTTTGCAAAACCACATGGCCTTTGATCTTGTTACTGCAGCCCAAGGAGGCACATGTGCAGCCATACATACTGAATGTTATATACACCAAGAGGATATTTTATCTGCATTGAAGGAAGTTGATGGTGAAATACAGGCCATCCAATAGATACCCATTACAGCAATGGTGGGAATGTCTAGAGACACATTACAGCAATGGTGGGAATGTCTCTTGTCCTCCTGGCATTGGACCCTTTTAGTGTTAGGAGCTGCTGGCTGTGGTCTGATACTACTATCTTGTTCCCTGTATTGTTGTTGTGGGATTTGTGCCCAAGGGGCCTCCCTATGGACCTGTGTGCCAGCCTCTGAAACCTATTACCTAGGGGGCAGAATGTAAGGGAAAATGCATACGTATAGGCAACAGGTTCCTTAGGCTGAACTAAGATGACTTCCCCAGTATTTCTCCTGGCCCAGCCCCCTTGGTTAGCTGGCTTTCTCTGGAGGCTTAAGTCAGTGTACTCATGTAACGAAGGTGTTATCTCCTTTGTGAACCCATGTGATCATGCTTTCCAATGGCATGTTGCCACTATTGTTCAGAGCCATATATAAGCGCTTGCTATGTTCTTTTTGCCACTGCTGTAACCCCCACCCCCGACAGTAAAGAGCATGTCTCACCTGTCTGCTGCCACTCACCTTTTCTTCCAATTTCCGAAGCCTGCACCAGAGCACAAGCTAGCCACAGAGCATCCTTCTCACAACTATAGATAAAGAGAAAGCCTCCACCCTATTATATGCATTGTCATGAACAGAACATTGGTAGAAACACAAATGTTAAAGGTGCTTCTGGTGAGATCGCAGATGGAAATGAGGAACCTGTTATTGGAGACTGGATAACCCTGACTAACACAGATTTGTTAGCTCAGGTTGTGGGTGCAAGCTGAACAAGGATGGCAGCTACGATACAGCCTCACTCAGGGATGGACTTGAAAGACAATGGTGAGGGAAAATCCCATCAATTAACAGATCTCTGAACAATGAATCTAGTCATCCACTTTGTGAGGGGAAAAAAGTGGTCCAAAGCTATATATGGACTTATAGTCAAAGGAAAATGGCTTGGCTGGCTACTCAGGAACACAAAACAAATATTCCTCAATAACAACATGAATAACACTGATAAATCTTAACATCTATACAATGAAATATACTATGACAATAAAAATACAGCAACATACAATAATATAAATAAATCACACAATTGTTGAGCACAAAAAGGCAGTAAAGGAAAAATTGCATAAAACTGGGCTATTTTACTGGGACTGCTATAATAAGGATGGAGCTGAGATCCAGAAAGGACACACAGAGAGCTTCTACGTGCTGGCAATGTTCAATTTCTTGATTGGGTGGTAGTTAGGTGTTTACTTTGTAATTCAATATATTCTTTATTTTTTACGTACTTTTAATTTTTTTTTTTATGTTAGGGATTGCATTATATTATAGGCAAGTAGATGTCCCAAAACTAAACCGAAAGATTGATTTACCTACCTAGGCAGAGAGAGTGCTGAACTGCTACATTCAACACTGGGAGGGACATGTGCATCCTTCAGGCAGCTCATTCACAAGAGAAAGGAGAGGGCAAGGAGTTGGTCTGTGCATGTCCTTTCCCTCTCCTATTTCTGGTTAGATGTCACTCCTCCACTGGGGGGAGTGAGAAAAAGGAAGGAGAGATCAGGAGTGCTATACTCATAAAGCCTCATCAACATAAAAGGAAATGTCAGGAGTAGAGAGTAAGCATTGCCAATGCATCCCAACATTGTTCCTAAGGTTTCTGTTATTTTAACTCATTGATCTTAGCCATTAAACCTAAAGACTCCTGGAGTCAGTAACTATTCCATTCTACTCCACTTAGATTGGCAGTCCATCAAGACAGCACTGTTCCCACCTTCATGAGACCATTCTCTCAGTACCATTCCCTTTGAATGTCTTCTTATAACTGCTGGTGTATAGTAAAGATTTGAGACCCAATTGACTTTAGGGCTGAATTAATTTTAATCTGAAATTGATTGCATAGTATATTAAACATATCTACTCCAAAAGCCAATTGATACTCAAGGCTGAAGATGTACTCTTTCTATTTCTCATGCCCAACTACATTGTCAAAAATAGTAAGTCCACAGTTTCTGTAATAAGATCAAATAAAAACATTAGTATAATGCAAATAATTCAATAATGTAATGTCAACTTAGATATATTCCAATAATAAAATATCAAATGTGAATATGAAGCCCTGTATAATTATTTAATTTCTAAGGTCAAATTTAAGCCCAAAGATTAAATTCCCTGAAAGATAGATGCTAGAGCTCTAGCCATTATTTCTGTGTTCCAAGAAAAAGGAAGGAAAGGGAAATTGAGTACCCCTCCCTCAATATTTTTAAGAGAATCCTGGAAGCCTCACATACCACTTTCATTTGCATCTCATTACGCAGAGCTTAGTCATGTAGCTTAACATACCTGCAAAGGAGGCTAGAAAATGAAGTCTCTATTCTGGGTGGCAATTTATTAGGCTAAAAATCAGGATTATTTTAGCAAGGAAGAAAAACAATGACATTTGGAAAGAAATAGAAATGTTTGCTAATGCAAATCTTGTCTGAGATTTCTTCCCTCCTCTTTTATATGTAAAATCACTTAATTTTTATTTTGCCTCCACGTCCCTATTTTAACATACTAGTACTGCAATGGCCATATTTTTGAGTGATTAAGCATTTTCAGTACCTCAGTGGATGTTTCCATTGTCTCTTGCTATAATGATTAGGCATAAGAAACCTGCCAGTGTAACTTAAGAAAAAATGGTGGGTGGGAAAAACTTTTGAGGCTATGGATGAGTCACATGAAATCAAAATTAAATGTGTCTCAAGACCCTGATGCTCACCCTCCTCAAAATGTATTCCCAATTTGCCTCTGGCAACCAGACTAATAATTAGGGTCAAATCCCAACACAGCTTTGACTAGAGATTTTCTAGGCCTGCTGTGGTAAAAGATGAACTAAACACGGAAGAAGCTGCATAACCCCCCTGGCAGGTACCAGCAGGAGTCAGGAGACTGCATGGCAGGATGCCGAGTCAAGGAAAGGGGTGGGGGTGGG
>VBSM01000529.1:60233791-60317207 GCA_008086735.1 Cheirogaleus medius
AAAAAAAAAAAAGGAAAGGAAAAAAGAAATGCATATTCTTATAGATATCTGCAGGGATTACACAGTTCATTACTGTATGTATGCCTGTGTGTGTTATGTGAGAGTCATGGGTGAGAGAGACTCAAAAATGTTGAAATATTAAATATTTTATTTAATCATTTAATTAATAAATATATGTACATATAGGCTAGGTTTCTCTTTCCCCTCACTACTTTCTTTCCTTTTCAACCTGATAATGAGTTTTGGTAAGACATAAGAACTTAAAAACCATAACATTAATAATGCCAGTATGTTGAGCATTTCTTATACACCAGGAAATATTCTATGAGTCTTACATATATTAACTCATATGACCCTCTCAGTGACCACAAGATCATGTCCTATTATTATCTTCATTTTACAGATAAACATCTGAGGCGCAAAGAGATTAAGTAACTTGCTATGGTCACACAACTCTTAACAACAGAAACATGATTCAAATGTAACAACTTTTTAACCCACTTTCTTAAATTCTTAACAATTTACTGCCTCAAAAAATCTTAGTTTTCTTTTCTTCAATAATATACTCATGGTTTAAAAAGCAGTCATTGTAAGAAAAATGTTTGTTTGACTATTAGATATTCCTTGTTGAAAAAGGTCACCTACTGCCATCATCATCAGAAGATGACATAGCTGTATGCTGCCAGAATGGAGGCAGGACCCTGAAGAGGAGGCAGAGTGAGAGAAAAGACCAAGTGAACTTGGAGTGATAAGGTGAGAAGGAAGAAGATTATTGTGGTAGGTCTCCTAGACACTCGCCACAATACCTCTGTACCCCAGCCTAAACAGTAAAATATTTTTGCAACAACCTCTAGACTCCATGTGTGCATATAATCAACTAATAGTGACATTGATGTCTTTCTGGTGATAGATAAAACCTGCTTCCCTTCTCAGACATGATAGGTACAATCTAGGAGTTACACATGAGTGCAAGTTTACCAACACCGCACCTAGCAGTTTCTTCACACAGTGTAAGCATCTAATTGTTTGTCTCCTTTAATTAAGTTATATCTTACACACTTGCTTTTCCCCATGTGAACTTTAGCCTTTAATTTGACAGATCAATAGGAAGAGGAGTCAGACTAGTAAAATGTCATTATAAACAATTAACATGTTTATTGCAGTGAAACTCATGATAAAAATAGAAAAAATGAGAGAATTTTGGGATGGTGACGAGAATGTAGAAAAATTTTTACTTTCAATCAGAGGCAGAGAACTTTCACTTTAATTGAGAGACAATGGGTTGTAGTGAAACAACTGCTAGATCAGTAGTCAGAGACTACATTCTAGTCCTTGATCAACCATGAAGAGGCTGTACAATCTCAGGCAAGTTATTTTTGCTTTCCTTAGCTTTCTCATTTCAGGAATATTGTGAGACTCCAAAGAGACAGTCATTGCCACAATTCTGCAAAGATGCTGCCATGTCGGAAAAATTTAAATAATTTAATTGTTGATCATAATACCTTATACGCATTAGGCTTTCCATAAATAACTGCTGATCAAAATTAATTTCTTCATTTTAACAGTTCAATAACATACATGTGTATGTTCTATTAATACACACAAGTATAACGATAGAAATAGGATGGGTAAACTCACAACTAATGGGTGCGGAGCACACTATCTGGGGGATGGGCACACTTGTAGCTCTTGCTTACACGCTGCAAAGGCAATATACAAAACCAAAATGTTTGTACCCCGCTAATATTCTGAAATTTAAAAATTAAAAAACTTAAAAAGAAAATAAAATTCCAGGTGGAATATCTAAATGTTTTTTTTAAAAAAGAAAAAGAATCTTAATTATTTACAACAACTTTGGGAAGTTTCCGTTTGTGTTATCGTCATTTCATACGAGAGGATCGCAGAAGTTACATAACTGATTGCCAAGTTTCATGACTGGTAAGTGCTAAAGAAAGGATTCTTCATGGGTCTCACAGACACTAATATCCATATCATTTCCATCATGAAATATTTCTTCTATTTGATATATAATTTTGATTCCCTAAAGGCTATTTTCTCAGGGTGGAAAACATACCCACTATGGGCTCATATTGTGAAACAAGCCCCCAAACAATTCAAATCTGTTTTAAAGGCAAATATACACACAAACACACACACACATACACAGAGCATGTATACAACCACATGATATTAATGAATGTCAGGAGAATAATGCATATCTGTGCTGAAATCTCAGTTCATGAAGCTATTGCTCATTTTCTAATTTATTTGCTTTACATAATTATCTTTCCTTGCAAGAATGAATGTAATTTGGATGTTTTAGTTAGAAAAGTTTCTATTAATTTAAAGAATATTCTGCTTGCAATACTACCGCGATAATCAGAACTGGTAACCCAAAGGAATAATATTATAACAAGCCACTCTTCTCATCATAATACCACCATTCCCCAAGCAGCTCCTCAAAAAAAAAAAATAAAAAGTTTTATTCAGACAGCAATATTTATTTTAAATAGAAATAGAAATATGTGCTGAACTCTTCATAAAAGTTCTGATTACCTGTGAACCCTAGAGGCAGCCATCTATACATTAGCATAGATGATAATTGCCTGCTTTTTGATGATGTGTACGAATTTGACATTCCAGCTACCTGTTTCCATGAGCAAGTATAAAATATTTACCACTTCTGGCATCTGACCAACTAATTACCTTCAAAAATTCAACCAGACTCCGCATAAAATATAAAATTAAAACTTTTAAAATAGATTTTTTTTTACATGTTTTAACTTTATATTCTCTTTTATCCTAAGTAGCCCTTACAGCTCAAAGTCTCAGCGTATTGAAAAAGTTATTCGATGATCCTAGAAAAATAGCTAAGGTCATGCCAGTGGTTTTTAAACACACTTTGTATATTTAATTGAAAAATCACATCTCCTTTGCCTTCTTTCAGCGTATATTGTACTTAACGCTCTGAACATTAGCCCTCGGAATAAAGAAATGAATAATATATGAGTTTCTCTTTATTATGATTTTGGAGCCTGATTTAAAATTAATTTTCAAGACTATTATGGAATACCAAATGTTATAGTCACTGGTACCTGTACGCTGCTTCCCAATTGCAATGCGCTGTTTGCCACAGCCATCTGTTCATATTCTCTCTTCCAACTTGAATGAATATTGACGGAACCTCTTTCTATAGGAAAAGAATTAGGGATTTGAAGCTCTCCATGTTTTTGCATAAGATTCATATAAAATTTGCACTCTGTAGATAAGAATTATACCAAAAAAAATACAATTATGGGGACTAATATTAAATTTTTTGTGATATACTTGGTTGTTCCAGAAAAAGTCTGGTATTGTATTTAAGTGATATTTCTTATTGCAAAAATGCTCATCAAGTATGTAATATGAAGTCTACAGGGATTATGAATATGAGAGCAATGAAAAACTATGGGGTGTGACATTCTAAAAAATAACACTGGAAAAGAGTATTTTTGTACAAATGGAAGCTAAATGCCCAAGAAACCCTTCAGTGCATCATGATTATACTCATCAAACAAGAAGAACCCCTTAACGTTTAAATAAGCATTTCTTGGCTGGTGGATGCATCAGCAACTGTGAAAGTGAAGGCCTTTATAAGCGTTTGACAGTTTCAAACTTGTGGTTATGTCTATTCAGACAGAATAGATTCATACAGTGAACAACTGTTTGAATCTACTCTATATACAGCACTGTACTAATTTGAGGAAATGGAGAAGGAACAAGGAAATAAAGGAGATAATTAATAAAGTGCTTACCCTCAAATTTACTTTATATGGAAAGAATATACAGAATGGAAAGAATATACAGGCTAACTCATTGTCAGGAGAAAATGAATAGAAATTCATAAAATCTTGTAAACAAATAAGCAGCCCTCATATCTACCAATCTGAAAAGCAATACGCTTTATGCAAGAAACTCTACTTTTGAAAAAAAATTAAATAATCTAAAGATATTACCCCACGAATATGTCATCAAGGTGTTTCTATACGCCCAAAGCAACTTGAGGAGATGCCTTTGGCAAAGTTTGCTATGTAAAAATGTCAGGCATGGGATACTTTCTCTCCCCTTGCTGCTAAGTGTCAATGGGTCTTCATTCCTTTCCCAGGTTAATTGCTCAATACTTGTAACAAATTCCAGAAGTGAATGTGATCTACCTGTGACATCCTAGTCCCAAAGGTTGCCATGGTTGATGTAGCCAATCAGGCTGGCTCCACAGACCTCATTTTCTTCTTCATAGCTTCATGTGTGCCATACTAAAATGAAATTCTTTTTTTTATTATTTTAAAATATTAAGGGAGTACAAATATTTCAGGTTATGTGGATCACTTTTGTAATACTTGAGTCCTGGCTATAGGTGTGCTCATCATTCAATTTCCAGAAAAAATTAAACCACTCTTAAAGTGAAGCTGTGTGAGGAGAGGCGTTCTTTTGCTAGAGGCTCCAAACAAATAAACTTTGTTTCTAGATTCATTACACAATTCAACAAATTTGAGACTGTAGGTTTATTATCCATGTAAATTATTAATTTTTTGTCACATCTCTGAAATCGCTAAGACTAAATTGTATCTCAGACAGCCATGTCCATTCTAATTGGCATGAGCTGCCAAACCTGAATCAATGCTACCACAATCCTGAGCAATCAATGATAAGCTCAAAATACATTCTGACTGGCTGAGTGGCAATTTACCTGATTCTGCTTTACATATTCCACACTATTTATTTTGGTCCAAGTCAAGGAACAACTTGAATTGCCAAGTCCCCATAGAGAAGCAATGTGGGGCAATGCAAGGTTGTCAAAAGGCAGAGTTTCTGTCCAGGTAGAGATGGGAAGCAACACAGCAAAAAAGATTTAGGAATAATGGCAATCAAATACTGTTACAGATAAGGACAAACATATACCTCATTCCTTATGAGAGTATAGCACATGGTTTTATTAATTGAATATTCCCCGGGATAATTATCAAAGACAAAAAAAATATGTCACACACATATACACACATATATATTTAAAGTTATTTGTCCATTATTGAAAAGAGATGACTGTAAAAGTTACCCAAGAGAGCAAAAAAGAGACACTAATGTCCTTTCTCCTTTCTCAGATTATCAAGTAAACCAAAATAAAGAGCTTGATATATCAGACAGGATTTTAACTGAATGTGTCAGCATGGAATACAAGCACTGAAGCAAAGGAGAATGGATTATATGTTTTCAAAACCAATGTACATTATATAATCTACCCTGTGGTGAGCACGGAGTGAGACACGTCAGATGGGGCTAATCAAACAAGCTTTACCAGTAAACACTGCAGCGTAGATTTTTTTTCAGTTGAATCCACATTTACAAGGATAGCTTTTATTCAACTCAACAAACTCCTGTTTTTAATAGCTTAAACTTTTTTTAAACAATTCATTACAGACTGTAAAAGGCTCTGAGAAGCAGTTTGAAATGGGCTTTGCACTAATGTGGTAAGAGATATATTTTGAAAAAAATAAAATAAAAGCCAAGAGAGCATATGGTGCTTACCACTCAGACATTTTTGGGGTTTTAATACTAAAATTTACCAGAGAACACTGGAATTTTTAAGAAACAAACAAAAATACTTCCATACCTCCCATATTTCAATTAACTTTGAAAAATTGTATCATATCTTTTAAGAAACAACCTTAAGAGTTGCTTAGGAACTCTGGTAGGAAGAAAACTAATGGTTGTTATAAACCTACCACTGTGTATTATGCTGGGCATTTTGCATGTGATCTCCCATTAGTCTCTTGCAACAGTCTTTCAAGGCGAGCACTACTATCCTACTTTACAAATGAAGATGTTAGAAACTTTCTCAACATCTCACAGCTTTGAAATATCACAGGATACATACCCTGACCCCTAATTCATGAATTCAAAATTATATGCTAATTCAAACATACCAGAGAAATCGTGGTCAACAGAACCAACATGCCACTGCTTTCATGGAATCGACAGACTGATTATCACTTCAAGGAACAGCGAGATGCTTGGAGTCTTTCCCGAAGGTCGTACCTGCTAAGTGCATTAGGGCCTCCAAGAAAGCCCCAGAGTTATCCAAACACATGAACACTATGGAAGTTCAAGAGTCTATACCGAGGGAAAGTTTTCTAGAAGGGTTTTACAACAGAGGGCAAAGAGAGAATTTTCTTTACTTTAGTCAGATTCCCTTTGAGGTTGATATTCTACTTGTAAGAGGCAAAAGAATTAAGAAAGGGGTAAAAAGAATGAATCAGAGGGAAAAAATCTTATTCAATTATATCTTTAGAGTTAGATTCTTTTTCTAAGTATGTCTGTTTGGAGAGAAAAAATAAACTTCAGGAGTTGGCCAAGAGGTAGTATGAAGGGGAGAAACACATGCTTGAATGAATTGGGGTGTATGTTTTCTTCTATAGGTGAACATATCCAGGACACAATAAACTTTTGAAAAGACTGTGAAGAATGCATAAGAAGTCAAAGGGAAGCTATCGGCTTTATGGAATGCCTACTTTTCACCAAGTGTTTATTTGCATAACTTTCACGTAATGGTCACAATGACCCTGGAAGTAAACTAGTGCATTCAAATTTTACAGATGGGGCATCAATCTAAGGTTCAAAGAGTTTAAACAATAAGCCCAAGGCAAAACAGACTTTTGGACAAGCTTTTGAATCCAGACAATATGATAAAGCCATGCCCTAGGCATTATCATTATTCTATAGTGGCCTTACAAGCTGGGAGGATTAGAGATATGTATGTAGTTGTGTGTATATGTATTTCTATAACCCAAAGCAAAGAGATATGTGCAAATAACTGGGGACATTCATTGGCCTATCACATGTACACAGTGCTCTGCCCCAATCTCCTCCACCTGCCTCCCCATAGCAATCTATTGCAAGCAACTTTGACTGCCACTCTGGCCATTGGAGCTGCTCAGGTGGGCTAGAGAGTCCAGATGTACTGGGGAATTAATGATCCCCTCCCCACTCCCAGCAGCTCTCAACTAATAACAGGTATGAATTTTTTTTTTTAAGAAAGAAACTTAAAATTTTCTTTTTTTCCTCAGAATAAATTCCCAATTCAGTGATTTCATGGATAGATGGCTTCACTTGTTTACCCCAAGGTGAAACAACTCTAAGGCATACTCTTCACCATCTCCCAAAAGTCCAGAGGTACTGAAGTTCACCTGCCCACAGAGGTACCTGCTTATTAAGTTCCCAGACTTTGTTTCTTTCCCTTTCCTTTTTCACTTTCCTACTTGCTAACTATTTCCTGGGACAACTTCCCAAATAAACGTCTTGCAATCAGTACTTATCTCAAGTTCAGCTTCCAAGGCAACCCAATCTAATACAGTTAGCCTTCAGAAGGGAGGCAGAATTTAAATTGAACCTTGAAAAAAATAAATGGAATTATGAAAGAGAGGAGAATTAAAAAAAATAGGAGCCAGATACAAAGCATAGATGTAGAAAAACCTAAATGAATTTGGAGTAGACAGAGACTAAACCAGTAGATCAAGCTTGCTACATCCTTGAGAAGGCTACAAAATAACATAAATATTCTGTTATTTTTTTTTCCTGGGTGAAGGCCTTACCACTCTTCTTTACTCAGGACGATTAGGATGTTTGGGTGTTTTTATTGTTGACCATTTAGTTATATGAGTCCTATTGATAGAATTCTTCATAACAAAACCAATATGACAAAAAAGAAATAAGGAGAGAAGGCGAAGTTAATGCACAAACTGACATAAATTCAAAGTTTCCTGATCACTTTGCTATTTAAAGGCAATTTTTTTCAGTGAGCTTTTCTTCTCCTATTTGTGCATCATTACCTTTCTTACATACATACTGTGAGGGAAGGGATCTTTTTTTTTTCCTTAATGTGTTTATAATGTCATCAAAAATTTTTGTTCTGGAGAAAGAAGGGAAAAAGAATTGGTTTGGCTTCTAGATATACTTTCTAGAAAATGTCTTTGATGTCTTAAAAATTTGGGGATAAGGTGCTAGGTTAAGCTTCAGCAGAAACAAAGTACAAACTATCTTCATATTTCCTTCTTGATCTTTAAGATAAAGAGATAATACTTTCTATCTTTGGACAAAAAAGTTATTAAAACTACATTTTCTAAAGGAATATATGACAAAGGACTAGTGGTGCTCCTGTATGGTTTTTTCCTTTTTTTTCTTTTTTAAATTTAACATTACTTACCCTTAACCTGTTTTGAAAGCCTTAGAGAAACTCTCAGTTGGAGATTATAAGACATATCTAAACCACAGTTTGCTGTAGGGCTAGCAATTAAGACTACAATTATCAGAAGTTGCTAAAAGTTATCAAAAATCTACATTATGGGTGCCATTCAGTTTTGAGGAATAAACTGCTTTGCCTAGACCAAACTCTAACTCAAGGGCAGCATTTGAATTGTGGGAAAGTGTGATATAGAATTTTCTCTTTTCTTTTTTCGTAAGACGATTGCACATGAAACAAATTGTTGCATCTAGTATATACAGTTTTTCTTCCACTTATCTTAGGTGGATTGACTGAATGGGGTTTCTGAATCATTGAAGCTTGTTAGATAACAAAAGTAGCATCCAATTCATGTAGTTTATTTCAAGTAACCTTGAGGAAATTCTTAAAACTGCCAAGGAATTCTTGTGTGAATATCTTGCTATATCGTTAGACAAGAGAAATGGAAGGTATTACATGGGAATTTTAGCTGGAAAAGTGGTTTGTTTTGTATTTTGATAAAAAGGATTTGGCTAGGGATTGAAAGAATGGAAATATTTGTATTTTTGAGGATAGAGGTCAAATTATTACTGTTTGACCATGAGTTTTCATGTGTATGTCTCAAGGGTACAAGTGAAAAACCTTTTTCCCTTAAAGTAGCAAAAACAAAAATTGTACACCTACATTTTATGAAGGCAAATCTGGGGGTACTATAAATGCTTTAAGATTTGTTCTTAAATAAATAAAACATAATCTGTGCATTTTCTTTTCTCATCTTAGGGATTAACTGTATATAGCATAAAATCCATCTATATATGTTTAAAATTATAATATTGCTGATCTTAACTAGATAAAGTCTCTGAAAATTAAATATTTCTAATCTAGTATTATGATAGGCAGAAAAATGTTCACTCTAGGTGTTCACATCCTAATTTCTAGAATATGTAATACATTATGTTACACTGCAAGGAGGAATTAAGGATGCACATGGAATTGTGGTTGCTAATCAGCTGACCTTAAAATAATGAGATTATCCAGAATTATCTGGGTGAGCTCAATGTGATCACAATGTCCTTTAAAGTGGAAGAGGGAGGGAGAAAAGGAGATCAGAATCAGAGAGAGATTTGAAGATGTTATGCTGCTGGCTTTGAAGATGAAAGAGAAGGCCACCAACCAAGGAGTGCAGGTGACTTCCAGAATTCAGAGAAGTAAGGAAAATGGATTCTCCGCTAGAGAATCCAATACCTTGATTTTTAGCCCAGTGAGACTCATTTTAAAATTCTAATCTCCAGAATCGTGCAGTAATAGATTTACATTGTTTAAAGCCAGTAAATTTGTGCTAATTTATTACAGCAGCAATAGGAAACTAATAAGCATTAATTTACAGTTTTAAGGTAAAATTAATCTATTTGTTTTATCATTGTGACAGATATTCTAAGTTATTTTTGAAAGCGTAGAGAAAATTTGTGCCTCAGTAGAAAACTATTTTGTCTATAACACATTCTACTGCATTATCTGATTCTTATTCTATGGGAGCTATTTTACAACTCTAAATTTTAGATAACAGATATCAATACAAAATAATTCTCATTTATGTACATGCAAATTCTGTTCTATCCAATACAGGTTCAATTAACTTCTCTTCCCCAATGTACAAAAAGCTAGTTTTGCCTCAATTTACACATTCAGTTTAATATTCCCAGTCTATAAATGTGTTTGTTCTTTAGATTCTCCTTTGAATTGGTTGCAATGCCTCAGCAGCTTCTCATTAATTAATTAAATAAAATATTTTATTTATGTTTAGTTTTATCTATGTTTAGTATCTCTAAGCTAGTCATGATTTGACCTTATTTTTTTAATTGCCTTTTAACAGAAGTGACATAAATCTGTCTCCAGTTAAAAGAAGAAAAAGAAGGAGGAGGAAGGGGAGGAGAAGGAGAAATTAAAGCAGTTGTTCTTAGAGTTTTACTTATCTCAATATACCCTGGAGATTGCTGGCTTTGGTTACAGCTGGGTGGCTGTGCTCAGATGATGCATGTCCTATGTTAGCTTTCTCCTATGGTAACTTTTTTCTCAGATGAGCTCTTTCCACATGAAGTAAAGGATGCTTTTTGGCATTTCTAGGCTACTTTAATATCACCATGTGTAATCCCAATTCAGACACTCTGTCCTAGTGTCTTTATCAATTTTATCATTCATAGCTAAAGAGGAGAAGTCAATACCTGGCTTCAAAGCTTCAAAGGACAGGCTGACTCTCTTGAATATCTATAATGTGACTCGATACTATATCTAGGAATTTAGAATGCATCAGTGTATACAACAAAGACCTTCATCCTCATTGAGCTTACATTCTATTGGGGAAGACAGACTTCTAATAACCAAAATAAATGAGGTAATTACAGGTATATATCAGATATACCTGTTCAGTTCCAGATTACTGCAATAAAGTGAGTCACATGAATTTTTTGGTTTCCCAGTGCATGTAAAAGTTATGTTTACACTATACTATAGTCTATTAAGTGTGCAGTGCCATTATATATAAAAAACAATGTACATACCTTAATTAAAATATATTTTATCACAAAAAAAGGCTAATGAGCATCTCAACCTTTAAAGAATCATTACTTATTTGCTAGTAAAGGATTTTGTCTGAGTTTTGATGACTGCTGACTGTTAAGGGTAGTGGTTGCTGAAGGCTGGGGAGGCTGTGGCAATTTTAAAAAATAAGATAACAATAAAAAGTTTTCCACATTGGTTGACTTCTTAAACAAAAAAACTCTCTATAACATGTGATGGTGTTTGCTAGCATTTTACCTATAGTAGAAATTCTTTCAAAATTGGAGTCAGTCTCCTGAAGCCTTGCTGCTGCTTTATCACCTATGTTTATGGAATGTTCTAAATTCTTTGTTGTCATTTCAACAATGTTCACAGTATCTTCACCAGAAGTAAATTTTATCTCAAGAAACCACTTTCTTTCATCATCCATGTGAAATAACTCCTCATCCGTTCAAATTTCATCATGAGATTGGAGCAATTCTGTCACATCTTTAGGCTCCAGTTATAGTTATCTTGCTATTTCTACCATATCCATAGTTAGTTCCTCTACTCAAATCTTGAACCCCTCAAAGTCATCCCTGAAGGTTGGAATCAACTTCTTCCAAACTCCTGTTAATGTTGATATTTTGAGCTTCTCCTATGAATCACACATTTTCTTAATGGCCTCTAGAATGGTGAACACTTTCCCGATTTTCAATTGACTTTGGCCAGATCCCTCAGAGGCATCACTATCTGTGGTAGCCTTACAAAATGTATTTCTTAAATAATAAGACTTGAAAGTCAAAATTACTCCTTGCTCCATGGACTACAAAATGGATGTTTTGTTAGCAGGCATGAGGACAACATTAGTCTCCTATATATCTCCATCAGATGTCTTGGGTGACTAGGTGCATTGTCGGGAGCTGTAATATTTTGAAAGAGATCTTTTTTTTTTTTTTTTCTGAGCAGTAGGACTTAACAGTGGGCTTAAAATATTTAGTAAATCATGCTATAAACAGATGTGCTATCAGCCAGGCTTTGTTGTTCCATTATGGAGTATAGGTAGAGCAGAGCTAACATAATTCTTAAGGAACCTAGGATTGCAGAACAGTAAATTCACATTGGTTTCAACTTGAAGTCACCAAGTACATTAGTCCCTAACAAGAGAGTCAGCCTATCTTCTGAAGCTTCGAAGCCAGGCTTTGACGTCTCCTCTTTAGCTATGAAAGTCCTAGATGGCATCTTTTTTCAATATAAGCCTGTCTCATCTACAGTGAAAATCTTTTGTTTAAGGTAGCCGTTTTCATCAATGATCTTAGCTAGATCTTCTGGATAATGTGCCACAGCTTCTACATCAGCACTTGCTGCTTCACCTTACACTTTTACATTACGGAGCTGACTTTATTCTTTATGCTTTATGAACCAACCTCTGTTAGCCTTAAACTTTTTTCTGCACCTTCCTCACCTGTACTAGCCTCCATAGAATTGCAGAAAGTTAGGGTCTTGCTCTGGATTAGCCTTTTGTTTAAGTGAATATTGTGGCTTCTTTGATCTTTTATCCAGGGCACTAAAATTTTACCTATATCAGAAAGAAGGCCATTTTGCTTTCTTCTTCTTGTGTTCATCAGAGTAGCACTTTTAATTTCCTTCAAGAACTTTATATTCACAAGTTGGTTAACTGTTTGGCACGAGAGGCCTAACTTTTGTCCTATCTCAGCTTTCAACTTACTTTCCTTACTTAGCTTAATCATTTATAGCTTTTGATTGAAATTGAGAAATGTGATTTTTCCTTTCACTTGAACATTTATAGGCCATTGTAGAGTTGTTAATTGGCCTAATTTCAGTATTGTTGTGTCCTAGGGAATAGGGAAGCCAGAGAAGAAGGAAAAATATGGAAGATCGTTGGTGGAACAGTCATAACACACACATTTATCAATTAAGTTCACTGTCTTACATGGGTGCAGTTTGTGGTGCCCCCCAACAATTACAATGCTAACATCAAAGATCACTGATTACAGATCACCATAACAGGTATAACAATGAAAAAGTTTGAAATACTGCAAAAATTACCTAAATATGACACAGAGGCATGAAGGAAGCAGATGCAGTTGGAAAAATGACACCGATAGACATGCTCCACACAAGGTTGCCCCAAACCTTCAATTTGTAAAAAAAAATGCAATATCTTTGAAGCACAATAAAGCAAAACACAATAAGACAAGGTATGGCTGTACTCCGCATATTAGAGGATGATAAGTGATAGGTTGAAAAAAAGGTAAAGTAGGGGCATCGAGAATGCTGGGGGTGTGGCAGCTTGTAGTATTAATTAGGGGTAAAGTAGGCTCCATGGAAAGAGTGAGATTTGAGCAAAAATTCAAGGGTGATGAGCGAGTGAGTTGTGTGGATAATGTCAGAAGAGAAATCCAAAAAGAAATAGCCAGTTCAAGGGCCCTACTGCAGGTAAACTGGTGGAATTTTCCAGGAACAACAAAGAGGCTGATGTGGCTGACGAAGAGTGAGAAAGAGAAAGAGTTAAATCCTAGAGGGAGCAAGTGATGTAGGCTCTCTTAGACCACTGTGACGAACCTGGCCTTGCTTTGCAGTGAACAAAAATCTCCCCAGTATTTCCAGGAGAGGAATGGTATAATCTGATTTACACTTTTAAAAGATCCACTGGGCTACTGTGTTGTGAACTGACTCAAGTGGGCAGCATAGAAGCCACTTATGAAGCTAATTGCAGTAGTCCAGGTAAGAAATAATGGTGCCTTGACCCATTGTGTTAACAGTGAAAATATAATAGTGGTGGAAAGTGGCCACATTATGAACACATTCTGAGGACAGAGCAAAATAGATTTTCTGACATTTAATGTGTTGCATGAGGAAAAGAAAGGAACCAAGCATGATTCCATAATTTTTGCCTGAGAAAATTGAAAGAAATACAAAAGGCTGTGAGAATTGTGAGTGTTGGGAGATGGTCAGGAGTTCCATTCTGGATATGCTGAATATGAGTTATCTATTAGACAACTAAATGGACAAATCAAATAGGGAATTGAATACATGAGTCTGGAGTTTAGGACAGAAATCTGGATTGGATATAAATTTAGACAGATTTTATTTGAAGACTGGATGAGACCAGCAAGGGAGTGAGGGGACACAGAGAAGAAAACCAAGTGTCAATCACTCCCATATTAACAGGTTAGGAAGAAGAACCAACAGTGATGACAAAGAAGTAAGATAGGAGGAAATCCAAGAGAGTGTGGTGAAGGCACTAAAAGCCAGATGAAGAAACTGTATTGAGAAGGAGGAAATGATCAACTGGACCAAATTTAATGAGAGTTGCAGTTAAGACCAAGAATTGGTTAGTGGACTTGACAGCAAGGAGGACGTTAGTGACATAGAGGAGAGCAGTTTGGGTGGAATGATAGAGTCCAATGCCTTATTTAATTACTCTTAACACAGAATAGGAAGAGGGTGGTAGTGATTTGAGACAATTCTTGAATGTCACTGCAAAAGGAGCAGGTGGCAGAAAGGGAATCAAAAGAAAGATTTTGAATTTTCTTTATGGCAGAAATAATTTTATGTGTATATCTTAAATGCAATTTCCAGTAGAGTTGTGAAAATACGATGATATAGGACCTAGAAGGGAGAATTCCTGGAGCTATTTCATTAAGTAGGTTTGAGGGGACTGAATGTAGCATACATGAATCTAGCATACACAAGGAGGGATTAGCCTATGCATTTACAGTGTTATTCGTTTACAGAACCATGTAGGAAAGCAGAGTGTGAGTGCAGAAACAGTGCAGAAGGTTGGCTGTGGTGGGTGGTAATTATCATCTGAATTTTTTAAATTTCTCAATGAAGAAGGAAGCAAGATCTTTAGCTGAGAGTGAAAATGAGGGAGGAGGTGTTGAGGCTGGAAAAGAGAAATGGAAAGTAGTTATCAGAGTGGGAAAGGGAAGAGACTTAGAATGTACAGTGTGATGACTAGCTGTATTAAGTACCCTCTTGAGGTTCATAGTCATGCATTTAAAATGAGACTAGTCATCACAGTTGTGTGTTTCCCTTCAACTATGTCTAGCTGCAAAGTTTCAGGTACAGAGTAGGTAGAGAGTTGAATTAATCTAGGGTTTTTAGCTATGCCAAATGAGTTTAACATTCCCAGGACACACAGGATATGTTTAACCTGTCTAAAATATGTGTTGTAAAAGGAATTTTAAACCTCTTGGGTATCATCTTAGGGAACAAAAGTGTTATATTCACAATGGTTTACTTATCCAAGGATTTTTAAGGCTCCCACACATCTGGCAAGAATTCAGCAGTATGTATTAATGGTGAGATTGAGCTTTAAAAGTTCATATATATTGGCCAAGTAATTGAAAATTACTTACAAGGGGGGAAAACTATATTGAGATAGTGTACTTTACTATGACAAATAATTCAACATTCTATTGTTGTATCAGCATAAAATGTAGTTACATATACAGCTGTCATTTTCATTTATTGTTAGAAGTATCTATGTTTTATTTCCCAACTAGGGTGACTGTTTATTTTAGGCAGATACCATGTTTTATTCCTTAGATTCCCTACTGAGCTTAGTATATGATATAGCACATGGAAAATTCTCAAAAAAAAAAAAAGTTTTAAAAACTCTTTATTGATTAAAATTATCAGCTTTACTGTTTTAGATACTATATTGCTGTCTTAAAATAAAGTCCCAACACAGTTTATATAATATTATATTATACGAATGTTCAAATTCACATTGCAAATTTTAAGTGATATTTAAAGAACATTCTTCAACTGGAGTCATTTCTGAGTTTTTGCTAAAGAAAAGAGTTTAAATTCAAATTCCATTACTATCTTGTTGCAATAACTTAAATATGATTCAAATTATGTCTACACACACAAAATACTTAGTTTACAAATAAGATATATTACCGGGCAAGGGCTATGTCTACTATGGTTTTAAAAAAAAAAATGAAAGACTAAGGCAGGTTTTAGGACTGAAATATAAATCCCTGAAAAACTGTGTTTGTAATGGAAATGCTGACAGACCCATAACAATAGCAGTGCTAGCAGGCGCCGCTATAATACCAAACATCATCAGCCAATTTACCTCTTCATTCAAGTCTGTTGCTAAGTGTCTAGTTACTGTAAATGCTTTAGATTTTGCATAATTTATGTAAATTATTAAACACCTGTTCTCTTCCCAGAAAACAAAGATATGGAACAGTCTTCTCAGTTTAATTGATTCCTGGCTTGAGTTCTGTCATTGTTTCCCCAGCAACTACAAGGGAGTGTAGCTCCCTAATGGTCAGATATTGTTGGAAAGACACAGATGTTAAGAATTGATCTTTCAGACACATATATCTCTATAGCTTTATGTGTGGTTTGGTGGACATGTAAACGAATAGATAAAAATATCATGCTTTCTCCTGAATGCATTTAGAACAGAATGTGTATGCTATCAATGATAGTTTTTGTAAGGCACTTTTGCTGGTGTTTCCTGAATTGACTTTTTATACTTTTTTAAAAAATGTAAGCATCAGCCTTAAATTTAAAATCAAAAAACAAATACTATTTTCCTTCATGAGTCAATTCATATTCTTTTCTATTAATAAATACCCAGTTCAAATTACTTTCTTCAAACATTTGCAAACATCCAGTTCAAGAGAATTGAACTTATTATATAGAGAAAGCTGTGTGGTCACTTGAAGCCTGTTAGAGATTCACATCTTTGTGAAAAATCATTAATTGCTATTACTACTCTCCTTGCTTAAATGCTAAAAAGTTCCTGAATCAGAATAACATTGAAATTACCTAGCCACCCTAGACAATGTTTTAAATCGATTCTTCATTAGGCTAAAATCTACTGTAGCCTAAAATTATTTAGTTACACTGAACCAATTAGAGATGTAATACATTATATGTATATGTAAAATCTTTCCATGAAATTATTTTCCTTAATACAGTTGATTTTGAAAGTTATTTTATTCAGAAAGGCATTTTAAAAATTATAAAACATAAAACTGCTATATTATTAATAGTTGTTTTACCATTGAATATCAATACATCTCAAGCTACCACAGAAGTCTATGTTAATCACTAAAGGAAGTCATGAATGAAGAAGCAGTAAGTGGGGCCACATGTAGTGGCTCACATTTATGATCCTAGCACTTTGGGAGGCCAAGGCAGGAGAATTGCTTGAGCCCCGGAGTTCAAGGCTGCAGTGAGTTATGATCATATCACTGTGTTCCAGCCTGAGTAACAGAAAAAAAAAGAAGAAAGAAAGAAAGAAAGAAAGAAAGAAAGAAAGAAAGAAAGAAAGAAAGAAAACAAGAAGCAAGAAGCAGAGAAAGAACCACAAAAAAAAAGTGTTTAACTTTCCTCTACCTATTATATTTATATTCTTATTTCTTTGGCAATATTTAAAACCTTATCCCTTGCTGTATAAAATGTTCAGTGTTTGAAATCAATGTGAAAAAAATATATGTTAAGAATTCCAAATTAGAATTGAATTCATGTTTAGCTATAAATATGATAAACTCCAATTCTTGAAGTTATTGAGAATTTGAACTCAGAGTGTCTTTTAGTCAACCTAAAAAAAAAAAAGAAGAAGAAGAAAAGAGTGAACATGGTAATAATAACACATGTAATACAGATGGTTTGAATGCATTCAGTTTTTATAAAAGATAAATTAAAACCCAACATACTAGATGCTATATGAAAACAATCTGGGCATTTAACTTAAGTTTCATAGTGTGAAGTGGGAACTAAATTAAATGAAATAACATGCCTAGTACATGGCAAGCAGGTTATAGAGCAGTCATATTTTGCTGATTAACAAACCACACAAAATTTCAGTAACATTCAATAACAAGCATTTATTTCTTGCTCACATGTCTGCAGCACCCCCGGGATTTGACCTATCTTGGATGAGTTCCTCCAGCTGGCTTCCAAGATATAGGATGGGTCTAAATCTATTCTACATGCCTCTCATTGCCTTGGACCACTGGATACCCAAAGCATGAGCTTCTCACAGTCAAAGGCAGGAAAACAAGTGAGCAAGCCACCCCTGCAAACATATCTCAGGGCTCTGCTCACATGTTGTCTGCTACTATCCAGTTACAAAAAAAGGCACACGGTCAAGCTCAACATCAATGGGATGCAAAAATATGTTTTTGCCATGGAGATGCAGAGGGACAGAGTGAGTATTTGCTGAACAAAACTTTAATCTACCACAGGCAGCTGTTATTATTTTAAATGCACTTATAAACTGACTCTGTGTTAATAGATATCTAATGCCTGATTGAAAGTGAGCATCTCTAGTCAGGTAGTAAAAGAAAAAAAAAGTCAGCTATTTTAATAAAATTATCCTCATCCCCGCTCACCATTAACACATATGTATATAAATGTAAGAGTGTATGTAAAGACAAAGAAAGATTTCTTTTAGAAATAATTTTTAGATTACATTGAAATCATTCAAAAAACTTGTTCAGTCCATGACCTATCCTGTGTTTTCCTGAGTGCTTTGTCTTCTCAAGTAGGGATGGTCTTTGCACATCAAGTTTCTCCAATATGACCCTACACACTGCCCAACTGCCACCTCCCCATTATCATACTTGACGGGCAAGGGGATAATATCTCCACCAAGTTGGGCTAATCGGATATCTCTCCTGCACATTTTTAATTAAATAGAAAAGGAACTGTTCAGCCTAGGACCTGGGACACACCGGGCCTAGCCATATATTGCAAAGCTTGCTTCAGAGAAAGGCAAAGCAGATGACAGAAACTTTGAAGAAAGAAAAGATCTGACTTTGTTCCTGGAGCCTTTTGGCTCCTGGTCTGTCTCTTATGAAGCCTGGCCCTTCTTGGGCTTTATTAGGTAACCTAACACCATTCTAATTTATTGATGGTATTGAGGTTAAGCTAAGGTGATATTCTATTTCTTACATCCAAAATAACCTTGATTGGAACCAGAAATTCTTGCATTTAAGTTTGAAGTAAGCATATCAATGCCCACCAATGAAAAGTGATAAAATTGTCTCTCAAGTATTTCCAGTTTGCTGCCATTTATGTAGCCTGTTTTCTGTATCATCTCATTTTATTTTCAACAAAGCAAAACTAAATTGAAATACATTAAATTCAACTCTGTGAAGTAGGTAGGGTATATAGGATTGTCTACATTTAGTATAAAGAATTAATAATGAATTCTATAAAATATACGTGGACATTTTTAATAAATGTACTCAAGTACTTAATTTCAGAGAGTATTTCTAGATCATGTATTTCTTCTTCTTTACCAGATTCCTAAAGGTACCTAAAATGCAGGTAAGCTCACTTACTAGCACCTCATACTGTGTGACTTGGTTCCAGATCAGGAACCAAAAGGCTCCAGGAACAAAGTCAGATAGTATGTGGTTTAGTTAACAAAAAATACTATGTAACACATTTACCTAATTGAATAGTCCATATGCCCTTGAATGTCTTTTGTTTCTCTAATCTTTTGAAAAAGTGAAAGGTTTGGTGTGTTTCTTCTTGTGCTTGTTCCCCAATGTTATGACTCTACTCCATATCTCCTGACTCTGCAGTGGGCTGTCCTTTGCTACTCCCCATGACCAGCAGAATGCCCTGGTCCACGTGATAAGTTGCTGTCCTACTTTGCTCAATTTTCAGAAGATATGGAATAGAGCTCAATCGCTCCTTTTGTTTCTCAAGGCCAGCACACAAGATTTTGATAGATGTGCATTTTTTTACTGAAGGGTTAAGATAACTTCAAAAGGAAATTTCCATACAAGCAGCAAAATCTTAAAGTTCTAGCCAACTTTGAATTTTCTTTGTGACTATGGAAGTCTTGTTGGATACCTTCTCTAATCTTTACTTTCTTTTCCTCTCATCAGTGCATACCCCTTCTTAAAGAACTTCCTGATTCAGATCTTTTCTTCTAAATCTCACTCCCATTCCCTCAGAAAAACTTCAATTTTCTCCATAGGATAAAATCTCCCTCTCTGGATTTATTAAATGTTTCCCTCACTTTCTTCAGGTCTACCTATCTAAAAGGTTTTTTATAAGGACAAAATAAAGTAACATATCCAAAGGGCTTAGCTCAGTACCTACACATAGTGAGAGCTTAATAAATATCACTGTCATTGTCATCATACTCATCATCACAATTGTCATCACCATCATTATACTTTTATATAGCAAAGAGTTAAGGGCATAGATTCAGGCAGCAAACTGCTTAGTTAAATATCCTTGCTTTTCCACTCTGTGGCCATCTGCAATTTATTTAACCTCTCTGGCACATTTCTTGATTTGTAAAGTGAATATAGTAATAATACCTGTATCATGAGATAGTTACGAAGATTAAACAGATTGTTCTATTCAAACGTTTGAAGAGTTCTTATCAGGTAATAGCACTATATGTGTTTGTTAGTTTATATGATTATTATCCACATATATTGTCCCATGTCTAAGTCATGTAAGCTCAAGTAACTTCCTCAGGTTTGCCCAAATGAAAATGACATCCATCACTACTGAATGCCAAAGTTTGACTATCAACATCTGCCCCATAGATGAAGGAAGCAAAGCATACAATTAGCATTTCCTGATCAACACTATCACTTTAATAGTTTATCTCACTAATGAAACTATTAAAGTAGGCACATCTATCAAGGATAGAGGTTAACTTATCTTTCAGCTATGGTCTAAATCCATACTGAGAAAGAGAAAACATTTTTTTCCAATTAGTGAGGAGACTGTCTGCTCTTTGAGTCAATGGACCCCAATTAGTGTGTGGAGAAGCACTTGATTTCTTTCCTACCCCACCCCAGTGGGCCTACCTGAATCATAAAAGAGATATATTAGCTTTTAATGCATGCTCTCCTGGTCAATAAAGAAAGGCAAGGAACTCAGTTCTTTATACCCATTTGCTCCCACTAGTAAAAAGTCAAATGATTATGGAGAGATTATCAATCTCACCCCTAGCATATTTAGAAATACATTCAAAAATACATGAGAAATCCCCAATATTCGAAACCTTCAGGGACTACTTTGCCCTTCTTCCTTCAAGTCATGCAAGTCCTGCCCATTAATTTTACACTTGAGTGAAATTTACAATGGAAAGTTCTAGCCTGGCTTAAACTAAAATCTGGGTTTCCTAAATGTGGTCTTTCATAATCACCGATAAGATTTTTTTATATCCATAAAACTAAGTTAGCACATAAAAATATTATATTTTATTTCTCTAATTGCTTAATACCAGTTTAAATTTTCTGCCTAGAATATGCTTGTAAATTGGAACATAGAGAAATACATAAAACTAAAAGATCTTCCTATGATAAATACAATTTGGCAACCTTATTATTTAATTCACTGTAGCCTCTTCCAATGGAATCTTTCTCTAAGATGCTGAAAGCTATACTAATACGTATTACTGAGAAATCAAGTAAAAATTTTGCATGAGCAAAATTTAAATATTAATTGTAATCCTTTCTTAAATCTCTCTTTTCTACCTTTACCACCATTAAAATTTTGAGGTTTAATTTAATTTGCTTACACAAGTTGCAATAGAAATTATTCAGTCACCAAAAGAATGCATTCCAGGGAATTGAAGCTCAAAGTTATTTGTTCTGAGATGTAAGTATGCCTTGGAGGAATGCTTTAGAATCTACTTGGGTTTGCCAGGTGTTCTAACTCAGATATACTCTTGACTAGCATGTCATCTAAGCACACTGCCAAATGAGGACTCTTCTATTAGTGGCTCTCCATGGTGCACTGCAACACAATATAAGTGATTGAATATAAAAAGGAAATAGGCCATATTCATATAATTTTCATCTATACTAGTAGTAGAATATTTTGTCAGATCATATTCTCAATACTAGCAAACAACATGCAAAGCTTATGTTAAATTTAGGGAATATTTCCTCCCAATAACTTGCCAAATGTCATAAATTTTATTGAGTGTATATCAAACATGGCTGTTTCCTTAACAGACCATAAATCTTTATATTCTGTTACTTGTAATGGATTTAAATATCAAAACCTTGGTAGTCAAGAAGTTACATAATTTTTAAAACTAATTTATTTGTTGTTAAGACTGTTTTCATACTATATTTATTTTCAGTTACATGAGCTGAATCTTATATCTGTAGTATAGTCAGAAAATCTGGCTTTTAGTACTAATTCCCCTACAGACCATGTGGATAACTTGTGTGAGCCACTTAATAGCCCTTTCTTTCAGTTGTTTCATTTCTCAAATGGGAATAATATAATTTATCATTTCAGTTGTGCTACAAAGAACAAGGCATGTATCTGGACAAACTTTCAGTATACAAAATACTACAATTATAAATCATTATCTCTGTGTGATAGAGTTTGCACTCACAGTGGTTCACTGTGAGTCTTGGCTTTTTATTTGTCTATACCTTTTAGAATGAAAGTTAAGTATCATTAAATATGTTTCACCTGGTAACCACTGATAACCATCTCTAATTATTCCCAAATTGGTCAAAATCAAAGAGTATAAAATGATGGAGCACATTTCCAATAATCAGTCTGCTTCAGGGATGGAACTTTATTTGTGCAAAATAGTTTTTTTTTTCCTTAACTCTTCTTTTTTGATTCTCCGAACAGCAAAAGAAATGCTAAGATTTTGTTGCTGCCTAAGATTAGTCTACAATCAGGGGTCCTCAAACTATGGCCCATGGCCACATGCAGCCCGCTGAGGACATTTATCCTGCCCACCAGGTATTTTTGCCGGGGCTGCCTGTCCTGCTTAGCAGCTGACTTGTCCTGGGCCCACAGTGCGCACTCTCCAACCACCTGAAGGACAGTGAACTGGCCCCCTGTTTAAAAAGTTTGAGGACCCCTGGTACATTTTCCCACATCTTTTACACATATTTATTTATAAATGAAACAGGTTCTTTTTGTTTGTTTTGCTCATGACGTAAAAAGACATGCACTCTTATTTTATGTGTTTTCATTAATCCAGATGTTTTTTCTGGTGGTGTATCTGAAGTCCTAAAATTTTCTTAATAAAATAATTAATGCTCAAGTAGCATTAAAGAAACAATAAACATAAGAGGTGCTAGTTCACCATTGTTTTTTATGGTTGAAAGTACCTGCGGTTGGGGGTGGTGGTGAGGATGGGTAAACTCACAACTAATGGGTGAGGAGCATACTGTATGGGGGATGGACATGCTTGTAGATCTGGCTTGGGCAAAGCAAGGCATTATATGTAACCAAAATGTTTGTACCTCCATAATATTCTGAAATTTAAAAAATAAAAATAAATAAATAAAACTACCTTTTAAATAATCCACCTAAGACATATCAACTTAGTTTTTTGTTGTTTTTGTTTAGTAAAATTATTTATTCAAGGGTCATTATGAAAATTTATATCGATTTGTTGTAAATATTTCTTTTTACTGTTAAAAAGAAACAATAAACAAATTGTCATGACCTCACGGTATTTTACCATTATTATATAGGTAAATTATGCTTTGGTAGTTTCAACATTCATGATTTGATAATCACAGGCACACACACATTTAAAACTGGCTTATAAATTACTAGTGCTAACCATACAAGATTAAGGGGCCCCAAGGCTTAAGCAAAGAAGAGCAAGGGTCAAAGAAAAGGCAGAAAATGAGAAACTAGCCCCAGTCTCCTCCTAGCCTGATCATCTGTCTACAGAAAATAATTAAGTATTTCAAAGAGTGGTTAAAGGCTTTACTCTGTCAATATGCATGAGAGAACACCTGGAGACCAGGTAATTCTCTGAGTTGAAGCAAAATTGAGTCTTTTGGGGGAGGAGAAGAGAGCAGTATGAGTCCTTGTGGTTTGGCTCAGTTAGCAGTTTTTTGTCTCTGACTGCTCTGAAAATTGTGGTTACGACAGCTGGAGATTATTCCAGATTTTCCTGCCTCAGTATCATTGGTACAGTTCCATCTCTGTGTCTGCCAGGAAGCTTCTTTTGAGAGCTGTTGTTTGCAAGCCTTGTGGTTTATTGGTTGGTCAAGGTTCAACAAGGAGAAAATGGGGAGTGGTGGAGGAGGCAGGGAAGCAATGAAAAAGATTGAGGAATGTAAGTGTTGAAGGTTATGGAACTGGGGGCTCTCTATCATGTCTGTCTTAATCCTTTTACATGTCTTTCCACGAAATTCTGAATTTCTTTGCCATCAAATACTGTCGATGATCACTTTGGGTCTAAGAAAACATGTTAGAAGTCAATGAAGTTTATAAATTCTTTGAATTTTTCTGCAAGACTATTTTACAGTCCCTTTCAATTATATTCCGTAATCCAGATAGCAGTAGTGCTATTTATTCATACTAATCATGCACATAACTAAAGTCTTGATGCTCAGACATTTATATTTCACAGAAGACCTATTTCTGGATGTCCATCGGAAGGAAGTTACTACATGGTAAAGCTAGTGACTCAGTTACTGAAAAACATTTCATCCCAAAAAGCATTAGAGAAACAATTCTTCTGCTTCTGGTATATTTCGGTCATTTGAATAGATTTAAATTCACATATGGTTTCAATAAATCCAAATGGTAGAACAGAATAGAATGGACTCATTAATGACGTGGGAATGTACTTCTTAACGTTTGAAAGTCAACAAGGGTTTTGGTGATAGTCTTACTCTCTAGAGCTCAAAGGACAATTTTATCTACATTGTAACACAATGTTTTAATTTACAAACAATCTGCTTCTACAACTATCTATTTTCTGCTCCAGCTCTTAGAAAGAATCAAAGGTTCTTGGCATTAATTTCCATTTCGCTCCTATATGGCCAATAGGTGCTGGCCCTATTGCATCCAGAACAAAATTTCTCCTGTTTTATCTTAAAATGTTGCCTTAGAACTCATTATTGACACCTCAATTTTTCAGGACCAAAATACTGCAAAAACATTTGGCAACTATGTTAATGTTTAGCCAACTGTATATGCCTTTACTTGATTTCCTTCTTATAAAATGTAATGCTTTTCTGAATATTACAATAATTGTACTGGAATGTGTTAACTGGTTAACTGTGGAAATGATTTCAAATCTATTCTTGTTTAGAATAACTAGACTTTGAACCAGAACCTCTCTGGGGTTCTTGCTGTTTCAGATAATGTATGAAAAAGATAGTAATTTAGCACCATGTGCCTTATAATTAACTTAATCGTTGTCAGCATGCAGCTATAAACCAAATACCAATTAGTCCTATTTGTATATCCATGGGCTTTTCTGGTAGTCTTTGAGTTAAAGTTTCTTATTTGGGCAACCTAGAGCCTCCCCCAGTGTGCAAAGGAAAATGTTTTTTTTTAACATTTTTAAATGTGCAAATTAACTGCATATTTAGTTTCAGTATGCAAATGAGCTGAGCTGATAAGTTCTTATTAGCAAAAGACAGGTTTCTTAATGCTTAAAATTCAACAAATGTAGGAAAGCAATCTGTGAAATGCTTCAAGAGTCCAGGAATGCTGGTTAGGTATTATCAGAGATTCAGTTACTGTTTAACAATCATTTAATCCCTATAGTTTCCTCTGTTTAACAAAAGCCTATTTTCCAAATTGAAGAAAGCATGTATATCAAAATGTGCTGCATTCACATATTAAGATGGACACAGAGAAAGCCGTACACCCATACTGAGAGGATTATATTATCCTGAAAAATATTTGAACTTATGTTGAAAAAGGCACCCATGAAAGACAGAGCGAGTCATATACATACAAAGAGACCCACTAACATTCAGAGAAACAAACATAATCAGAAAAAAAAAAAACAAAAACCCAAAACAGAACCCAAACGTACTCATGTTCAAAAAACTCTTTGAAAGCACTCCAAAAGTATAATAAATGTTCACCAAAATCTGTTTCTTCATCTTCTGGGAACGCACTTTGACTATATTCCCCTTGAAGATGTGGCCATGTAACTGAGCTCTAGAAGACGGAACATGACAGAAGGTGTTGAGTGCCACTTACAAGTTTTGCCCATAATGACCTCCTGTGTGCCTGTCTTCTCTGGCTGAATGGGGAGGACACAGGCTGGGGACCTTGTAAGCTCTGTGTTAATACGGCAGAGCTGCCATTGGCCTGGATCCCTGGTATGGGCCTGAGCCCCTCCTGGAGTCCCTTCTCTACTACTTTACGATCCACCTCCGACTGTTAATGGAAAGAAAGAAACACCTTGGACTGTTAAGTAGAGAGACATATATTTCTATGATATTTGAGCCATTACACATTTTGATCTGTTACTTTGACCTAGAATATTTAAACTAAAACAGTAACACAGACCTAAATGGTACCTTTCCAGCTTCTGGTCAACTTGTCTATGTTCCTTCAAAGATTATTAGAGCTCCTGGACTGGAAGAAAATGCTTTGATAGATTTGTCTTCATCCAACATGAACTCTTTGCATTACAGGCTAAGGAATAGGGCTTAATGAAAGAAATAGGGTAGTGTAGTATCAATAGCATTAGACTAGAAATTAAAAGGTATTATTGACATGCATGATACTTCCTAGCTGATGACATAAACAAGTGACTTTTCCTAACTAAAACTTCTACTTCCACATTTGTAAGATGTGAGGACTTGAAATGATCACCAAATCTCTTCCACACCATAGTTATCATTCTGTGATTCTATAATTCCAAAGAGTCCAACTTATTAGAGATTTTTCTCTGTAAAAAAGACAATAAAATTAAAGTGAAAAAAAAACACACTATATGTTTTATTTTTCTTTTATTTTTTCTGGGTCTCATGAGACTTGAGCTCCAACCTGATCTAATCCTGAACCTATCTACTGTCTCATTTATTACAACTCTAAAATAATAGGGTAATATAGACAATTTCTAAAATTATTTCCAATTCTAATGCATCATGGTGCTAGGAGATAGCGAGTGCTAATCCTCACGAATAATTTGATTATTGGAAGCTTTGGTAAATATACGCTGCTTCCATGAACAGAAGACTAATTTAGAAAATTACCTGGGTTTTGATACAAGATCTGCGTGATAACGAGCAAGTAGCTTAATCTCTCAGAACCTTGTAGTCCCTAAATATAAATGGGGGTTAACATGGCCTCTGCTGTTGTCACAAGGATTCAATGAGATTAGAAATGTGAGGTTTCCCAGTTTAGCTCTTGTCAAGCAGTAGCCGACCAGCATACATGCTGGCTTGTTCCCTGTGTACTACTGCCCAGTGCAGAAAGAGTGTGCTGCCCAGGATGGTTAACAGAGGATCGCATAGTGGCAGAACATGCAGGTTATGACAGAAAGACAAAATCGGGATACGCCATTTTAAAAATGACAAAGATCATGGACGAAAATTTTCTTGAAGTTATATAATTTTAGCTCATAGATAGGATGAAAATAGTTGCTTTCATTTTTAACTATTTAATTTTTAATATTGTTTAACATTTAATTTTTTAATATTGAGCAACTCTTTGCTTTGACTTCTCATGTTCACCTACTAAATGCTAGAGGTACTTTTTCTTTGTTGTAAACTTAATCTTCACAGTAAAACTTTCAAGGTAGGTTCCCCCACTCATTATTTCAGCAAGAAAATAGAGGGTCACAGAGCCTAAGTGATCTGCTCAGGGCCACCTGTTCAACTCAATGTAGAGCAAAAACCCACACATAAAGCTAAACCCAAATTTGTCTGGCTCCAAAAGCCATTTCTTTTTACTATGTCACGTTGACTTTCAATAATAAAGTCTCTAACACCTCCAAATCATTGTGCTTTAATTCACCAACTCTTATTGTATTCGTTTTTCCTAGAAAGTGAGGTCATGTATTAAAACTTAGAAAAATTAATTCCACGGCTGGGGTGGGGGGTAGTGCAGAAACTCATAGGTTTACTAATCCCCTCTAAACGGTGCTTTCCATCATGAAGGGCACAGCTGTCCCCAAATATTTATTGGCAGAAATCAAGAAAGTAGTGGGAGCGTTCTGTTGAGTCGTCAGGTCAAATATAACATGGATAGCACAGAGAGAAAACAAGAGGGACATTGTTGTGACAGATCCTACGCATGATGTCATTTGGTTTTTGTTAGTAAAAATCTATAAATGACATCTGTTTATCCATTTGTGAACAACACAAAGCCAAATTTTGCACCAGGTCTCTCTCCATAGACTGCTACAGGAAAGCCCTTTGTAAGTGATGATGTGTCAAAAGTCACAAAAAAACTGTTAAAATTCTACTTCTGCTGAGAAAATAGTGCACTTGATGGATATGTGTGTGAATTGTATTAAATCCAGATGAGAGTGGTATTTTTGTCTCCATTAGCAACAAACACCCAAGAGAATGAAATGTTTAACTTAAAGAAAAGATTGTTTGTGATCAGAATGGCAATTTCCTCGAGAGAGAGGCCAAAATGCAGACAACTATACCACCTGCATATGCCTCTAAAATGTCTCTAAATTTTAGTTTCCATCATTCCTCTGAATCATTTACTTGTGTACAAGTAGGAGACTTCAGAGAAAGTTTTACCATTATGCCTGGAAAGAATTTCTTCATTTTTAAACAATGTTCTTTTAAGAATTGTTATTCATAAAACTTTCAGGAATTGTCATCAAACCTACAAATTAACCTTCTTTTTTTTGTTATAGGTAATTTATGAAATATTCTTGTATCTCTGGCTTACCTTGGCAGAGTTCCTGCATCTGCACCATTTGTATACCAGTGGACCCCATACTCAAATCAGGAAAGGTTTCCATGTGCTTGTCTATTACATGACGCTATTAGAAGACTCAAGTGAAAGACTGGAGGTGAAATTTTAGGGTAGGCATCCTGACTGAAATAAGTGGTTGCATCTACATTGATATCAAATCATTGAGGTTTCTTGATTTACAACTTGCTGAAACAAAGATACTAAAAAGAACAAAAGTGATACTATAAGACAAATATATACTAATTCTTCCAGTTGTCATTTGCTGTGAAATAAAATTTTAAAAGATATTAATGGCTTAAATAGACTTTTTTTTGGTTTTTTCCCTCACAATTCCACAAATCAGCAATTTGGTTTTGGCTCAGCTGAAAAGTCTTCTGTTGATCTCACATGAGATCACTCATGTGGCTGCAATCACCTGGTGGCTCAGCTGGAACCAAATTATCTATTCATCCACCTGTCTAGTGGTTGATTCTGACTGTTGGCTGGGGCAGTGGGGGCAATGGGGCTGATCATTCTCTCATAGTTCAGTAAACTAATCCAGGCTTTTTCAACTGATAGTCTCAAAGGAGCAAAAGCAGGATAAACCTCAAATTGCAAGTGCCTTTCACACCTCTGCTTTCTTCACATTTGCTAATGTTCCATTGGCCAAAGTATGTTTCACAGCTAAGCCCTGATTCTTAGTGGAGAGACTGGAATGCCACATTGCAAAGAGACATTTACACTGACACAGTGTGTCTTCTAGTCACAGATTATTCAAGCTCCCCCTGCATGCAGTATTATTTTCACCCCCTTCCAAAAAGTGACATCAAAGTGATCTCTATTCTTGCAAATACTAATTTCCATTCACATTTTCTCATTCCTCTCTTTTGTTTCCTCCCACCCACCAAAATCCCATTTCATTTCTTAGCAGAGTGCTTTGTTCTCTTGTCTTCAGTGTATGGTCTCAACCTTCTACCAAGGAAAGTTGTAGAATTTTTTTGTGCAATCGATTTAAGATAATTAGGATGTCATCCATTTGGATTATGTATATAAATAGGATTTATTCAAAAAGGTTAAAATAGACAGTTTTGTTTTTCTCCTACAACTGCTTTTCTACTACATCTTCTTTCCTCTCCTGGATAATATCTTGAGTAGTTCTCCTAGCTTTCAGGCATTGGAGAGCAGCATTTTAAGATATTAAGAAGTTGAATCAGAATTGAATCAAAGTTCTAATTTCACTTCTAATTTAAAGCTCTTCTCTGAGCTATGAACTGAATCTCAAATGTATATCAGCACTGGACAAGGGGAAAGTAGTTGATCATTCATCCTCCAAGGGTGGAAAGGAAGATGGGAAGATCAAAGGTGAGAAAAATGGCAAGATCTTTCTTGATTGGTGCTGCTATAATTTGATTTTACTGCCAACTGTGTGGCAGACACCAAACTATCAGCTATTTCTCTGTCAAAGCACTATTGTGGATTATTCCTCCTACTGGAAAACATTACCCAGCAATTCTCTGACAGGGCAATGCCTCTTCAACTGACTTCTACAAACCTAGTACCCTTAACTCCAATTCCTATGATAGCCATTCCTTCTAGGGTGAGACACTGCCACAGCCATGCTCCTGAGTGTGGTTCTTTCCAGAAGGCTGGGCTTGGCTGCTTCGTGTGTTGACCACCAGGCCCCACAGGAACCTGGACTCAACAAACTCTGGAAATATAGGCCATTCCCACCATCTTCCCAAGCAATGCCAGCCAGGCTTTCTCCTTTAGCTTGTTAAAGTAAGAGTCAAGGACCAGTCCCTATTTACCCCAAACTTCAGACAAAGGTCAGTTCTTCCAAAATCTCCTGCACCTTGCTTTGCTCTGGTAGCACTGTGAGATGGGCCTTTGAGTTTCTGAAGTGTGAAAAGCATCCCAGTGAAGTATGATGTCAATCTTCCCTTCTGGTGAGCATTTTACTGTCTTCTGAGTGGTTTCGCAGCTTCCTACCTGGTTTGATGTGTGTCGGAGCACTTCCCTCCCTTCCCCTCAGCGAGAAGGGAGGGGAAATGCCTCAGTGCTTTAAATGGGAAATGCCTATTGAACAGCCTATTACTTAAATATGTATCTATTTAGCATTTTCCCCTCTGCACACTTAAGTTCGATGTCTAATATAGCAGGCTTTCTGAAGTAACTCTTGCTGCTGTTCCTTGTTTATCATTTGTGTAGTCTATGTGGGTTTATGTATCTGTATGTGCATGATGATGCATGCCAGAAGACATATTTCTCAGCCTAATCAGAAGAACATAAGATTCCTCTTTTTACTCTGTTATACTTTTTGATTGGTGCTGCCAGCATTAATCTCTGCTGGACTCATGTTTTCTTTGCTGCATTAACCAAAGTTCTGTGCTTACCAAAGCTTGTTTGTTTCCATTGTCTTTGCCTTTTTCCCTCAAGAATGTTTTTCTTCTAAGACCACTGAGTCTGGGAGGCCTGGCCTCAGAGAGTCCCTTGTCCTCTAAGGAGCACAACACAGATTGGTGATCTCAATTTTCATGTACTCTTTCTGATCTTGCTTGGCACACTGACTACTGGAACCCTTAAGCACCCAGCACAGGCTGGTGTTCTACTGACTCTCTGAACTGCTTTAAATCTTGAGCCATGAGTTTTCACATCTGTCCTGACTCTTGCCAAGTGTCATCGGACATTCTCTGAAAACCCTTGTTTAGCCTACCCTCAAGAATGCTAACTTCAGGTAGAAATGGATAGGATATAGGCTGTACATGTTCATTTTAGAAAAAGCAGAATGATATATCTATTTTTTGAAATGTTTTTCTTTATAAACTTTTTCCTTTGCCAACAATAATAAGGTAAGGGGTAAAAAGTTCGTATTAAATATGCAAAATTTCTAGCTCTCATTTAGTCACTAAAAAAAAATGAATAAATAAGACCCTTTTGCACTTTGAACTTATTCTGCACCAAATATGTCTGGATTACACTAGTATTCAGGACAATACCCACAGGTGAGTATGGGCCCTTACTTTTCTATTTGAGATGTCAGGCAACAAAGAGTATTGGCTGATCTGTTATAAACTCTATCACTTCATCCTTCTACATTCTTCTAGTCTGGATTGTATCGAAATTATTCAAATGTTCCTGCAAGTGTCCAGACAAGACCAAAGGTATGAAAAATACCATCTCAAAGCATACCCAGTTGAAATTGTCACAGCCTTGACTGTTTAGGGCTGTTTTCTTTCTCTTAGAATATACTACAAAAGTTTTAAATTTTTACTCAAAATTTAAATAAAATCTCAGGATTTATCAAAGTCTGAAGTAGCCTGAATTTATGTTTAAATGGAAGATCGGTTGCATCAATAGGGGGAGTAATGTTTTTAAATGGCTTTCTGATCATGGGTCTCCTAGGTAGAGGTAGATACTTATTTGCATCACGTAATTCCAAGTCTCTCGCTCAGGTTCTAACAATGTGTTCACATGGCTATATAGTTTTGTAAAATTTGCAAAAGTGTGATATTTAACTGCAGCTGTATATATGTGCTATTCCTTTATACTGCAACATCCTCTCGGCTATACTTTACCTCTTGAAGGGGAGCTATGCATCTGTTTACTTTGGGTTGAACGATTGGCAGTCACTTTTGTGTATAGTTCAGGGGTTGCTGGCCAAACCATCTAGATGCAGGATCAGAATACTCCTGCCACCCAAAACTGGCCCACGGAGATTGCGCCTGATACTACAAGGTCAGAGGTCGAATAGCTGTGTGAATGGGACTATGGCATCTGACAGCAGGAGTTAGTGGCTGTAGATTAGAGTTTGCTTCAACCGTTTAACATTAATTACTGAGCAGGACTCTCTGAAATGCTGTAATATTTTATATTTTATGAAAGAATCTTGAGAGACATTTTTTCCAAATTTGACAATCATCCTAAAAATGTATTTGATGTTACCTGTAATACGGTATGAAACTGAAAGAAACTTTTCTAAAAACTATGAATAAGAAAACATTTCAATCAACAAAAGATTGAATTATCTGAGAAAAGATTGAATTATCTTACTCTTATTTTGGAGGAAAATAATAATACAAAATGCTATCATATGAAGAGGTGATCAAAGAATATGTAGCCAAATATTGGGAAAAACTGTATAATAACTGGATAATAGAGGTGCCTCAGGCAGTTCATAAATTTAAAAACTAGTATTATTTCTCTTGATTTTGTGATATTTGTGATTGTTTTTTAAAATTTATAGTTTTGCATGATTTATTTTCCAATTTCATACATAATTTATATTGTGATTATATAGTTTTTTAGGGAGGGCCTCACAAATTACATAAGCTTCAGGTCCCCAAAAACCTGGATCTGCCCCTGACCCTAGGGTATATATTAATAGATATATAGATATAGACATAGACAGATATCTAAAAAAGGTGAACAGCTATCTTCATTCATTTCAGCTTCTAGGAAGTAGTAAAATTAATAAATGCAGACATTATCCAAACCATAGAGGTCTTTATGGATTAAAATCAATATTTCAGTGTAACCAGCTTGCACTTAGGAGCTAACTAGGAGCCAGTGAAAAACACATAGATGACTCACATAAATAAAGCAAACCTCCTAATGGAGTACATGTGAAAATTAAGACAACAACAACAACAACATCTCATTTAAGAAAATTATCTGAAGAAGCCAATCCTCTTTGAAGAGAAGGTACACTCTCAGCAAAACCCTGGGACACATTAACAGGATGGTCTATCAACCCTTTTCCCTAATTGATTCTGTGCTCTAGGTGAAGGAGAGGTGAATTTAGGAGCCATTTGGACTTACAGAAGATTTGGTCTGAAGATAGATTGATGATTAGGTAACAATTTTTTAATCTGAGTGTTTTATTATTTTGATACTCAATAAAAATCCTATTTTTAAAAACAGAAATTCCGTGCTGGGTTTTTTGGATTTTTTTAAAGGCCTTTTGTGATTTCTGAGTTACCATCAGCTGTGGTGCTCGAATGAGTCATCTCCATTATCTCTCAACTTCTCATACGTTTACAACTTTGACAAACAACATGCTTTTGGATAAAACCCAGTTTACAAAGATGAACCTGAGGAGCTATTCTTTAATATTCTTGAACGAGAGAATCTCAGTTGCTACTAAGTTCCAGGCAATATTCATATTCTTGAATAAGAAATAAACTTTCTTATTCTTTTTAAATAAATTAATATTTGAAACAGAATTTCCTAAAATCATGACCACACAGCATAAGATTTAACAAGTTCTGGAAGTAACCAAACCTGTATTTGCATGCCAGAATCACCACTTCTAGATGAGAGACCTGAGGCAAGTGGCTTAAATTCTCTGAGCCTCAGTATATTTATATCTAAAATACGTATCATAGTAAAACCCAAATCTTAGTCCTGAGGTGAAAGTTAAATGTACTCTTAGATGAAAATATTTTAATACACAGCTTTTATACAATAATTAAAGGCATTATAAACCTCCTTTCCACGTTTCATTTTCAAAGCTAATTAAAGGTAACTTGTTTCTAAAATACCATCCCAAACTTTTGGGAAAAAAGTGTTAAGTTCTTTTTTTTTTCTTCCTTTTTTTTATACACCTACATGTGAACAAAAGGGAAAAAAGTTCTTAAAGGAACTTGGGTGAGTGACTAACACAATATTGAAACTTCAACATATAGAAGCAAAGTGCAATACACGCTAACTTGGATGAGTTATTTTATTTTGTTTTTTCAAAAAGGAAGGGGGCAGAGAGCAAAGCAAGAGGATTTTTCAATGGTAGAGTCTACCTACTAAGCCAAGTCAGTACTTCTTGCAGATAATGACCCTTAGGATAAGTCAGAGTGATGGGAGCCTCCTCTGTGGTACAGATGGCTTTCAGTGAAAGCAAGTAAACAGTTCATTCCCTTACTATTGGATTTTGGGTATTTCCAATTCAGACATTACAATAAAGAAACAAATACTGTATCCTACTCTAAAGGACTTTGACTTATTAATAAAATGTATTACACACACACACATTATATTTCTATTCTTCCTTTTTTCCCACAGGGACAGAGAGAAGATGAGGCTTAAAACGTTGCAAGTGGTGAAAGAAATAACAATGAATGGACAGGATTTTGTTTTTTTCTTTTCAACTAGTGTTATTAATAATTGTGTTTGCCTTTCTTTTCATTAAGGAAACAACGTGAGTTATTACTATCCAAATTGTAAATTGTATTTTTAAATTTAATCTAGTGATTTTATACATCTCAATTTTTTAAAGAAAATACTATAATTTTTAAATAATGATATTCAAAAGTCCTGAATCAGGCCAAATTCTATGTTATTGAACAATAGTATCAGCAGCTACATAATGGTAAAGGTAACTATTTTCACTGTTTTTGTACTCAAGCACTGGATTAAGTATTTTATTATGTTATCTTCTTTATTCCTTAAAATTTCCATGGGAGATGTTAATTTTAACATTTTAAAGATGAGAAAACTGAAACTAAGATGAGGTAAATCTCTTGCCATAGGGAGTTACGCAGGAATTGATTGAATTAAAATTTATATTTGACTTAAAGACCTTTTGTATGTCATTCTCCCCAAGGTTATTCAGAAAGAACAATGCTCCAGGCCATTTTTGGCATAATGATAATAATATTAATAGTTTACATTTTTGAAATTTTTTATGCCTACAACTCTATTGATCCCTTTACACACATGACTTTTTAAATCACTACAAACACTTCATACTTTTAGTTTTTTTATTATTTCCATATTTTCATGAAAACTGGATCTTGGAGAGGTTGAAAAATGTGCTGTGAAGTCACACAGGTTTGATCATCAAAGCCTACATTACGTATCACTATGATAGTCTCCTTCCAGCCAGTTACAGTGGCTCACGCCTATAATCCCAGCACTTTGGGAGGCCCAGGAGGGAGGATCTCTTGAGGCCAGGAGTTCAAGATCAGCCTAAGCAACATAGTGAGACCCTTGCCTCTACAAAAACATTTTTACTATTAGCAAGGCATTGTGATGTGCATCTGTATACCCAACTACTCGGAAGGCTGAGGCAGGAGGATCGCTTGAGCCTAGCATTTTGAGGCTGCAGTGAGCTATGATCGTGCCTCTGCACTCCAGCCTGGGCAACAGAGTGATAGATACCCTGTCAAAAAAAGAAAAAGAAAAAAAAGTCGCCTACCTCATGAAGATTAGATAGGTATTGAGATAGCATAATTTGAAAGATGCCGTAGTTTGTCCATAAATAGCTCCACCTCTGGAGCCTTCACACTAAGTTATTGTTTAAAGGCAAGTAATAGTTGCTTTACCCAATTAAGTTATTTTTGACTGACCCATGACATAGATAGGGCCACCCTGGAGCATCCAGAGAAGAGACTAAGGAAGAAACACAAAGGGCTACAGGGCAGATCTAACAAAGCTACCGGTGAGGGAAAATCTTACCCTAAATGAACAATTCAATGAGAGCAAACATTCAAGCTGTGATATGAGCTTTGTGGCAAAATATTAATAAAGAGCAAGCTTAACATACTTACAAAAAAAAAAGCAAAAACTAACAAAACCTGAAAAACTTGCAAATGACTGCCATGCAGAGAGCAGAACCTTAGCTATAAGTGTATTAATAAATATATTTAATATTTTTGCAAGAGGTAAGTAAACTTTTAAAAGGAATTTATCCCAAGACTTTCTGATGCTTATAATTTTTCAAATGGTAACATGTTTATTATCACCGTAGTGCTGTTCTTTCTTTCAATATGGTTAAAAACCGTGGAGATAATAGATACGGCTGAGCTCCCACCCAGAAGCTTATCCCAACTTTTGACCAGGCAAATGAGGCCTTTTAGGACCCTCCAGTCAGCCCAGCATCTCAGAAAATATGACCTCAATCAGAAGAACTGCCCAGGCAGTCCACAGAATTAGAAAAATAATACATTATTGTGGTTTGAACCTCTACATTTTGGAATGATTTGCCATATAGCAATAGATAATTAAAGCAATGGGCAAATAGCTTAGCTTCTTTTCTAAGATTGGCCTCCCACATTTTAATACATAAATAAACGAATTCATGTTTGTAAATAATACACTGTCTTGAGTAAGCATAACTTTTTTTAAGAACAAAATTAAAATTATGTTTTATTTATTTATAATTTTATTTTGATTTCTCAACAAAGTAATAGTATGTAAGCAATCAGTTCTACTATACAGTAGAATGGAGAATTATTTCATCCTTTATTCAGCAAGAATTTGGGGAGCTCTGCCGTAAACCACGTGTAGTTTTTGGCACAGAGAAGAAGGTGGGGCCTCTGCCCTTAGTAATTCTCAGTCTAGTGAAAGAGATGGACAATTGCACTTCATAAATAAAGAAGGTAGGGCTATGCCTGGTGGCTCACGCCTATAATCCTAGCACTCTGGGAGGCCAAGGTGGGAGGATCGCTTGAGTTCTGGAGTTCAAGACCAGCATGGGCAAGAACGAGACCCCATCTCTATAAAAAATAGAAAAATTAGCCAGGTGTGGTGGCATGTCCCTGTAGTCCCAGCTACTCAGGAGGCTGAGGCAGGATTGCTTGAGCCTAGAAGTTTGCAGTGAGCTATGATAATGCCACTGCACTCTAGCTAGGGTGACAGAGTGAGACTCTGTCTCTAAATAAATAAATAATAAAGACAGTGGTACATTGGAGAATGTAGACCACTCACTTGATACCCCACCTTCACATTTCTTGAGCCCACTTCTTAATTCAACCTCAGCTACAGTTAATGTTTTTATGTGAGCTCAGACTGGCATCTCCGTGGCAGAGATCCATCTCAAGCTCTTGTCACCCATCATTCTGCCTTTTGCCTTAGGGTCCTTTCTAGCACAGAGGAAACATCTGCCTGAACATTTAAGAAACTTAATGCCACCAGGGACAACCCTCCACCAATGAGGGAAGGCAGGTAGTGAATCGGCTCTAGCCTCCATGCTGCACACGGACAAGTCTAGGAACAATTCCACATGTTTCTCAGCAGTTCGAGAGAATTAAGCCCTGTTACCTTCTGTGGCAACCTCCATCATGCACACTTACATCAGCTTTTCTTTCTGCCATGTGCCACTTTCCTTTTTCCTTCTCTCCACAAATAAACTACCTGCATCAAGTCTTGTCTCAGCCTGTGCTTTTGGGTGAACTCAAAACAATGAACACTGCTCTGCGGGCATAGAACAGAGTCACTTGAGACTGGAATAAGATAAGCAAGTTGTCTTGCTAAGCAAGTTGTCTTTGGACTGAAAGTATGGTCAGCAGAACACATGTTGATTGAGTGAGTGATTGACTGATAAAACAAAGGAGTTATCATCTTTCTATTCTGAACAATAGGTTTTTGATGACTTTAAATCTACAGTCCCCAAATTCTGTTTCCCTTTGGCTATTTAGAAAGGCAGGAGAAGAAAATCAGACAGGGTAGATGGTTGAGAATCAGATGAATAAATTCAGTTACCAGATGTTCATTTTACATTTAAAATTAATGTGGTGAAAAAGTATATAGTTTGTCAAAAAGAACCTATGAAATGGAAAATATTAATAAACAGAATGCCTTATAAATGATGTACTCCCTAAACAGCTGAGTATACAAGATAAATTCAATTTCAAAGCCCTTGTGTCATTAACAAACTACTCATGCTTTTCTCACTAGGCTTATGGATTCTCCAGGACCTTCTGTGCATTGCCTCACATGGTTAAGATTCATTAACTTCTCTTCTCTATTTTGTTATTGTTTGACCCCTGCATTAATCTGTCTCTGTAGAATTTCCATCACTATTGTGATTTTTTTTCCAGACCAAATTACAGAAGAGTAAATTCAATCTAAGTGAAAAATGTTGCCCAACTTCTCACTACTCCAGTATTATTTGGAGTTGCATGGAGGCCAGCAAAAATGGCAAAGAACAAACCTGTCCATTTGATCAGTAGTTTTCATGTTTTAATAAGATGTCTCATAGAGAATTGTTTTATTAGTACAGGAGGAATGATTAGGTGCTAATTACTAATTTCAAATTTAGATAAAGCTAAATTAAGTAAGTGTGGTCAGGTTGGAGCACAGTAGTTCAGGGTGAAAATGAGCCCTTCTGAAAAATGCAATTTGCTTTCCCTTGTGTCACTTATAGCATGTCTAAGGAAAAGGTATAAAAGTTCATTTTCTCATTTCTGTTTGAAATAGATTTATTCATACGGCAAAGTGTGAAGAATCAGGTTTGTGAATGTGTGAAGTGAATAGGAAACATGCATGGGCCGTGCGTAGCTTCAAATGCTCAATTAGGTTGGCAGGATTTCCATTTGTGAGGAGTTTGATCTTACAATGATGCTCAACACAAGTAGTACCGGTATTTACAGATAAACTTTCAAGAGTCATGCTAATTGTAATATTACATAAAAACCAAATTGGTGAATTGAGCCACACATTTGAAGTTTAATCTGTGCATATGTGTGTATTTGAAATGTACTTCTATTATAAATGTTGTAGTAATCTGTTTTATGATGTTTTCATTAGAATTTCTACATGTCATTTGCACCATACTTAACAGTCTGTTTTTTAAATGCTATTTTTTCCTTTGCATGTTCTGCCTGTTTTCTGTTTCAAGCTAAATATTAAAGGCATTATTTATTTTAAAAATACATTTATGCATTTTTCTTCATATATCTCAGTTCTTTCTTAAATTTTATCCTATTTATTTTTCAAAAATTATGCATTATGAGGTGTTATAAAGCCTGAATGTGGAAGTATGCATATCAATGGCTCAAGATTGCTACTCAGCTTCAGGGCAAATAACGAAATCCGCTGTAATGCAAAGCATTCTCAGAAAGTTGTCTTTAATGTTTGCTTCATTTCTGTTTTTATCTATTCTGAACTTCTAAATCTTAAGTCAGGGAGAGTCCACCTTTTTTAATAGTCTCAGAAAAACAATAGTCATTATTTTTACAACTCAGATTTCAGTTCTGAATAGAACTAAACAGGGATTTTGTTCTGCTGTGTTCACTGCAACATTGTCAGTCCCCAGAACAGTGTCTGGCACATAGTAGGAACTAAATAAATATTTTTTTGAGCAAATACAATATCATTAATTATAGTCCACTATTAACAACAATTATCATTTTATTGATTTGCGACAAGTATTCTGTGAAAAGGATCTGGCCTTTCCATTTTAATTTTGAGTTGTTCAATAATTGTACCCAACTGTTTTGTAAAACGATTTGAAACTTGGCAGGTTCCAAAGCACAGCTGGCATGATCAGCTTGGCAGAGCTGACCAGTCTCGCACGTGCCCCATGCTTCTCTGCCCATAGCCCTGAGAGTGACCAGTCTGGGCTTGGCAGCTAGCTGTCTGGGGCATTTTTGAAGAATTATCAACACTGCTGGGCATATATTCATTTCATTTCTGCACCTCCCTAACCCCGGAATGCTGGATTTGAGTCTGATCTTTTTCATGGAGTCTGATGCGCTGCATCTCCCAAACACACGATTAGCCACATGCACTGCAATAGTACGTGTGTACACTGAAACAATTTGGATTCCCTTCTTGTCAAAGTGTTGATAATCCATTGACATGGTGAAGGAAGAACCTCTGTCCTGGTCAGGATGACAGCAGCATTCTCTGCATGTTGTAATGATATTAGAGATACTTTAAAACACTTCGGAAAAAATATCTAACTTGGAGTATGCTAGACTACAGAATCAAGTATACCGAACATATAGACATCTAATAAGGGAAATTTATTTCTCACTCTAGATCAGCTCTGCTCCATGCAGTCATTCTGGTATCTATGGTAACAGAGATTTCACCCTCTTCCAAACATGGCTCTCAAGGCTGCCTTGGGTGATGTCTCTCTTCCAACTATATAGAAGAGTCAAAGAATGACTTTGAGGAATAAATTCTTAATGGCCATATCTGAAATTTATACCTCAATTCTGCTCATATTCTCCTGTTAAGAACTCAGTTGCCATAGCTAATAGAGGAGGCAGAGGAACACACAGCCATTGCGTGACCACTTCTGAAATGGGCATTGAGGAGGGTGCTCTCTTTGAGGACCGCAGGGCTCTCCCAGCCTGCTTCCTGGTGGCAAAAGTTTGGAGGCCTAAAGATTGTTCTACAGGTACAGGCTTTTTTTTTGGTTTTTTTTTGAGACAAAGTCTCACTCTGTTGCCTGGACTAGAGTGCCATGGCGTCAGCCTAGCTCACAGCAACCTCAAACTCCTGGGCTCAAGTGATCCTCCTGTCTCAGCCTCCCAAGTAGCTGGGACTACAGACAAATGTTACCATACCCAGCTAATTTTTCTATATATCTTTAGTTGGCCAATTAATTTCTTTCTATTTTTAGTAGAGACGGAGTCTCACTCTTGCTCAGCCTGGTCTCGAATTCCCGAGCTCAAACGATCCACCCACCTCAGCCTCCTCGAGTGCTAGGATTACAGGCATGAGCCACCATGCCTGGACCAGGTACAGGCTTTTTCAGGAAGATCTCAGTGTCTCTTTGAAAATTCAGTCCCCTCAAACACTCTGCTGACCTTTGTTGTATTTGCATCTTGTCAGTTTCCATGTACTAGTAACCACTCTAAAAGGTTTTGTTTTTCTTCTGTTTTCTTTGTTTATTTTTTCTTTTGCACAGTTCTTAAATCTGATTTATAGTTTTGCTTTCTCACAAGTCTTCCCTCTCACAACCTAATGATAATTGAGATGAGAGCACTGAATAAATAAGCCCCAGTAAGTCGGCAACACCCTTAATCTGATTTTGGCTGAGCCAGGAGTTACTTTGTTGAAGTGAGAAGTCTTAATGAGATTTTCTTGTTCAAAAGCCTGTTTCAAAATATATTTTTTTAACAGCTCAGAGCCTAGAAAGTCAGCATTTCTAATCTTGAAGGACTCCAAATTATTCCTTTTCGTTTCTTCTCTTAAACTGGCCAATTCTTGCTTGAATTCATCAACTTGGAGTATCTTGTTAATGCAGGAAGTAAGCACCAATCTGGCTTTTCCCCCCAACTCCCTGCAACTAATAACTCTCCTCTCCACTAAAGGACAGCTCTCCACCAAAGACTGATGGAAATTTGAAGATAAATACCTCAGCTCCCATAGTCCTTGCCTGAGATAACTCTGAAGAATTCTTCTATGATGCATTCCAAGATATTCAGCAGATTTAATTTCCAGTTGTCCATAGTGGTAACTTGGTGGCAAAATGTTTATTGGCCTTCTTCCCTTCACTGTCTCACTTCCCCACCCTCCTACCATGCTTCTTGAGATCATCTCTCACATAAACTACTTGTGTTCAAATCCTTGTCTCAGACACTGCTTCCAGGAGAACCTAAAGCATCACTGGATCCTTACTGTCTATCTAAAACAGTGCCTAGCGCACAGAATATAGGAAAGAAACATTTGTGGAATGGATTGCTAAACTCATTCTAAATATGAAATTCCATCCTTAGCAAGTATTTCTTTTCTGCTTTCTTAAGAATTAGAAAGTTTGTCATTAACCTGTACATCTGCTCTTCTCATTTCCCTTGTAACCGTGGTTCCTAACTTATGAAGCCCTAAATTTAATAAAAGCTATAAGCCTCTCTCCAGAAAAACAAACAAACACATGTACACTAATTTTATAAAATGTGAGGAATCCATAGACCCAATAGACAATCATAAGTCTCTATGACCCCAGATTATTAACTCCAGGGCCATGCTAAGTCAAATACTACCAGTCCCGAAGGCACATTCTTTAGCATACCTTCTTCCTTAAACTCTATCTGAAGATTTATCCATGAAACTTTACATGAAGACTTATAATATGTGCTGAGTAGATTGTCATAAAGACAGTAGCTAAGAGTATAGATAGAGCCAAAAGGTCTTGGTTCTCTTGGACGGATTACTTTACTTCTCTGTGCCTCTTTGTTTGTTGTTGGGTTTTTTGTTTTCTGTTGTTATTGTTGTTTTAATCTGTAAAATAGAGCAAGTAGTATATATATTGCAAAGTTAACAGGAGGATTAAAAGAGTTAAACCATATAAAGCACTTAGAAAATCATGTGGCCCTTATCAATCACTATATGATGATAACCTATTATTATTCTGCTACTATGCTCTGTGAGATTCTAGGGTTTTGGAATAACCTTGATGTCTATCAGTATGAGGTTTAAACCTCTTACTCCAACTTCAACTAAAGAAACTTCAGTTTATCTGTTTATTTACTGAATTCTTCTTTAGTAGGCATAGACCCAGATCAATGCTTCAAGGTTTGCCTCAGCTGCAAAAAGCTACCTTGGCCAAAGACATATCCCTCCCAGGAGTATATCCAGTGACTATCCAAAGCAGGGGTAAAAAGGCCCAGCCATTTCACCCACTGCTGAACAATTTTGATAGACCCTCTATACTGCAGAGCTTCTTGTGGGGTTAGGAAAGGCTTTGTCTGGCTTGCATCACCATTGAACTTCTTCTACCAAGTCTTGCTTCACCTCTCTCTTTCACAGGTGTGGTCAACCCCTGATATATAAGCTACATCCAAACTTCCTCTCAGTGAGTGCTCAATGTCTGCTTCTGGAAAAACCCAACCTGCAACAATTTTTGTGGAAGATTCTTAAAAATAAACAAACAAAAGAAACCACTGATCTGTTTATATACTTTCTCTTATAATGACTTTTAGTTGCTTCATGAATTTAGGACTTTTTATGCAGTAAGATTATAAGCTTCTCAAAGGCAAGAGCTTGATTATATAGATGGAGATGCTTAATGCCTACTTAATTAACTCACTGGCTCTTTTATTAGTTGATTAATTGATAGTCTCATGGAAATTTATGTTAAGCACATTAGTGATATAAAACAAAATTAGCATTTTATTTCATACTGCTTAACATAGGTGCCCAAAGTATGAAACTTCAAATATACATAATTTATCTTAATTGCAAGAAGGAAAGAAACAGGAAAAAGAGTTTGTAAGTTTGAAAAATAAACTGTCACATGTCTGTTAACCAAAGCCTTTAGTAATTATTTACTAAATTGCCCAAATTCTTTGGACTTCTCTGTTTTAGCTGGACAGATAATAATCTACTTAACACAGCATCTCATGTCAAAAATTGTCTTTGCCTTTGAGTATTCAGGCCCAGCCTGGCAATGCCCCCGGGAAGGAACAGATCCTGCTGCAACAGATCTACCTTCCAGAGACTCGTTGATGACTCTAACAGTTGAATCTTCTTAATAACAAACTGAAATCTGCCTCAGTAAAACTTTCAACTGATTTCCTTATTTTTCCAGTCGGAAAAAAATAATAATATGTCTACACTCTTAAAGATTACAATCTTTCAAATATTTTAAGACAGCTCTTGAAATCCCCTTAGGATATTTTCTTTTCCAACCCAACAATTCTTTGTTCATTTAAGAGATGAGATTTTCAGAATATTTGCCATCCTGCCTGTCTTCCCCTGGATGCAGTCTAGTTCCTCAGAGTCTATCGGAATTGTGGCAGCCAAAACTTAATACCAGACAGCACAGTTCATTGGGATTATTAGTTTCCTTGTTTTGGACACTGTATTTGTATTACTGCTGTCTATATTTGTATTAATTTTTTAACCTTATTGTTCTATTATATGGTCCATTATAGTGTCTTTTCTGTCAGATCCTCATAATTTGACATTTCTCCAGCTTAATTAGATATTTACAGTCTAAGCAGCCTCCCTCCCCCACCCATCCACACCAACTCCCACCCCCTTGCCCCAGCAAAGATAGAATTTCCTCATTAAGAACATGGAAAATTTTCCCATCTGGCCTTTTTAAAAAATCATTATAAATAGGAATTTAACTTAGATGTTGAGTGACATTGTTCCACTTACTGAATACTGGCTCTATGTGTATACTTTATAGGATCTCTGGGATCACTGTATATAAAATACAATCTATGAAATAGAATTTTATTTTTTATAAGGGTAAATTGATTCAGAAGAAGGTAAAATTCTTTCCTTCTGGAAATTCAAAGCAGGATTGCTATTGTTATTGTTTGTGGATTTTGTTGTTTAGTCTCAGTTTTATATTTTGTTTATATTGAGCTGAGTCCATACACTTTTATAGTTCCTGAGGTCCAGCGTCTTCTGGAATTGCCTCAGAAATGCTGTCCTGTGGGACATCTACCACAAGAAATCGTGCAAACTTTAAAAACAATCTGAATTTTATATAGCTTTAAAGTCTGGTGTCAAGCAAAGCCACAGACTAATTTTTCAAATTACTAACCCAAATCTAACAAGAACTGTGGTGGTTTATTTACAGCACAAATTTGATTATTGTTTTCATTATTTATGAAGATATGATTTTTCCAGAGGTACAATGTACAACATAAAAAGCTGGTGTTCACTCACAGGCTGTTACATATCAGTAGTCAATAGCCTGGAACTGAAGTTTCATGAAGTTTTGTCTCTCACCAATGCAAGGCTTATATCTTCTATTTCATTTGGAAATTTATGGAAGGAAAATGGATCCCATAACAGGTATTTTCCAGAGCCAATATGCTTGGGATCCAGAAATGTTTACAATGGAGAATCTTGTTTCAGGGCCTTCAAATTCTGAAATTGCCCCTCTAAAACACAGAACTTGAAATTGCTGGAAGGAAGTGACTGTGTCACACTCATCTTTGTAACCTCAGTCCCCAGCACCATGTTGATAATGAGTAGGCCCTAAAGAGATGCTTGTGGATTGAATGAATAATAAATGAATGAGTAATAACCAGTGCCAAGTGTGGAAGTGAGCATCTTGTGACAATCCCAGGCATTACTCGAAAAGACAGCAGGAGCAAGGCAAAGAGACGATCAGGGGAGCTGCAGAGGAGACATAATCGGAACACAGCTTGGGAGATCAAAGAGAAGCTGTAGCAGGAGGATGGAAAATCACCAAGGACCACAGTATATGGCAGGAATGGGTGGCAATCTGCAACATGAGCAGGAAGAGAGCCAGAGCACTGCTCGGAAGTCTGTACCAGGGAAGACAGACACATTGTGTGGGAAAGAGGTAGGGAGACAGCTCTCCATGCACAGGCAGACCATATGCAGCTTGTTAACTTGGAGTTTTAAAAATTATATTTGATATATAAAATTAATAAAGATGATGAAAAATTAAAACTAAGAACAAGGAAATGGATGCAAAGAAGTCCTTAACTACATGTGTTTAATGATCATAACAATTTATTATAAAATGCTTAGAGCTATAGTCGTGCTCATGGGATGAATGATTTTCACGAAATAAAAACAGCTGTGGGGAAATCACAAACTGTAACAGTATCAATAAAACCAATAAACTAAAAAGATGTACCTTGAAGTATTATTCAAGTAGGCAACACACATGCAGTTATCTTTTATGCCATATATGGCTCAATTAAAATGTAATTATGAAGAAATAGACTATATTTTGTAAACATTTGGTATCAGACAAACTTGCCTACGCTGGAAGTTTTTTAATGCGTTGGTATGTCTTGACGTGTATGCATTTACAAAAGTATTGCTTTGCACCTTCTGTATTACAACTTGCTATAGAATAAGAACAGAAAATGCCACATAAATGAGATGAAGGATTCTGGGTTTTATATGAGAGCATCTGTACTATGGCTAATGGAAATGGATGAGTATTTGTTAGGAGTAAAACCCCATGGTAATATAGGACATAGACACAAGGCAAATCTCATATTACAGTTAGAGAAGAACAAACATCTTATTACATATTGTTACCAATATTGCTAGAAGTTTTTTTGGTTTTTAAAAAGAATTAACCAGAATGTGCAAGATGGGTGAATTTTGCTTTTCTTTGAGTATGTGTACTTAATAACTTTTAAAGTTATATATGTTTATTGTATTTGAATATTTTTGTTTTTAGTTTTTATCAAATTATGGTTTTTAACAAATTTGTATGCTTCACTGTTTGTGGAAAAGCACACTCCCCCTAAATTGTTATGTAACGTGATATGTGATCCAACTAATAAATACTTTGCATTTACATAGAATCCTTTTTTGTTAATTTTTTTTTATTTTTTATTTCTTTCCTTCACAGCAATTCCTTGAGATAAGCAGATTAGGTACAATAATCTCCATTTATTTTATAATCTCCATTTATTTTAGAGATAAAGAAACAGAGACATAAAGAAGTTAAATATCTTGATTAAGGTCACACAATTACTTGACTTCCCAGGGCTCAATTCAGTTTCTCTGAATCCTTCTTTGAAATCCTTCTCAGATCTTTCTCCCTCCCATTTCTAGATGTCTCTATCACAAAGTGCTGGATAAATGTTGGCATCAGAGAAGATGAAGGCAGATAGTCAGTCTAATACAGTCAAATAGTATCTGGCACTTGTTAAGTACACATCTTCAAGGCCCAAACAGAATACTTTTCTCATTTCCAAACTGATAAAGTATTAACTTTTACCATAATAATCACATTTACTCCTTCAGAAATAATCACCCTATAACAGAAGTCAAGCAATCATTATTTGGGAAAGAAATAAGCACAAATAAGACATTTTTATTATAAGAAATAAGAAAAAATTGAATAGTGAGATTATAATGGAAGAACTTCAGGTAAAGTACTTGACTGTAGTCTTCATAATGAGAATGTTTCTAATGCATTATATAGATTTTAAGAATATAAAAGGTGGCATCTTCTTCTGGACAAAAGACCATATACCATTCCGGGAATCCTGATCATCTATCACCATAAGCATTCTCCTTTTCTGAAGGTTCCAGCTCATGAATTTTTCAATATCATTCTTTTTCATAATAGTTTTGATTTTTTTTCTTTGACTCTCCATTATGCCATTAATATAATCCCACAGAGGCCTTTTCAAGTAGAACAAGAGCAGCACTTAATTACTGGAATTAGAAATGACAAACATCACAGTTTTTATCTAGTTGATCTCCTCTAAGTAGTTCTCACTGTATATTTGAATACTCTTGAACCTGTGACATTTAAATTTTTACAAAGATTTCTACAATTATTTTTTTAAAGTACTCTTACATTCAATTTCTATCAGAATAAGGCAACTTTTTTTTTCTTTCTTAATATGGGACATTGAGTAATGTAGTAAGAGAAGTAGCCATAGCCACGAAACATTAGCTTTGGTGTCCTTGACCCTGCTCTAAACTTGTTTCTCCTTCATTCATATCAGTAACAATTTCAGATAAACAAATTTATCAGTTAGGGCAGTTGGAATTCTTTAGTTGTAAGTTATAGAAGCTCACTATGACTTACGTATTCTGGAAAGCTTGTTGGAAGGATAATAGGTTGTTCTAATAATCAATAAAAAGATAAACCCCACTGTGAAAAAAAACTGGAACTTTTTTCAAGGTCAACTCTGAGAGTTCAAGTGTCAGGAACTATTCAGATGTCTCATCAAGGATTCCCACTGGAATGAATACACTGAGGTCATTTTCTCTATCAATTTCTTCAAGATTCAAAGCACAAACTATGAAAATATTTTGGCCAAAATTGAGTCAGACAACTGTGATGGTTGATTTTAGGAGTCAACTTGACTAAATTAAAGAATACTCAGATAGCTGGTAAAGCATTATTCCTGGGTGTGTCTGTGAGGATGTTTCTCAGGGACATTGGCATGTAAGTTGGTAGACTGAGTGGGGGACATCCACTCTCAATGTAGGCGGGCACCATCCAATCAATCAGCTGGGGCCCAGATAGAACAAAAAGGCAGAGAAAAGGCGATTCACCCCCCCTCTCTCCTGGAGCTGAGACACTCTTCTTCTCCTGCCCTGGACATCAGCACACTAGGTTATTCATCATTTGGACTCAGCACTTGCACCAGAACCTCCACCCTCACCGCCTTCACCACCATCCTCATACCTCTGAAGGTCAGACTGAAAGTTCCACCACTGACTTCCCGGGTTCTAAGGCCTTTGGACTAGAACTGAGTCATGTCACCAGCCTCCCTGGTTCTCCGCTTGCAGACAGCCTACTGTGGGACTTCTTAGCCTCCATAATCATATGAGCTAATCCTCTAATAAATTCCCTCTCATATATCTGTCTATCTATCTCTATATAACCTATTGGTTCTGTTTCTCTGGCGAACCCTAACTAATATACATACAATATCTCAACTAGTATTAGTCAGGATATCTTCATTTTCGGTCTCATAAAGACTATATAAAATGAGAAAAGGGAATTCTCCTAAATAAAGGCACTGTGCTGTTAGCAAAAGCAGAAGGAATAGACACCAGGTAGCAATAATAATGCATGACCAATACCATAAATCATAATCTATACTTTTTTTTAAAAAAAGAATATATTAGAAGCTAATTAAAATGGTAGATGCATATAAGTCCCCTTTCTTCCATGGCCAGATTTCTAGATCTCAAATTCTATAGTTACTCTATTTCCTAAATACCTACTATTTTTTAATTTCCACCAATCAGGCTTCAGAACCACATTTTTACACAAATCCCTACCCCTAGCTAGCTGATCATTTATTTTTAGTGAAAGTCAATGGCCTTTTCTTTCTCTTCAATGGACTCACATTCTCTGCAGTATCCAATTCTATGACCACAATGTATGTCATGTCTTGATTAATTGACAATATTTTTATTAAGTACTCATGTAGCTACTACTTCCTAAACTGGGAACATATAGAGATTGCTAGACCCTTTATGGGTTCACATTTAATTGGGATAAAATGGGTTAAAAACTATACATTATGTACCATAAGATCACAGAATAAGCATTTATCCACACACAAAGAGGAGCAGCTCACTGGATAAAGAAGGATGGAGGATATTCCAGGCAGAGAAAATGGCATATGCAGAAGAACTGAAGCATAGTATAGGGGGGATAATTCACGGCACTCTAGGAACCGTACATCATTTCAGCTCAGAATGTATGCAGCTGAATTTGTATGACTAGGAGGGGCTTGATTGTAAAGGCATTTATACCACCTATGAAGAAATTTAAGCTTTAGCCTATAGGCAATGGGGAGCCATTGAACATTTTTAAGGCAAAGTAATAATCAGATTTGTGATACAAGAAGACTAATCTAGTGACTACATAGGACTGGGGAAGAATGGAGAGAGGGAAAAAATTTATCACTGTTGTAACAATCCAGGCAAAAAATATACATATATAGATAGATAGATAGATTAAGGCAATTGTATTAGTTTCCTTTGGCTATCTTAATAAATTACCACACAGTTGATAACATAAAACTACAGGAATTTATTCCCTCAGTTCTGGAGGCCACAAGTCTGCAATCAAGGTGCTGGCAGGGCACTGAGACTCTGGAGATTCTGGGTTTTGCCTCTTCTGGCTTCTGGTGGCTGCTGGCATTCCTTGACTATGGCCATGACACTCCATTTTTGGCCTACATCTTTCATGGCCTTCTCTTCTATCTGTCACATTTCCCATATGTGTGTCTCTCTCTCTCTTTTTTTTCCTAATTAATAGGGAAAATGTCTCGCTATGTTGCCCAGGTTGGTCTCAAAGTTCTGGTCTCAAGCAATCCTCCCACTTCATCCTCCCAAAGTTCTGGGATTACAGCCATGAGCTACGGTGCCCAGCCATTCTCATGTGTCTCTTATAAGGACACCTGGATCACTGGATTTAGGGCCCATCTGGATAATCCAGGATGATCTCTTCTTCTCAAGATTCTCAATTTAATTACATCTGCAAATATCCTTTTTCCAAATTAGGTAACATTCACAGATTCCAGGAATTAGAATGTGGACATATTTTTGGGCAGCTAACATTCAACCCACTACAGCAATATAATGGAAGCAGAAAGTGGAAAATGGTAGATTTGATGAAGCATTGATAAAGCCTGTTGAATAATTAATGCACAGAAGTATCCCAATACAGCGGTTTAAGGGAAATGGAAAATTTAAGGATAACCCACATTTCTGCCTTTAAAGGTGTAAGAAAAACTTCTTTTTGTCTATGAGTATCCTTTTGCATCATCTTCTTAAACCACAGAACTCTAATTTGGCAAGGATGAATTTGTATCCTGATAATAATTATGTATTTCCTAAGATTCCCTTGTGGCTAAGGTTATCCTTATGGCCAAATTCTATAAACAGGAGTCTCCTGAATGGGATTTAAGAATGCTTTGTAAGAGATTCAACTTAGCAGACATCCTTTCTTTGCAAGTTTGCTCTTCGCATTCACCTTTCACCTGCCTTCTGATAGGAATAGTGATGTAATCAAGTGTCTCCATGAAATGCCATCTCCAGACCTTAAGTCTGTGAGCCAAATGTGAAGGATTATAGGACTGGAAAATAGAAGGGGACTGAGTCCTTGCTAGTGACACTAGAAATGCTGCTCCAGCCTTAACCTCCAAACTATTTGTTATATGAGAGAAAAAGAAATCAAACAAAAATCTTTATTTTTAATATGCTGTTTTCATATACATTCAGATTTTCTATTGCTAACAATTAAACAGAGTCTGAAAAATATAGGGGATAATCTAATTGATTTTACCATTAGTCAATATTAAAAAACGTTACAGGGGAATGAACATTTGAGATTAAAGATACTAAGTTCATATTTAGACAGTGTTGAAATTAAGATACTGTGTTTTAAGGGCTTAAAACTATTAATACAAACATGGAGTTAAGGAGACAATGTGAGAAATAGATATAAATTGGGAGGCATCATTGTAGCAATGTAGATAATATCACGCAGAAAGTATGTGCTTGCAGAAAAAAAAGGAAAAAAAGCCAGGAAGGAATAGGTAGGAAAAATGATATTTGCAGAGTGACAAGAAGCTGTAGTGAGACAAAGGGAAAACAATGAAAAAGTAATGTTATTGAAGTAAAACAAGGAAGGTTTTTTACAAACTTTTCCTTTCTTTTCAGGACTCTCTTCAATCTTTGACACCTTACATCAATATTTATTGAATGCTTACCATGTATATATGCTTATTGATCATAATCTACTTTTCTCTACATATTTCCATTTACCTCTTTGGAGAATTTATTCACTTTTATGATTTTAACTATACTTTGTTGTTAATTCACAGAATTACATTGTTAATTCTGATCTCTCTTTCCTACTACCTACAATTTTCCTTTCTGCCTATGACTAGTAACTCCAAAACTTTCATAACCCTCTAGGTCCTAAGAAGAAGTTTCATCACCTTTCATTTATTTTGTATTATTTGTGTTCAACTTTGTGTTTTACCTAATAGTATCTGAAGTTGGACAAATTATTAGAAACTTCAAAAAACAAGTTATTCAAATTTACTTTAAAAGAATAGAAGAATCTTGTTTAGTAGGAGTTCATGTTTTACCCTGTCTTATCTCAAATAGGAAATACTTGGAAAAGCAGAAAATATCCTTTCTTATGACTAGATTACAACTACTTTGAAGATTTACTATCCCTCTGAAATTCAACTGCATCAAAAAAATCTACCACAGATTTCTTTTCCCTGAAAACATATGCTAAATTAAAAGTAAAAAGTAAATAAGAATCCGTCCCTGTGATCTGTCTTTATTTACTGGAAGGCATATATTTGGGACAAATTTGTTCTACAACTTGCCCTTGTAAAACTCATTTTAAACAACTAAAATTGCTAATGGTATTGCTTCAGAACAAATTACTCTAAAATTAGTAACTTAAGACAGGCGTTTGAATGGGCTCAAGAGATATGTGTCAGTAATTTGGGAAGGGATTGGCCAGAAAGTGCTCACCTCAGGTCCCTCAGGTGGTAGCAGTGAGTGTTGGTGGGGTTACAGTCACCTGAAGGCTCAACTGTGCTATATGTTCAGATGGCTCACTTCATGGCTGGCAGTGATGCTGACCAGAGGGCCCGCATGTTGACCCACCAGTCTGGTAGTCTCTAGATAGCTGAACTTTTTATGTGACAGATGGCTTTCCCCAGCGTGAGCATCCCAAGAGAATCAGGCAGAAGTTGCAAGAATTTCTGCTAATCTTACTTTGAAAGGAACCCAGCATCCCTTCTGTAGCATTCTTTTAGTTACAAACAAATCACTAAAGCCAGTCCAGATTCAAGTCAAGGGTTACAGACCTCATGTTTTGATTTTTAAATGCCAAAGCATTTATCATTATATTAATAAAAATGTGTTTGCTTTAGATTTCTTAATGAGAAATGCTGAAAATTTTTACAAGTATATACTATGAGATATTTACTATCCTCTCTTTTCTATGATTTTATTTATGGAGAATAGAATAACTTTCATTAGTGCATATATGTTTATGCTGATAACTATATTACATATCTAAAAAAATGCTATAGCCTATTGGGTTTTACCTTTCTACCCTTTACCCTTGAACCAAATTTTAAGAAATCATTAGGGTTAAGCCTCAATTTATTAAAGTAAGAGGCTACCTCTGGGGAGGACAGACTTAAAAAGATGTGAAGGTCTTGTTCTTTCAAGCTGTGAACAGCAGTTAACTTTAAGTTTTGTCTCTGCAGGAAGAAAAAAACAAACATGCCTTCTTAGAGTAAAGGGAAAGGAGTAAAGTGAGGTCTCATGTTTAGACTGAGAGAAATTAAAAGAACTTTCTTCCAGTCTGGGTTAGTCTTGGGAGAAACTTCCCTTAAAAATAGGTGAAGAGAAAACATTAAAAATTCGAGAAATAATTCAGTGAACATCTTTCATTGATTTATTCTAATTTATTATATAACTAATGGCTCTAGGTTTTGATCTTGAAAATATTTCAGAAAATTTTAAGTAAAGATTAAAAACTTTTTAGAAAATTTTATTACAATACATTTTCTATTACTTTTGTCATAATAGCACAAGCAGTTCAGACCTAGCTTTTGTTTTATAAATAAATATATCCTGATATATAATTTCAGCTTCTTTGAATAAAATTTAAATCATCCTTGCATACGTAATAATAGTCAACATTATCTTTCATGTTTGCAAAATTAACTTACATAAAAATATTTATCAATGATCAGCTCTCTCTAAGCTGCCAAACTATTTGGTGTATGAGAAGTTCAGATTCCTGTGTCTTGTTTTGCTACAACAGCCATAACAGAAACACAATAATTCACAACACTCTCCATATGTCTGTCTTTCAAGTGTTATTTCTATACTTCTGGAAGCTGCCAGTAGATGACGGCTCTGTTGTTTATTAATGTAGCTAGGAACAATAAGTACATTTTATTTCTAGCATAGACAAATGATGGTTCCAGTTTTCTGCTTTTCAAAGTAGTCATAATACTTGAAGGTACTTCTTGAGACAATAAAGCCATCAGGCCAGGATTAAAAAGCCAACATCCAGAAGATAGCAAAGAAAAAGTAGAAGATCACCTTGGTCTTTGACATCTTTGAATAGTCAGGTAATGCCTGTCTATATTTGAACTCTTTCATATATGAGATAAATAAATCTCTATTTAGTAAAATGACTTTTTGATGAGTATTCTATTATTTGAAGCAACATATTGACAAATAATAGCATTTTGTTGCAATATTTTAGGCAGTCATTAGAGCAAAACAATTCTATTTGCTTGCCTTGAATTTTGGGTCTAATCATGTTATCTGTTCCTGAGGGATTACTCTATCAAAGTCAACTACATTTCTTTACAGGTAGATCATATTTAGAAAAGAGTTATTGGGGTCAATTAATCCAGGGAGGGACTTAGAGGGCTAGAACCATATTGGGGTGAAGAAAAAGCATAATGGCAAAAAGAAGGTGGTAATATCAATGGCCTTTAAGATTTTCTTTATTTTAAAAAGGTCTGAGGTTCAAGTCCATCAGTCCATAATCCTATCTGAGACATGGAGTCATGCTCAAGAAAAAGTTGTGAGAAAGATGTTTCTACTTTTGTCTTACCCTCTTTAGGTGTGACTTCATTTTACTTTTGAAGCTGCCTTTGATGTTGCCTCTAGCTTGACAGCACTCATTGCAGAAATCTACAAATATCCAGGAGGGAAGCCCACAGCATTCCCTTCCGTCTGCATATTTTTCTGTGTATGCGATTGGGATTCTACAAGTGTATGCATTCTTCTATTCATTCATTCATTATTTTTTATTTTTTTAATTTTTTTTGAGACAGAGTCTTGCTTTGTTGCCCGGGCTAGAGTGAGTGCCGTGGCGTCAGCCTAGCTCACAGCAACCTCAAACTCCTGGGCTCAAGCGATCCTCCTGCCTCAGCCTCCCCATAGCTGGGACTACAGGTGCGAGCCACCACGTCCAGCTAATTTTTTGTTTCATTTTTAGTTGACTGGCTAATTTTTTCTATTTTTAGTAGAGACAGGGTCTCGCTCTTGCTCAGGCTATTCTCTAACTCCTGAGCTCAAACAATCTGCCTGCCTCAGCCTCCCAGAGTGCTAGGATTACAGGCATGAGCCACCACACCCAACCTATTCATTCATTCTTAAAGCATCAATTGACCACCTGTGTCAAGCATTGGACAGGTATCTACACTCATATAGACACAACAGAAGTCTTTTATTATAGGATCTATCCATAGAGTCATGTATAAATCATACAAACACATAGAGGAAGAAAGATTTTCTTGAGTGGGTTAGAGGAGGTTCCACAGTAGACAATTAAACAGGGCTTCACAAAAACGTCACTAGACAAAAAACAACAGATAAGGATGCCTGGCAGAGGTAAGTGTACCTCAAGGCACCGAAGTATGGGATCACTTTGCATATGAGGTCAAAAAGGTGTGTAACGTGTATGAAATCCAAATGTTAAGTAGCCATGAGAGAGAAGCATTGAATGGTGAGAAGAGTCCTGAATGGCACACTGACAATTTTAAACTTTTAAATACATAGTATTTAAATTTTGCTTTGAATTTGAAGAGGCTCACAGAACAGTTTTAAATGGTGAGTAGGAAAAAAATAACCATGGCAGAAATTTGGCTAAGAAGAAAATGCTCCTACGTCCACTTTAGTCTCCTAACCAAGGAAAAAACCTCTTAGGAACATTTTTTTCCAAGGGATTACCCAAATTGCCTCTCTTCTTTCATTCCTAAATTTGGTCCTCTGGTTACTAACAAAAGTCCTTATTTATTCCAACATTCCAGCCAGTGGCTTGATAGCTGCTTCTTCCCATAGAAATTCTCTCCCTGGTATTACCTTTGCTAATCAAAAAACCAGTTTTCCTAAAGAAACCTAGGACTTTTGTCTTCTTTGAGTATTTTTGAGCATTTCTAACAAATAGAACCTGAAAATAATAGCAATAACAGTTATTGGATATTCAAAACCGTGAATTTTTTTTCACATTTTGATTACATTTAAAGCTTCATTGAGTCCATGATAATCTTGCATTTGCTAAATTATTTTAGACTACTAAAAGCCCTTGTTACCATAATTATACTACATGTAAATTTCCTTTTCCTCTGACCTGTTTAAGAGTGAGCCCTTTCTCCACTTAGCACCAATACTGATAAAACTTACTAGATGTCCGGGCATGTCATCTCACGTCTTCCCCATTTCACTAAGTACAGATACTAATCACAGAAATACTAGCTAATGTTAGAAAAGAGCACCACTTTTATTTCGGTTTCATTTTCCCTCATTTGGTCTTCCTTTAATCCTAGGGAGAATAGGAATAGCATAAAGAGAACAAAAGAGATTCCAAAGAGCAGGATGAATTTGCCATAAATGGGCAAATTTATATGAACAAAATCCTAGTGGGGATTCCTTCAGCTGAGTGTCATCTCAGTTTTTATGGGAATTAGCATAACTTAGTGGATTACGTTCAGGTTGACTGACAGTCATTGTGCCTGTGCTTGAATATCTCTGACAGATCATCATAGCAGAGCATGATATAATGGAAAGAACCTGTCACCTGAGAGTCAGAAGGCCTTTGTTCCATCCCAGATCTGACACAAACTTTCTAAGAAAACTGAAGGAGTTGCTTTACCCCCCAGCCCCATGCCTCAGGTGTATCATATATGAAATAGAGTCCACCAGTTAAATTCAAAGATCCAGTCCTTTCATCCTCTAAAACCAAATTATTCTGTGAATACACTTTAAATTTAACTTAGAGCTATAATCATTTTAACTCTGGTTCATTTTTGAAATCATAATAACATGTTATTTAAGCCCAAATCCATCACTAAGCCAGAGAAGTGTAGAGAGGCCTCACCTGAAATGTACAGAAACACTTCTTATTTATTCTGGAATTAACTATTTAATAGCTAGCCGTGCTGTATGTAGAGTGTTACCACACATTTCCGTACAATGTTATTCTCAGAAACTTCATTAATAGAGCAAGAAATAACACAGAAAAGCAGGAAAACTAACATAGACAAGCACTGCACATATAGCAAGAGCCTTTTATATTTGCCTCCAGGTGAATTGGGTTCTGCAACCCATATCCTTCTCAATTTGCACAGGAAAATAGCTGCAGCTGCACACCTAGGGATGATGAGATAGAAATTATTGTCTCCTGGATACCTTGGCTATCTCAGCACAGCATGATCTCTACCACATCCCTCTGTATAGCTTGGTGAGCCCCAACTCTGAGAACATCAAACTCTCCCAAAGCTTTCCATACTTCTGAACTCAGATTGACTTTGTAGGGGAGGTTGTTTGTCTTGTTCTTTTCAGAAGACCCATGCTAATTGAAGTACTGCTGAATATAATATATACATGGTCAAAAACAATATGCACATTTTCCATAGTGCCTTCACTGGATCAGCTCAGTTTTAGCAGACAAACATTAAATTACTGTAACAACTAATTTATCAGTCATGGTTATGGACAAATAAGAGTTAACTATTTTGTTTTTAAATTGATGAGAAGCTATTTATTCTGAAGAATGTATAATCATTCCAGATTTATTTTCAAGTATAAAAGACAAAGCTACCCATAACTCCTCTCATTATTTTGTCATAGTTCCTTCTAGTCTGTTTCCTCTGTTCATTCATTTCTATTATGTGTATGTGGGTGTGGTGTATACATTAAATACAATTGATATATATACTTTTATATATGCCCTCATTATTCAATATTATGTTGTAAGCTTTTCCCAATATTTTAAAATATTTACTATAAACATAGATTTAAAAGTATAGCATGTAGTCTATTATAATAATATTACCAAATTTAAAAATGTTTTCTTTTTTTGTCACTACAATAAAATGTGATATAATTAACAGAGTTTCAAAAAGCTTCCTCCTATTATTCAAGTAGAATATATTTTCAGAGAAATACAAAATATAAAAAATATTAAAAGGTAAAATTACTATATTTTAAATAGAACTAAAGAAATACCCACAATATAATACATGCCACGTGGATCAGTTTCTGAGGGCTGTTGTAAAAAAGTACTACAACCTGAGTGGCTTAAACAACACAAATTTATTATCTCAGAGTTCTGAGGCTAGAAGTGCAAGTCAAGGTGTTAGTTGAACCGTGCTCCCTCTGAAATCTATAGAGGAGATTTTGTTGTCTTTTCCAGCTTCTGGTGTTTTCTGGAGATCCTTGACATCACTCCCTTCTTTGCCTCTGTCCTCACTCCGCAGTCTTCTCCCAGTGTATCTTTCCTGTTGTTACAAAGACACCAGTCATATTGGATTAAGGGTTCACTCCAGAATGACTTGATCTTAACTAATTACATCTGCAATGACTCTATTTCCAAAGAAGATCACAGCCTGAGGTGCAGGGTTTAGGACATCAATGTATCTTTTTTAGGGGACACATTGAACCCATTCATGTAATTTAGAAAACACAGTTGCTGTTTCTGCATATGCTCATGCTATTTCCTTAATCTCGGAAGCCTTTTACTCTTTCTTCATATTTTCACTCCTTCTTCATCAAAGGCTAAATCAGTGCAGCTTCCCCCATGCATAATGACTGCAGTCCCTATTCATCAAGTGCCTATGAAAAACTAGGAACACTACTTATGAAGCACTAAATATGGATTACGACGTCAGCCTACAAAGGTATTTTGTCTTGCAAATTAGATTGTAAATTCTAAAATTGCAAAGATTGGGTTTCCTTTTTTCATATCTGCCAGTGCATATTTGAATGAAATGTGTGATGATTCAATACATGAGTAAATGAATGAAGAAATGGATGAAAGAAATTTCCCACACTCGACTGCACCTTAAGATCTCTGTGAGTTCTTGGCCGGGCGCGGTGGCTCACGCCTGTAATCCTAGCACTCTGGGAGGCCGAGGCGGGTGGATAGCTCAAGGTCAGGAGTTCGAAACCAGCCTGACCAAGAGCGAGACCCCGTCTCAAAAAAAAAAGATCTCTGTGAGTTCTTGCTTCTCAAGGGCTTGGTTTCTCCAGGAATCACTTCTGTCTGATTTTATTTTCAATCTCTCCCTCCCTCTTGTCTCATTCTTATTCACAAACATGTTTAAAGATCTTCCATCTTTAAAATATTTCACTTGATCCCATATATCTACCTCCTATATCTGTTGCTTTGCTCTCCACAGTCAAGTAAAACAGATTATTTTGACTTCCATATTTCCCATTTATTCTTTAAAATGAAAATTATGTTATATACTATATAAACTTTAAAAAGGTAATAACTTAACTATAGAAAACCCCAAGCTGCATACCATAATCTGCCTGCTTTGATTTTTCTGCATTATATTATGTATTTATATTTACATTTTAATATCTCCCAACTGAATATATACTTCACAAATTCAGGGCTTTGCTTGTCGTATTTATCATTATACAAACAGAAGCAAGCCTGACACAATAAATACTTATTGAATAAATAAATGAATAAAAATTTCCATCTTAGAATGTAAACTGAATGAGGGAAGGGACCATAGTTTTATTCACCAACACATATCCAGTACAAAGCTCATAGGAGTAGACTGACAAATAGTTATCGAATAAATGAGTACTTATTCAACATTCATTGAGAATATTTAGCATATATCATAATATTGTCCACTTTTAAATACTGACATAAATAATGATGCTATAGTAGATAAATTAAGTGATCTGATCTTTGCTTTCTAGAAAGAAAAGCATCTAAACATAATAGATTCTTGAGGATTTTAAAATCCCTCTTGAATTAAAAAAAAGAGTTAAAGGGCCTTTTTAGAGTTAGTCAAGGGAATATATTTGTTTCTTGTTTGGCTTTTAAAATGTCTAAAATATCTATTCTATAAATTATGAAGAAGAAGTTTATCCACTTTAAGGGCTTTTAAACTGTGGAACATTTTACTATCTCTGGATAAATAAAGGTATTAACAGAGTTAAAATTTGTAGTTGCTTTTAAAATCAAGGCGGCCTCCAATTTCACAGACAGTATATAGACAAGCTCATATTGTAAGGTGTTAAACTTTACCGCTGATGGTCAAATCTCATGTGTAATAAACTTGCCTGTATAGTCTGTGAGCTCCTTATCTTTAACTGTGCCTTGAGGTATTGGTCACGGCTGGCATGCTATCCTTCAGGGATCCAATCTAGAATGATAAATGAAAGGAAATAGGACATGATAAACACCCAAGAAAAATCAAGTCCAGCAGTACTGCTGTTACAAGAAAATAACTACAGGCTTCCTAATTGCTTTACAACTTCAGGGACACCTGCCAATTACAATTAAAGAATCAAAGACTAAATATTCCATAAATCTTAATAAGGAACCATGGAAAACGGAAGTCAGCAGGAAATATAAGTTGCAGCCTTTCCCAAGAGTTCAATGAAATCTCTCTGTCTGGGCCACTTAATATTATGTACAAACCATAAATCCATAATAAGTATATTACCTAGTGTAAAAGGCAATATCTCTTTGTCAACACATATTTTAATTCATGGTGTCAGAGACATGCTATATTTTAGGGTGAATTATTATCAGATAATAAATTTTTTTTTCTAATTTCATATTGCTGTGCCAACCAGCATGGTTTCCTGTAAAACTTATTCTTTGGAAAAAAGTATTTCTTTGATAGCTTATATTTCTAAGAAAAGAAAGAAAGAGAGGAAAGGACTTGTATCATTATAGTCTACTTTGCATATTAATTCTCTTATTGTTTTTGTGATAAATTCATGCTTTATGACTATACCTCTGTTAATTTCATCAACTTTATTGGTCCATCCCAGATCCTCCAACCATAAGTAGCCATTAATGTGTCTTGGCAAGGGATTCAGATCATTCCTCCACCTGCAGAACTCACCAGATTTTCACACTGTGACATATGAGTTGCAGTTGTCTTGACTTAAGGTGAGGTAATAGAGGGTCATGCAAAGAACATGGGACCAGGAAGCAGACAGATCTGACCTGCATCCCTGATTCTGCCTAAACTTGAACAAATAAAGAAACCTGTCCTGGCAAAATATTCTTCATATTCAAGGCCTTCACGTTTGCTATCCTTCTGCCTTTAACCTCTTTACTCTTAGATCTTTACATCATCCAGTATCTTCTCTTTTCTTTTGAGACATGAGCTCACTCAGTTGCCCAGGCTGGATGGAGTGCAATGGCACAATCACAGCTCATTACAGCTTCCAAGTCCTGGACTCAAGCAATCCTCCTGCCTCAGCCTCCCAAGTAGCTGGGACTACAGGCACGCACCACCATGCCCAGCTGATCATCCAGTATCTTCTTCAGACTCCTCTCCTTGAGAGACTTTCCAGTAGCTTGTATACTCTCTACAAACCCTCTTGTCCTCGCCACCACTACCCCCAGTAACTCTCTATACCATTATTGTGTTACTGTCTGGAATTACTTTATTAACTTGTTTGATATATCACTGCTTATCATCCTCCACTACCATGAAAATCACTGGTTCTCAACTGGGGACAATTTGGTCTTCCAGGGGACATTTGGCAATGTCTATAGACATTTTTTGATTATCACAACTTGGGTAGGGCGCTACCAGCATTTAGAGGGTATAAGTCAGGGATGCTGTTATTATACATCCTACAAATGCATGAGATAGTCCCCATGACAAAGAATCATCTGTCCTAAAATGCCAGCAGTGTTAAGATTGAGAAATTCTGATGTAAATGCATAAGAACAATGCATAAGATTTAAGTTCCTAAATCACCAAGGGCTAGAACATTGCCTAGTATACAGAGTAGGCTCTTGAAAATATCTATTGAAGGAACTTAAAATCATAAGGAAATTGGGAGAAGTCAGCAGGATGGGACCATAAAGCTACTAGCAGAGCTCTATAAATGTGATTTTCCACCCTCTCTTGTACTCCCACATTGCATTCTTAGTGGACACATCTAGCACATGTGTTCATAATAGTAACCTGCCTGGATTCTTCATTTACTTTCTGCTTGAACCTCCAGTTATGCTTCAAACTAGGGCAACTATAAACGTACATGGATAGTCTGATAAAAGGTCCTCGTTTGTGATTCCACTTTTGTTTTTATGACTGATAGTAGCAGATACATTCTTCCTGATTCAAGCAGTGTGTAAATCACAGATATTTGCATCATCCTTGATAGTTACAATAGCTCCTTTCACCATTATATGCCATCATCATTCCTTAATATTTTTTTCTAAGGACAATACAAAAATACACCATGGCATAGAAATTTATCTATATCAGATTTTGAAAATGTATAAGATGATGTCTGTGTTTATGGATCCTATTCCTGCAATCTACCCTCCTTCCGTAATCAGCTGTCAATTTATTTAATCCAATTAGGTGTTTATCTTTCCTGACATTTATATTGGCCACGTAGATTAATATGAGGTGTGACTTTGGTATAATAAATCAGCAAATTATTTTCAATTTAAGCTATCATTTGCTGCCACTAGAAACTGCCTCAGAAAAATGTAAAACACCAGCAGTTCATTATATAGCTAATGTAACAGTTTAGATAATAAGGGTCAACTGAGTTCAAATGCATATACCTATACACTCCTATTATTGTATAATTAAATAACTTATACTAGTAATGCAAATTTTGGTACATATTTAGCAGAGAAAAACTATCATATTTTTGTGCAGCACAATAGAGTTTTGGAATTCTGTCTTAAATTATCTATAATTAATACATGTTTCTCTCTTTGTTCCTAATTGTTTCTCAATAAATAAAACACATTAAATAATGTTTAAGTCTGGATATTTTTTATATTTAGATATTCTATAACCTATAGCCTTACATTTTTTTCTTTTAATCAAGTAATTAAACTATTATATATAACAATGCTTCACAGGAGAACAGTTATTCAAGGTATGACAATAAAATTATGGTTCTGAGGAATTTTAACAGCCATATTAGAAGTGAAACTGAAAGTTGTTATATACTTCAAAGATCTTATGTTAGTAAGCCATCCATTTATTCCACTGCAGTCATTATTTTAATACTATTTTTGATTGACTATTGGAGTCCTTGGCATAGTCACATACACATCCTCAGTTGATTTTTGCCGATAGATTAGATTTTAGAATTAGCCAGAATCCCCTGGGAGTTAGTGAATATCAGAAGGCATTTAATATTTGTGTTGCTTCAAAAGTAAAAGCTAAGCATGGGTATATAATAAATATTAATAATTAAACTGATTTTCCTACATGTCTTAAAAATTGTTCGAAGGAGAAGTTCACAAGAGGATTTTCAAAAATTTACCACAATGTTACTGGCATAGTCTCCTGAAGTGACTTCTTATAAGTACAAATACTATTTAGAAAAGAAAGTTTTGGTAGTTTTGCTTGAAAAAGACTTTTAATAAATATCTATGAAATAGCTCTTATAAATAATAAAAATGTAGCAGACAGGTGAAGTTTTAAAAAATGAAAAAAACTTTCCAAGGAGGTTAGTAGCAAATAGGCAGAAATATTCACAAATGTAAGAAATGAGTAAAAACAGAGAGCAGAGGAAGTTTGAACTAAATATGATATATGTGGCTTTTTTTTGTTGCCAATAGTATAGTAGATGGTAGAAAGTCATACTCCAGGCTTCCTACTTTGTAAACAATTCAGCTTCATAAAGAATGATCTTGATATATATGAAATATTTTAGTTCTGTAGATATGACATTAATGGAGAAACACACGTGTAGTTAAAAAACGTGCTACAAGTTGCATAGACTATACAAATATTACTAGGTTTTTTATTTTTTGGTGGTAAAATTTTAAGTTCCTAATATCAATGGCAGAATGAGCATCCTTACAGTACACAGGTGAACACTGTAAACCCTTCCATTAAACATATCAACCACAGAAACATAACCTTTGCCTTTTCCTTAATTTGTGTCAGGAAAATATATTATCACCATTGTGAGTTTTGCTTATGCAAGAACTAAATTGTAAAATTTACCCTTGGTTTACTCAAAACTAACATTTTTTTTTTCAGGACACAACATTGGTGATATTTTATACCTGAGATGATTTTTAATTAAACGAAGACTACTGTGACAAATTCTTAAAGAAAATCAGTGTAGTTACATGGACACACAAATTGAGCAGTCAAAGATCATGAGTGTGAGTGTTTTCAAAGGCCAAGAACACTGTTCAGTGACCAAAGAGGAAAGTGGGTGGATTAGAGAGAAAAATCTGTGTGAAGATAAAGCAGCTTGAATAAATTTGAACTATAGCAACCTGGCAATATATGTTTCTCAATTTTATAAAGCACACCAAGGAATAAAAAAAGAGAGAAGTGTCAGTGATTCTTTGGTTCTATATGGTCACCATAGCCTCCTGCCATATCCCATCCAGGATGAGCTAATGAGCCCGGAGCTCATGAGATTACACAGTAAATTGAGCGATAGCTGCTTAACTCAGTAGAAAAGAGCACTTTTATTACATGATATCACCAGGCTTTTATGGTGAGCTTTATGAGATCTCACATGGTGATTTACAATTACTCTGTGTCACCAGTGTGGCACTACTGTTGCATTGTTTTGGCTATTAAAGTAACTGCCTCCTGAGCCAATTTGCAAACGAGACAATTCACAAAGCGGCAGTGCTTTGTACTGTAAAAATAGATGCTAGAGATAATTGGGCAAGGTGGTGTCATGTCACTTGTGTGCAGTTCATTAATTAACTGCTTGAAACTGCTATAAAATAATAGCCATGTCATCAGGATGAAAGTACAAGAGTGCAAAGGAATAAAACTTCGTAAGGAAGAAGGCAGACAGAAGTAGCTATTACAAAGAAAACTCAAATGTTTCCTTCCCTTTTAGTACCCATTCTTATTTCCCTGTAGTTACAAACCTGCACTTCAACTTTTCTTATTATTACTTGTTAGTGTTTATTGCATGCTAGATGATGCATGCAATTTATGTTCCCCTCCAATCTGTGGAAGCCGATGGATTGTTTACTAAAAGATCTCAGGGATCATTGCCACAGATAGAGTAATATCCAGTGATTTTCTTCCCACAATTTAGAAACAAGGTTCATATTAAAGACATTCATGAACGTGTCACTAATGGGATTTCTCAAGTCAGCAACAACCAGATATTTAGCAGGTCCAGCTGCAGGTCAAGAAATAAACCGATGTGGGACAAAATACTTTGCCAATAGTAAAGGTCTACACAAATATAATGTCACATTTTAAAAACTGCATTAGTAGGCCTACTATTATCATTTCATAACCAAACTGGTTAATTGGCAACTGCTTCAAGAGAAAGCACCAGAACCATAAGTAAAGATGTGGTCAGTGGAAAGTATTAGAAGAGTAACTCTGTGCATACCACACCAATAATTTTTTTTCTGCCTTTTGGTTCTCCAGCTCCACAGCGACCTTAAACCTCAAGGTATAAGATAGATTTAACAATTGGAAAAGTAGATTTGGGGGAACTTAGCTGAATACGCCTCTGGCTAAAAAAAGTGCAATACCAGTACATACTACACATAGCCTAGAAAAATACAGAAGCGAGTACTTAAAGATATTAAGTTTATTTCTCTAGGAGGATTCCCTCTCTATGGCAATAATGAAAAAACTGGGTCACCTCACAATGGTAATTTTCTCAGAGTTATAGTACACTTGAGTCAATTCGATCTCCTCTTAGCTGAACATTTAGCTAAGGAGGGCAGTGCTAAAAGAAGCAACCCATCATCCTTATCACTGTGTGTAAGGCAGAAGGTGCCTACAGAATGGCCTCCAAGGTCCTGTCAGTGACTGTTCAAGGGCTTAGGCTGATGAAATATTTTCTGTCAGGGCTTATTCCACACCTGACATTTCTCATATTTGATCTGTTAATAGTTATTGCCCACTATGCTGGTTTCAAAGGTCAGATTCATAAAAAGGTTGTATCTATACCAATTGAGCCCTTCTTTAGGAACTTTGTCCAAATATGTGTTATAAGCCATGGTGACAAGTCTCTGATCCTTTCCAGGAGCACACAGATGAGATAGTCCATTCCCAAAGGATCATTTGTTTCCTCATACTTTGATGAAGTTAGCATATTTTTCTAGAAATACTGACAGTTAAAAAAAGTTCTTTAACTTTGGATGATTTTCTTTTATATGTATTTCCATATATCCTTATTAAATATAAAGAGAAATGCTACAACTGTATTATCAAGGAACTGTAACATCATTGGTAGATATTTGCTATAGGTATTATATTAATTAGAAATCATATATTTTCTAATAATAAAAACCAAACTAAGTTTTCAAGAGGAAACTTTTAAGTCCAGAAAACAAGAACAGGAAGAACAATCAAACTGCAGAAATGGTATGGATACAACTGGAGTCAAGGAATTGAACCTCACCAAGAGTTCTCCTATCTCAGTCTCTAAGCGTCTGTCTTATTCTTTCTTAAGTTGGGCCATTTTCCTCAATATAGTATTTGTTTTCCTCATTGGAAAAAAGATAACTCTCTCCTTTCTAGCCTTAAAAAACTGTAAAGACTCCAATAGGTCCAAATTGAGTCTGTCACTCCTTGACCAATGAACCAGGGGATCAGGACAATGTGTGAGTGTGGCTAATCTTGAACCAAGTGGTTGGACTTGGGTAAGAGGTGACAGCAGTTTCCAAAAGAAGTTATGGGGAGGGCAGGGAGAGAAGGATCAGGAAGAGCCTGTTTCCAAAAGAAGAGCCAAGTAATTGTGTCAAAAATTTCACTGAAAACAATACCTAAAAGTCAAAACAATATTTCAAAAAAAGAAATATATTTCATACCTTCTCCTAAAATTTGTATCTTTCACAAAAGAACAAGTAAACACGGAACATACTACCAAACCAAAATATGCATATATGTTGATTTTTACATATATATAACCAGAACTGAAAATGCCCTTGATCTTGTAGAGTTTATATTCTGAAGGATATATTCATATGATAAACCAATAAATTAAAATTGTATGATATCAACAGCATGGAGAAAAATACAAAAGGGAAGGGATGGGCAAGGGGGGATGACAGAGTTAGTTGCTGTTTTATGTAGGATGGTCCAAGGAGACTTCTAAAGGTGCCTTTGAATTGAGACCTGGAGGGAACGAATGAGTCATGCACATATCTCAGAGAAGAGTCAAATATTCTTGAACATAGCATTTACTGTAACGAAGTTGGATTTGAGACTGATATGATGAATAATGAAAAAGTCACTGACCTAAGTGTCACTTTACCTTTAAGAACTTGTGAAATCTTGGGTAAGCATTTTATTTTGGGTCTCAGTTTTTCCATCTGAAAAATAAATACATTGTTCTGCTTTCCCCAAAACCTTAATAAGATCCTTCATTTTATGAAATTGTTTCCCTAGTACCTACTTCAGACATAGCTACCAGGCAGTTTCTATGTAAGTCCAAATTGCCTCATCTCTTGCCTGGACTACCTAACTAGCTTCCTAACTTATGTCCTTGTTTCTTTCCATTCCCCCTATACAGACTACTATCAAGGCATAAGTCAGGTTATGTCCTCTGCTCAAAGCCTCCAGTGGCTTCCATTTCACTCCAGTGAGTGAAAACCCAGTTTCCTCAAAACCTCTGTGAGCCGGACATAATACCTCTGTGTTAAGCACTGAATTGTGTTCTCCCCAAACTCATATATTGAAGTCCTGCTCCCCACTACCTTGGAGATAGGGCCTTTAAAGAGGTAATTAAATTAAAATGGGATTGTTAAGATGGGCATTAATCCAACAGGACTGGTGTTCTCATCAGAAGGGGAGATGAGGACACGGACAATACAGAGGGACCATGTGAGGATACAGTGATGAAGTGGCCATCTGTAAGCCAAGGAGAGAAGCCTCCGAAGAAACGAGACCTGCCAACATCTTGATCTTAAAGTTCTAGCCACCAGAACTGTGAAAAAATAACTTTCTGTTGTTTACCACCTAGTCTGTGGTATTATGTTATGGCCGCCCTAGTACCCTCTCTAATGTTATTTTCTACTAAGACTCTCTTGCTAGTCTTGAACACATCAGACATGCTCCCACCTTCAAGCCTTTGCACTGCTTATTTCCTCTGCCTTAAATATTCTGTCCTCACTCCCTTACTTTCTTCAAGTCTTACTCAAACGTCTTTTTGTTCAATGTACCCCTACCTGACCACCTCCATTAAATATGCATCTTTTTCCCTCACCACACTTTCAATCCTATTTACCTCATTCCATTTTTCCCTATAGCACCTTATCACTTCTAATATGTAACTGACTCATTTTTATGTTATCATTTGCAGCTTATATATCTCCACTAGAAGACAAACTCTGTGAGGGTAGGGTTGGTCACCTATATGGCTCACTGACACACTTTTATAGCCCAGACCCATGCCGGGCACATAGGAGATGTTATGCAATATTTGTTAAATGGATGAACTGGAAATAATAAACTGGACAGTACTTTAATGATTACTTAGTCCAATTCCTTTTTATTAAAATCAAAATGATATTTAATTCACTTTAATAAAATATGTAGTAATTATTTCTAGAAAGTTAACATTCATCTACTTGTAATAAATATTGCTTTTTGTCCATTGAAAATTGATATCTAAAATATGCTGTTTTCTTATTTGTCAGCAATCCATAGAATATGACTTTGCATTCCATTTTCATTAGTTAAGGTATGCTAAGTATGATAACAAATATCCCTTAATTTTCATTAACCTAAGACTACCAAGGATTTTGATGTTGCTTTTTAGTTGCTCACTTCATAGTAAACAGTGAATGCAGGTTGAGGGAAAAGAGTATGGGCTTCCAGGGCCCTAGTCTCATCCAACTAGTGGATCTGCCATTCACTAAGTCCTAAAGGCAAGGAGAGAAGAGTATAAAGAACTTGAAGGAGGATTTCGGGCTAAGAACTGGAAGTGGCATATATAGCATTCAGTTACATTCCATTGGCCACAAGTAGTTATCTGGCCTCACCTGCATGAAATGCAATTATAAAAAGTGCCAAGGTGGCACAGATATTGGCGAGCACTTGCCTCTCATTAATACTAAACATTTTCTGTCACAGGAAGGACCAAGACAAAACCATTACACTGGTGCCGTTTGCAAATAACAAAGAGAACATCATAGCTTTGATTTACATCACAGTTTTGAGTTTCTAGAGATCAAAAATAGAAAACCTGGGAGGTTTTCCTAATCTCTTAATTTTGTTGTTTTGATTCAGCCTTATTTTTAAATGTAAACAAACCACCACAGTATTAAATATATTTATCTACATGTACACTTAAAATAGACTACAAATATAAACTATTTGATACGTGTTCACCACTATTTTTACCTGAACTTTTCCCCATGAGTGCAAATAATTAAGTGTTCATTGTACATCACTAAGCTTTTGAGAGCACAAAGGACAATTTGAAACATGAATCTTAATAGATACTACCCCCAAATTAGTTCTTGGACTGAAAGGGGAAAACCATGAACTGACACCTAACTTCTTCATCTTAAGTACCTTTGTAATAATAATAAATTGTACAAAATTATAGAATTAACTAAGTTTGTTTACTAAAGTTAGTCATTTCTGGGCTTAAAATATGCACAACAGTGTACCAAGGAGTTAAAGAAATCTTTTTAAATTAAAACTTGGTTCCTGGAGTTCAATATCTTACAGTCTATATGAGTTGAAAATACATGATATTTGAAGTTTTTCATGGAAAAAACATGAGTTTCAGAGCCAGACCTAGTGTTGAGTACTGTTGCCAATACTTCTAATTATGTGAGTTTGGCAAATCACTTAACTCTCTAAAACTTAGTTTCCTCATCTGTGAAACAGAGAGTAATAAATCTTACCTTGGAGAGGTTATATATTTTAGAATTAATTACGAGAGCAATTGGCTGAATTCTTGCTCCATATTAGCCCCTGAATACACTATGGCAATTCTTATTTCTCTTTATGGTAATAAATTTTAAGGGACAAATAAGTTGGAGATAATAACTGCAATGAAAGTCAAGAGATACGGGAAATAAAACATAAGCTGAAATAATGAGAAAGGAAGTTTTGAGGGTGCTTGAGCTGAACTTTAAATTATGGTAGTCTTTGAATAGAAAAGGCAAGAACACAGTGGATTTCATTTTGGAAGTGAATATGGGATGTTCAGAGACTAAATGGAGCAACTTAGCTAAAGAAGCAGACATTGACACATTCAGGGATTGTACATGTTGAGCTTACTATGTTGCTCTTATGTATTCTTAAAGATGAATATCAAAATTGTCAATGTTAAAATTTATGAAAGTATAGTTTAATAAAAATGTTCAACAAGTATTAAGAAAAATATTTTATAAAACTAGTACTTAAACATTGTGTTAATAAAAGTCAAATGGAATGTGATAGACATTTATAGACTAGTATAAGAACATTTGAATAACAGCTTAATTTCTTATGTATTGTCCATGCTAACTTTTGCAATTTGCACAATATTTAAAATTAAATAGTGAAGCAGGATATATAAAATTCCTATTTAAAACATCATCATAGGAAAAATTTTAGAATCCCTTCACATTTTATAATAGTTACTATGGGTAAAGATTATTGATTGCAGTGGTGTGAATTTTCATTTATGATGCTTCATTGATCCTAAAACAGAGAGAAGGCAAATATGAAAATGGACAGATTTAATAGATTGTAACTTCCCCTTTCATGACTTTAAAAAGATAACTTGACTTTAAGGAGATGAGAAATGCATATAAAATATATTTTGTTTTCTATGAAGTTGTACTTCAGAAAATATCCCTATTAAAACAAACAAAAAAAATAAGTAAGCCTATAAAGTTATTCTTATACCTTGTTCAAAGGTAGCTATGTGGCCATGGACAGACAAAAAAACTAGAAAAGTATTTTGTTAAAAAATAATAACAATAATAACAACATATTTTTAACATCTATATCAGTGATTATGAAATAGTATTTCAAAACTATCCTTCAAGGACTCGGCTCATTTTTATTCTTAATGAAAGAGTAGAGTTCAGTCTAGATAACATGCATGCTCAAATCATTCATTTACTCTCTCCTCTGGGCTACTCCAATGCCAGTTGGAGGCCTAGACTAAGACAATTCATATGTGACATACCCTTGGTATATCACACACACCCATGAACACACAATGTGAAGTAATTTAAAGTCTTATTTTCTAGGACACATGATATAATTTTCTAACCCAAGGGTATTAAAAATTTGGTAGGTAACAAAACAAACAAACAAGTCTAAAGTTTAGTTCTAGTTTTTGTTTTTTGACTTCACTAACATGACTACGTTATCACATATGGTATTTCATTTCAGCCAAAATTTCAGTCTCTGCTTCATTTTATTTAAATGTTTTAGAAAATTAATTTCAGCCAAGTAATTACTATCGAGGAAACATCATACATATATACATTTGTGACATATGAATTAATGTAAAAATAGATATTTTATTTGCAACCATGTTTTCATATAGAAATCAGTGGGTCAAAAATAGTGAATGCTGAGTTTACCCTAAACCCATATTCCATGAGTATTTTATCTATTAGTAGAGATAACATCTAAATAAAGCAAAAGTATACCAAAAATGGGTCATGTATGGCAGTGTGCCAAAGCAATTATGATACCACAACTGTAGACTTGAATAAAATGGACAGTTAAATTTGACTATTTCTTCTTCTTCTTTTTCTCCTCCTTCTCCTTCTCCCTCTTCTTTGTTTTTCTCTTCTGATTATTTTTGCTATTATTATTATTGGTTATTATGCTTTGTGTTCACAGATTCATTATGTCCATTATGTCTTAGTAAATAAATTTAATACATTGTTAAGCATTACTTGCTGGGGAAATAAAATTTCAATTAAATGGACTGTCATTTGTTCATCTCTCTAGAATATGATGCTATTTATACATTAAATGGAAAATGAAAGGAGGACCTTAAAATCTAAATTTCTTGTTTGGTAAAAGAAGAAAAAAAGTAAGTACAGAGGGAATAAGGGCTGGATGAAGGAAAGGAGAAAGAAAGAAGACAAGAAAGGAGAAAAGGAGGATGAAGAGAGGGAGGACAAGAGCTAATTCACCTAATTTTGTTTGTATGGGAGGTTGATCATTGTCTGAAACAATATACCTTAAGAAGCAGAGGCAACTAAAGTCGTAACTCCTGGATTTTAAATTTCCAGAAAAATAATAGTTGGATAATTTTTAATTTCTTCTTTAAAGAAATATGCCTGATCTTTAAATTTTACTGGTCAATGCTCTTAAATTCTAGACTAATAGAAGACTTGACCTGAAAAGTTCTATTTATCTGCTGGAGAAGGAATGGCAGGTGAGCAGAGTGGGGCCTAAAGTTACAACAATTTCTAACCCAAATAACAATAGCTTAGTCATTATACTGAAGTCTGTTTGTTTGTTTTTTAATCCAGTACTAGATTCTTCCCCCTTTCCTATAACTAAATCTACTGCATCCTAAAAAACTTCTCTTGATTACTCCTTCATATCCTTCTCCCCAACACGCATTCAACCTTTTACCAATGAACAACTCAAACCTCACCATCTCAACCCCACTTTCATTGCTGCCTGAATTCTTGGTATAATCTATGAATTGAACTCCTTATCTTTTTCCCTAAGTCCTCCAATCCACCTTCCATACTGCTTTCTGGATCTTCAAACTATTAATGTTACTCAGTTAATTTTTTTTAATGACAATCCCCTCACTATCTATAAGATAAAATTTACAACTATTGACACAACATTCATTCAAGGATCATAAACCTGTCTCACTGATTCAACAAATATTGTTACACATTCTCTGTAAGCAAAGAACTTTGTTAGATTCTGTGATTATAAAGATGAAAAGACAGTTACTGCCTTCTTAAATTACACAACCAAATGAGGGGACAGAAATGGAAATAATCAAAATTAATTGAGATTATTTCTTACATAAACCTCAATAGCAATGAAGAGAAAACAGCATTTAATACCTCTTTAACCAAGTTGCAGCCCAAATTAATACTTTCTCTCCTTCAAAGTGATCATTATATTCATGCATTCATTCAATAAATATTTATTGAGTTCTTACTATGTGCCAGGTTAAGGAATGGAAAATATATGCAAAAAACGTTTGGTGAATGAATAAAGGAGTGAATGAATTATAGCTTAACTTTAAACACTTTCACATTCCACTGATGGATCCACAGGGAGTTTCCAGAAGGCTGTGTTGCCACCATGATACATCACTAGATTCCCCTTCAAGACTGACAGACATACTCCTCCAGCTTCTCGTACTGCTCTTAGGCAGACAGCTCTCAGCTGCGAGCCTTTTGGGTATTACCTTGTGTAGCGAGAGTTGCTCCCTCTTTACAAGGCAGTCCATATCCAGTGACTATGGATAACCAATGGATATGGCAGTCCATATCAGTGTGAGGAGATAAAAGGCCCAGTCTCCTTTCCCCAATTGAACGGCCATCTCAGTTTCATAGTTCACCGTGCAGTCAGTTGAGGCCTTTGTTGAGACTGTACTGCAGTCCTGCTCTCCCTCTGCCCAGTTTTGTTTCCTTCCCTGTCCTTCCACAGGTGGTGATAATAAGAACACACCCTAACAAACTTCCTGCACACCAATTTTTAACTCAGGATCTTGCTTTCCAGGGAAACCTACCTGTGACATAGACACACCTATTTTTCCCCCTCATTTACCAATTATGAGTTTATCATTCAACATGTACTTCAAATATAGCAATGAGTTCACAAAACTCTGGGTTGGCCCAAAATAATATGATTCTCAATGGGCTAAACAAAGGAATTATAAAAGTTTTATTAACACTTATTGAGGGTTGTCTTTATACATATTCTTCAAATTGAACTATATAGACCAGGACAACATAGCTAATATTGATCATAGTATACTGAAGTTGTCAATGAGATTTTAACAATTAAGGTCATAGAGTCATAATCATTTAGTCTTCCTTTTTAGTCTTCCTTTTTAGTCAGATAATTCATTAACAACTGGGTATTATTAAGAAACTATAAATCTCTGTTGGGGGCTGATTCTGGCGATTATGCCTTAAACTAATCATTCACTATAGCCTGTAATGTACATGTGCTGCATGATGCAGCGGTAACCAGTATTTTCTTCAGACACGGTTACTGCCTTGGGACATAACAAGAGGCCTGAGTTTCTGCACGTAAACAAATGTTGCCCAGCTCCCACACAGTGGGCCCCCGTGGTGGAAGTCTGGAGGACATAAAGATAAGAAGAACATTCCCAAGGTCTGGCCCCGTAAGATGGTTGGTAGTCAAAGACAGGTAAGATCCCTCATGGGAGGGATGACCTAAGACAGGCACAACCGTGGGGGCCTGCTGCTGACTGGGAGAGAGCACAAGAAGTTCTTCTGATGGCTGCATTGTTTAATGTTACTTATTTCGGCCTTGATTTTGAGTTATGTCCAGCGCTGGTGCCTCAAGTAACCGTTTTGAGGTCTGAGACCATGGGAAATTGTTCCCTTGTGATACAACTCTGAAATTGAAGGTTATCGCTGCTATGCTCAGATGCTCATGTACAAGGAACTAACCTTGGGTCTGGGGGGGTATAAAAATAAAGTGACCGGTGCATTGAGCACTCGAGTCATGTAAAGTCTTTTATGTGTGTCTGTGTCATTCTTTTATGTTCTGTGTTCTTCCTTCGTCCTGTAATCGGGCCACGTCAAATCTCTGCAAATATAACAATTTAAATATAAACTTCTAATTGAATTTAAAAATATAAGCAGATCATTTTTACTTGAAATTATGAAGGCTACTATTAAATCACAATGATTGAAATATTCAGAAAGCAGAGATGAATCAATATAGATATGTTTATGTGTTTTGTTTACTAATATGCATGCAGAACCATATAAAATGACTGCAGTAATATTCACTTATTTTGAAGTACCTTGCCTTTTTGAAAATAATATGCAGTATTGAAAATTATGGTAGGTAATAAAACATTGCAAACTAAAAAAAATCACAAGAAACTCTAAAGAAATTATGGCATGTGTATGCTGTTTTTTTCTAAAATATTACTACTGTTCTTCCCACTTTTATATGTATAAAATTATATGAATTTACATTAATATAATTTAGATTTACAGTTATAAACCTTCACCAATAAGGACACTCATAAATTTAATTACTGCTGCTACATTCTTACTTACACAAATCCACATGTTGTGTTTATTAGACCAGAGTTGAAAAGCAAATTTCTTTTTTTCTGAATTATTTCTTTTCCTTTGGTCAAAGTATTACCAAAATTTAAAAATAAGGTTAAAATTTGCCTCCTCTTTAGTACTTAAAAGTTTCATTTTCAAGTTGCTTTAAAATACTCTAAAATGTAATTTTTATCATATTTTAAGAAAGAAAAACATCATCTTGAAGCAGTTACCTATTAGTATTCTGCCTTACCTAGGTAGATTATGGACTTTAAAACTAAACCTGAACACATCTTAAAAAGGTGCCCAAGCTTAACTATCTTGTCCTATAAATATGGAAGGCACTTTGACAATAATTAGATCTCCCTAATACCCATATGGATTAAATATTGCAGTAAGGAAATGGATTGTAAATTTTGGCAACTGAACTTAACTATACTTTCATATGTATGCTTTACCAATCACAGGATTTGGAATTTGAACTGTTGTTACAAACCATTTTTGTTAATTAGAAGTGTCTTCATTTTTTACCTTCACAAGTTAAGTTGCAAGAAGCCCAATGTTTGCCTTGCTTATCTCAAATTCCCATTTGGCAGGCACTGTAAAAACTAACTCCCAAAGAGCTGTCATATGCCTAGAGTCTCCAACTTGGCACAGCTACTAGCTTTGACCTCAGGGAATTTTCCTGTGTGAATCTTCCTGTGGTTTACCTCTGAGAGTTCTCTCTAAATTGAAAGAGAGCAAGAGAGATGGGGAAAAACAACAGCTCAACAAGCCAGGTTTATTTTAAGTGGTACACAAAAACAATTCTCTTGCAGGACCAAACTGCTACAACATGGTCTCAGTTAATTACTCTTCACAAAGTTATTCAGGAAAAACAAGGCCAATTAGCTTGACAATTAAAAGGTGTGCTAACAGCACAACACACATTCATCAGAATTAACACCCACAAATGTTTCTATAGACATCGCATCAATCAAAGTGTAAAAACTATGGATCTTGGGTGATCCTAGTCCTGATTATGCTCACATGCCATACACCGGTATAGGATCTGATCATTTTCTGTTTATCTTATGTCCACCATGGGAATTCTGTCTAACCTGTCTCTTTATAAAAAGGCCAGGGTGACTGAACTAGAAATAAAGGACATCTAAAATTCAAGATTTAACTAGCATAAACTATTGATTATGTGTTTCTAGATGCCAGATAGATCGCAATATTGAACTGTGTAATATGTTTTTCCACGAATTTTTCTATATTATCTTCAGTCATTGCTGAATTTGTAGTATTTTCTGTTTTCACTGTGAGTGGTGGAGAGCTGGAATCTGACAACTAAGCTCCCTGCTTCAAGTCCAACCTCTATTATCTACTAATTAACTTTGGAAAACTGAATTAATCATTTATGTGAACAATTGCCTATATGTCCTCAGATATATTTCCTACTCTGCTCTTATTCTGCTTTTCTATCGAAGGGAACTGCATTTTTCAGACTCCTATGTTTTCTGTGTTCTTATTAAGTGCAGCCAGTGGAAGAAACTGTAGAAAACTAGAGGACAGAATGAGAGGAAAAAGGATGGTATTTCTCTGCCTTCCTCTCTGCTTCATGTAGAGTCTCTGGCAGATTCCTCTTTGGGCAGCCACTAACTCATTGAGCACCTACAGGGTAGACCCACTGTGGTTCCACCTTCTGCAAGATGGCCCCCGAGCCAGACTTTGTAGAGTTGAACATGGCTCTTAGTTCTCTCATTATTTATGTAATTAATTTCCTATATTAAATTCTCTCTTTTTGCAAAATGTCCAGAGTTTTTTATTTCCCTGACTGGACACTGACAGTTACAACTACACATCCCTGCTTCACTTTCTCATCTGTAAAATGGAGTTACTTACAATACCGAACATACAGGGTAATTCTGAGGATTAATAAATGCAACTGTTCCCAAGCTTCAAGGTACATCAGAATCATCTTGAGAGCTAGTTACAGTGCAGATTTTACAGTACAGAACTCCACACCCTCCGAGTTTCTGATTCATTAGGTCTGAAGTGGGGCCCAAGAATTTACATTTCTAACAAGATTTGGGTGCTGCTGGTCCACAGACTGTACTTTGAGAACCATTCATTTTAAGTACTCTATAAAGTTCTAAGAATTAATGCTCACTGTCATCCTGCAATTTTCTTTTGTTCTTCCTAATTACGGATGTAGCTAGGATTTGAAAAAATTCTCAAATTCAGAATAGACAAATAAATTTGAATATAATGAGGAACTTATGTGTAAACATGTTTGTGTCATTTTATGTAGGATTGAATCACTTTTCCAAACATTTTCTTCTGAATATGGTGATCATATATATCTCTCTAGATATGTAGCTAGCTAGATGTGTGTATGTGTGTGTGTGTGTGTGTGTGTCTGTAAATATGCATCTTCCTTCTACTTACTGAACATGATTGGTAAAATACTAATACTTAATAGAGTCCTTTTGGTGAAATTGAGACAGGTGTTTGGATTATATCCAAGCAGTAACTTTTTTTTTCCTCTTAAGGAGAGTATAACTGAATGCAAAGAAGAAGGAAAAAGATAACTAGGAAGAAGAGGAGGAGGAAGAGAAAGAAAAGGGAGGGAGGAGGAGAAGAGTAATGTTATTTTATGTGTGCCCTATTTAATATATAAACTATCCTATCATTTCAAAAGAGTTCTTAATATATTAGTAACAAAGGCTACACAATTCACCACTACATAAACGTGCTGAAGTAGATTATCCAAGTTCTGGAAGTTAAGCATATCTGACCTAGAATTCTAGTTTAAACAGGAAACAGCTGTCTTAACCATTATTCCTGTAAATATGGAAAGTGGTTTGACAAAGATTGGATCTCCTTTTAGCCATATAGCTAATCAAATAAAATGGATTGAAATGGGGAAACATAAAAAGATGTATCTCTATATATACTTAATGTCTATATCTATATGTGTCTATTTACATCTTTAGAATGCAAAGAGGAATTAAAGGTATGTGAGAGGCAATCTCATTATAGACTCCTCCTAGATTTGGGGGATTTTCTCCAATCCCAATCTTTACAACTGACCTATAACTAACATAACTAACATGACAGAAAGTCTTTTAACTCAAATTTTACCTCAAAAAGCTTTTATCTAAAATTTTGCCTAAAGCCATTTTTCCTAAAATTGAAGTTTTGTCCAAAAGAGTCTATGTGTTTTTTTGTTTTTGTTTTTGTTTTATTTTTTTTGAGACAGAGTCTCACTCTGTTGCCCAGGCTAGAGTGCCATAGCATCAGCCTAGCTCACAGCAACCTCAAATTCCTGGGCTCAAGCAATCCTTCTGCCTCAGCCTCCCGAGTATCTGGGACTTAGGCATGTGCCACCATGCGCAGCTAATTTTTTTTTCTATATTTTTTAGTTGGCCAATTAATTTCTTTCTATTTTTAGTAGAGACAGGGTCTCACTCTTGCTCAGGCTGGTCTGGAAATCCTGACCTTGAGCAATCCTCCCACCTCGGCCTCCCAGAGTGCTAGGATTACAGGCATGAGACACCATGCCCGGCCCTCTATGTGTTTTTAATAGAAACAACTATTCTCTAATTTATGCTCTCATATTTCACTGATTTATATAATAAAGTACAAAAAGCATAAACAGCTTTAGAAACAAACATAACTGACTCCTTATCACTCATACAGCCCAACTGGAAGTAGCCCAGTGGTATGGATTTGCTAGATATGGTGTAGCCACTAGTGTTTGGTGGCTGTATTAGTTTTCTATTGCTGTGTAACAAATTACCAAATATTTAGCAGATCAGCATACATTTATTATGAATTCATAGATCATGTTAACTGAGTCCAGCACAGGTTAACTGGGTCTTCTGCTCAGGATCATACAAAGTCGAAATCAAGAGATTTGCCAGCTATATTCTCATCTGAAGTCTTCACAAGGGAAAGATCAGATTGCAAGCTCATTGGGTGCTGGCAGAATTTTACTTGTGGTTATAAGACTGAGTCCACAGTTTTCCTATTAGCTGTCTGCCAGGCACTGCTTTTTCAACTCCTGGAAGGCACACTCGACCCCTTGTCTCCTGGCTGCCTCCACAGGCAATTCACAATATCACTCCTTGCTTCTTCAAAGCCAGCAGAAATCTCTCCTGTCAGGACGACCCAGACCCTTGCAAGGGCTCACCTGATTAGGTCAGGCCTACCCAGGGTAATCTCCTTTTTGATTAACTAAAATCAACTGATATGGGGCCTCAATTACATCTGTAAAACCACTTCTTTGTTATCATACATCATAACCTAGTTACTGGAGTGAAATCCATCACAAAAGTAGCCCCACCCATATAGAAGGGGAAGGGGTTATACAATACATGTGTACCAGGGGCTCAGAATCTTGAGGGTCATCCCAATTCTGCCTGCCACAATGTCTGTGAACATGACTCCGTTTGATCTGCAAAGCTATTAGAGATTGTTAATTAATCTAGCAAGTGGGATAATGAAGATGGTTAAGAGAACTTGCATTCTAGTTATATTTAGATGGTATTATTGACTTCTTATGGGGCACTGATAGCCATATAAATAACTATTCATGATAGCTATCTGGGACTCCAGAAAAACTCCCACAGAGATCATATTTTTATGTTGATATGTTATTTAAAAGATTGTGAAAAAGCTGAAGTCACCATTTAAAAGATGACGTAAAATGCCAATTTAGGCAAATATAAGTTGGCTAGTAAACATAGACATTAAAAGGAGTACTTTATCTCCAATTATTTAGCTATTTAGTTATTATTTAATTATTTATATGTCTATTTACTGTTACTTTTCCTTTGCATAGGAAAATGATAGAATTCTCTGAGCCAAGGCTAGAAACCTTTTAATACCCTCCATACTGAGATCTCAAGAGTTATAATCACATTGATAGCCCCAGACAGACAATTGAAATCAGAAGAATCTTCTTCTTCAAAGGAAAGTAAATGAGAGTCTCCAATTCAAGTAACGAGTTTGAAAAATCAACAGAATCTCTCCCTCTCTTTATCTCTCTCTTTCTCTCTCCTCTTTCTCTCCTCCCTTTCTCTCTCTGATCTCATGATTCTCACTAGGTAAGGTAACTTTTATCCAAGTCTTCCTTGCCACCCCCCATCTATGACTTGTTTTGCGATGACCATAATTTTTTGTCCTACATGGACTTGTATCTATAATTTATGAAGTGATCCTCCCAAATCTCTGGATATAAATGAATCACCTACAAATCTCAGACACAGTGAAAACCTAGGAAGTGTGTGAGCCAGAGAGACCTGGCTTCAAATTTCAGCATCACTAATTTAATTGACCTTAAACAATTTAGTTAATGTTTCTGAATTTTGAAGAAAAGAAAATTAGACCTAACAATAATATATATTAAGTGCCCATCAAATAATTAAATAATCAAATAAAATGTATTACTATTTTTCATTAACTAACTTTAATGGAGCTTTATTCTTCATAAAAGTTCATCTTAAAGAAAATAGTTATTATTTTTTGTTATATTTTAAAATATTTACCAGAATGTGTTTCATGGGTCATTAGGCCCGTAAGGTGTTTCTGGGGAAAAAAGAAAAACAACAGTAAACGGAAGAGGAAACCCCGTATACACAACAGTGATCGAAGAGTCACAATGAACATTATCATAATAAAGACTCTATGTCCTATAAAAAGGAAAATTTTTAATATTTTTCTAAAGCTTGCTGGCATCCCATGGGACAAGCTCAGAGAAATGTTGTTTTACAACTTTAAAAATCTAAAGCCTGATAGAGAAAGATTACTCATGATCTTCTCACTAGAACTAAGAAGAGAGATGTAATGAAACCAGCGAGAAGGAAGAGTATCACTACAGTGAAAAACAAAAGAAAGAAGTAGTTTTGATTTGATTGCATGGTAACAGATGATTATTCTTACTGCCATTCCCCAATATTAATATCACAAATGACACTAGAGTAATATATTATTGAAGAAAAATAAATTGTCATTGCCATTATCTAAACCAGGTGATATACTGCAACACATTATGGCTCAATCTTACTGGGAAAAATGTCTAGAGAACTTGGCACTGTGGAGTAAACTGGAGAGAGCAAACATCTCTACCTCCAGCAGTAAACTTAAGGAGAGAACCGTAAAGATCTTTTGACTGCATTACCATCATGCTCATCATCTTAATTGCTGATGAGGATTCTAATAGAAAAAGTAAGAAAATAAAATAACAATTACATGAGAGAAAAGTAAGGCCAGTAAACACTTTCAAAGTGGTCAGAGGAGGTTGAAGGGGAATATAAAGAAAAAAATAGACCTTTTTATGATGTCCAGATCTGTCCCACAGGACACACAAAAAATCAATGTGGCAGTCTTCAACTGCTTGAGATAAACATGGCACGTGAATGTAGAAATTTAGAACAAAAAGAGCTGACTTACCTTATTCGAGATTAAATTTAATTCCTAGCATTTTCCTTGTCATAACATACCCCAGAAAAAATGATTGGACACCCCTTTTCTCTTCATCCACACTTTGGGCTTCTCGTTACCTGATGTAAGTAACAAAGTAAAATAAAAATAGCAATAAGTGATAACCACCAGCGTGATCTTATAGAACACTTACCTCTCCAGAGCCACAGTTTGCCATCTGATAAAAGGGTTTTAAAGATCTCTGTTAAGCAGTTTATAAACTCAACTGTACAAAACATGTGGCCTTATTAAAAGTTTGACATACTTAGTTAGATGTTTATCTTAATCAGTCCTACCCACTGATTCGGTCTTCCTTGGAACATTGCTCATGTTTCAATCAAACCAATCTGCTGCTACTCATGAGACAAGATGTATTGGATTGATGATTGCCCACAATGACTTAGAATGTAGTTTTTTTGTTTGAAGAAACTGAGCTTTAGACAGATGAAGTATCTTTCCCAGGTGGGTGGTTTGTCTAGTACATGATGGCTTGAAGCTTAGGTCTTCTGATGATGTAGCTTATGTTCTTTCCACTGTACAACTGTGCCTAACTGGGGGTCAGTCCTGATAAACACCAATATGTTAGGTGCAATCTCTCAGACAACATATTACAGAAGAGATATGTTAGTATGTTAGTGTAGACCTGAAGGAAATGGAAATGAAACTAAGGCTGCAAGGATGGATGTGCCATAGACAAGAAAGAAAGAAGATATTTCCTGAAATGGATAGACCTTTAACAGGGGAATATTTATTGTAAGAGATTATCTTCACAGGATATGTCTTGAAGAATAATCAAAACTCGTGTTAGAGAATTAGGAAAATTAATAATAATGATAGCTTTTTTTAATGAGCCCTTACTTTATGTAGAGTGTCATATATGTATTATTTCATTTAATCATCTCAATAACCCTATGAGGGAGGAACTATATATTCTAATCTTACAAATAAGGAAGCTAAGACTCAGAGAGGCTCAAGATCATACTGGGAGAGACTTTTTAAAAACAAATACAAAACACTACTGTGTGCTTGAAGCTGTTGTAAGCTGTTTACAAATGCTAATTTAACCCTTATAGCAAGGTTGTAAGGTAAGTATTATTATCTCCAATTTAGAGAAACATTCCAGAGTGGGAGCCCGGTGCCTGACCACTATGCTACACTGCCTGGAAGTAGTAGAGCTGGAATTCAGACTTGCCCGGGCTTGTTCCCAGTGCAAAAGCTCTGAAAAACTCAGCTTTTTTCCCCTCAGCTTTAAAATTTTTTTTTATTTTTATTTATTTATTTATTTATTTTGAGACAGAGTCTCACTCTGTTGTCCAGGCTAGAGTAACTCAGCAACCTCAAACTCCTGGGCTCAAGTGATCCTACTGTCTCAGCCTCAGCCTCCCAAGTAGCTGGGACTACAGACATTCGCCACCATGCCCGGCTAGTTTTTTCTATGTATATTTTTTAATTGCCTAGCTAATTTCTTTCTATTTTTAGTAGAGACGGGGGTCTTGCTCTTGCTCAGAGACTGGTCTCAAACTCCTGAGCTCAAACAATCCGCCTGCCTCAGCCTCCCAGAGTGCTAGGATTATAGGCATGAGCCACTGTGCCTGGCCAGCTTTAAAAATTTTTATATCGAACGAAATCTACTCAAAGAAGTACAAAAGCAGCTAATTTAGATCACATATGATTGAAACACTGGCAGGCAAACAACAAAATATTTTTGTGACATTATGTGAAACAGAAATGAATTAAACAATCACAAATGGACTCCATCTACTTACCACTTTGGTCTTCACGCCATAATAGTAGTAACAATAATGATAAACCATTATTGTATGTTTAAAGTAGAACTCTCACCATTTTCCAGATGAGGAAAATGAGATAAAGGGAGAATAAGTGATTTCCTCATCCCAGATGAGCAAATTTAATTACTTATTTAATAAGTAATTTAACTAATTACTTAATTTAATTACTTACTTAATATTTACTTATTTAAACCTAGATTTAGGTTTAAATCTAGGAAGTGTGACTCCAAAAACTCCATCCCTAATCCGTAACTTAGATCACAATGATCACAATGATCACAATCCCCCTGGGCATTCAAACTCCTTATGTCTATGCATCAGAACCCTAAAAGCAGCCTGTGTGCCTCCTCTCATTCAAGTACTTTCCTGTAATTTTAATTT
>VBSM01000529.1:60317262-60357272 GCA_008086735.1 Cheirogaleus medius
TCGGCCTCCCAGAGTGCTAGGATTACAGGCGTGAGCCACCGCGCCCGGCAGTAATTTTAATTTTTTAATTAAACTTTCCTTTAATGAATGTTTTTTCCTGCAAATGATTCTCATGATTTTTTTAAAATTCAAAGTTTTACACAAAACACCTCAACCAGCAGGAGAAAAATAATGTTATATATAATGTGAATGAAACTGTGAGCATTTTCTGATTTGGAATTGAACTTCCAGAAAACAACCATTAAGAAAGCAATGTATCATGATTCAAGTATTGACTAGAACAGTATTACATCTTTTCTGGGTCCTAGTAGGATGTAGAATCATAGTCCTTTTGCACTGGGATATATTTTTTCAAATGTTAGCCAGGCCACTGGTATTAATTAGCTACATGTGTATTTTTTTCTAGTACAATTTTTCTGGAGCATTTAAAAAACTTTCTATGTCCAGATATTGACCAAAACTAATGCTGCTAAAGATTGTAAGATTCTAAGAACAAAGAAAAAGGTATAATTAATTGAGTTTTGTTAAAGGTAAAGTGAAAATTCTCCATTTCTACTTAAGCCGTCTCTTTTTTGGGTCTGAATATATGTTGTTTTGAACACTCAGTAAATTCAGCTTTCATTTTAGGTCTAACAATAAATAGCCTTTGACACTGAACAAGGAACTTAACAAACTTATTACCGAGTTTGTTTTTTTCTTTAATATAAAAATACAATAATCCAACAACACTAGACTGGATGAGCTGTCAATAGGCAGGAATGAGTCACTCCTCTCCCTGGCTCCTGGGATTCAAACCCAGTAGATGCCCCCTGTATCAACTGCCGCCCTGCAGTCAGGTTCCACCCCTGTCCTGGTGTGGAATCTGATGCCTTAATATATGAAATAGTCGCTTCCTTCCACTAACATGTCTTCTTACTTGGTAATGTGTCTTACATGGCACAAATTATCAGTGCTTATCATGAATTCCTAGCCTAGAAAGAAAAATTAACAAGTCTTTCATTTGGTTTCATCAAATTGCATCTTGATGGATCCAGGCAGTTTGGGTAAAGTAATTTTCATTATCTGATCACCAGAACATTTATTTTTTTATTAAAAACAAACAAATTGATAGTCTAGTGTGTCATATATTTCCAGAGCCAAGGTCCCGCGCGCATCGTGAGACCGTGTGCCCGACCTAGGCGGATGCCGCATTCTGTCAGCAAAGCAATCTCTCCAGCTCCGTTGCTGTAACTTGAAAGCGTGGCCCTTGCGAAACATTCTGACACCGTGAATTTGAAGTCTCCTTGTACTGTGACTGCCAGAAAGTTTAAAATGTTAAATAATCTCTCGAACTTGCCCTAGAAACTCAAGTTGGCTTATTAAAGTTTTTTTCCCCCTGTTTGAAAAACTTCTTTGTTTCGCTAACGGCAGGTCTCCTGTGTTTTGTAATGTTGTTATTGAACAAGTTTAATGATTTGCTGAGGACCTCATCTAGAGGCATTACCAAGCAGCTCGAGATTAGAAACGTATGGTGGTGGAGGCTCTCCTAGAATAAATGAAAATATTTTATTCAGCTACCGAGAAGGGTCTCCAGAGATCAAATTAGAAGCTAGCTGTGAAGGGAGATGTTTAGGCATGCTCTAGAATTATTTATCAGCATTTTCTGCTTGTGTGAGAATAAGCAGACATTAAGTTTAAATTAAACAAAGGGGGAAAGAAAACAAGTTTTTCAGTAATTTGACTGCTAATGATATTTCTGAATTATTCTCAGCTTAATAGTTTAAGTAATTTGCAATGATAATAATTGTTCCTGCTAAAGCTCCAATAGTGTCGATTTTTTTTTTCCCTTTTTGCCAAGATTAACCCCCTTTAAAACCTTTAATGGACGTGTAATTGCAAATTTATTGTGGGCTTTGTTAATTTTTAAATTTGTTTTCTTCTTGACATTTCTTTTAATTTAATTTAATTTTATTACATTCATCAACAATTTGAGAAACTAACTTAAAAGTCCATTAAAAAGGAATAAATGTTCTTTATGTTGCACTTGTTTGTCTTTATTTATAATGAGGCTGAGCTTGTAGATAGAATAAAGGCAGCTTAATTATTACTTTCAACATTAACGTGCTTTTCTCATGTACTCATTCAAAATAAGTATGCTTTTAGGGTTTATTTGGAAAGAAGTAAACTGTTAATATGAGGTTACAATTGTCCCTGAAATAATTAAATAAAAGACCAGACCATATCCCAAATCAATACACAAGTCTGTATTTTAAATAACATCTAGGTCGTGAAGTCATGCTAAAAGCCATTACACTTTGTTCTTAAAGGCACACTGCATGTTTTCACAAATAATTGGTAACTGAAAACATTTTTGTGTGAAATACAGCAGGTTAATTAACTAGAAACTAAAACTCTAAGTGTTATAGCTGCTTTTCATATTGAGGAAATGTAAATATATAACTCGACATTTTGTCAGCCAGTAAATCATCTTTCTCTCGTCCTGAAGTAAGTCACGATATTAATCATGCACAGAGAAAAGACCAAGACTACTAAAACTTCCCTTGACACTCACTGTTTCAAAGGTGAACTCCTTGAGGGAAACGATATCGTTCCTAGAGACTCATGTTGCATATCTGAATATTCTTTGTTCATATTAACTATTTTTAAAAGGATGTGGTTATCTGTTCTCAAATAATTTCCATTAACTTATTCCATTGTGACTTAGAATTAAATTGCACCTTAAATTTTAAAAAGAAGTGAAAACGAAAAAAATGAGCCAAGGTGAACTAAGGATTCAGTAAAAATATAGTCCTTTCCTGACCAGAGGAGGAAAAAAAAAATCTTAGAAAAAATTTGAATATATATACACATGCACAAATTTCCTGTTTGTGTGATTTGAGAAGACGGTTAATTTGGTATAATTTTTTTCTTAATCTGAAATGCCACAGATGTTAATGACTTTCAAACACTTTCTCCCTCCTCTGCTAATACTCCCAGTGCTTGGGAATCAAATAATTACAAGATGAAGTATTAAAAATTCAAGGCAATACAATGCTGTGAATTAGAGAAAAAGGACTCAGGTGCCGATATAAAAGAAGGGAACAAATCAAACAGACATCATTAGTAGAAATATAGCAAATTCCTTAATATTAATTTATTTAAAAATATTCTTGATATTATTTACATTCATATCTGCTTGTGTTTTTTCCTAAATTGCTTAATTTTCTAACATGTCAGATGTTTTCTTCTTAAGTTTTGTCTAGTAGCAACAGAAGTCCCTCAGATTCCCCCAAAATACATATTCATGATATATAATATGTCTTTTTGTAAGTATGTATTTAGTATGTTATCTCTTTCAAAAGCATAAATACTTGTTTTCCAGTATTATCATGGATATTGACAACTACTTTCAAATATTTCCTACCTTTTTCTTTCATAAGCTATTGTGTGGCTTTCTCCTTCTCCCTTTCCTTATCATAAATCCTGGTATTCCAAGAAGGGTACAGAAATTCCACAAGAGTACACATTCTTATCATTCATGACATATTTGATGAGTCATTATAAGTACCACCATTCACTGCCCTACATCAATCTTGTTCTAACTGCTTACCTAAGTCTTTTAGTAAATACTCAAGTTCTCCTTCAAAGCAAGTAATTAATGTCTTTCTGAGGAATTATTTTTAGATAGCCCATGTGGTGCACTCAAAAAGAAAAGAACAAATTTGAAGCTTGAAACTTGACACCAACAAATACAAATATTAACACCACATTTGGATATAATTATGAAAACTTATCATCAGGATATCAAAAATGCCAAATTTTTCAGAAGAAAGTTCTTTCAACATGACTCAGCCTTTTGGGGAGGAAATTAAAAAGAAAGAAAAAGATAACTCTGTATACTGTGATACACTATCGTTATGTCTAGAGATGGTTGCATATTATGGTAGATCGTTAAATTCTACTAGAATAGGAACTTGTATCATTTCTTTTGGGTATCTCCCACCCCTATACTTAGCATATTTCCTAGGGCATCATGAGCACACCATAAATCAAAGAACCTATAAATCAATTAATGTAGACAGAGGCATTGTCCTTTATAAAAATAGTACATAGTATATATAATATACATACATTATATATATTAACATAGATATGCACATCACTTTGATGTTGAGTATATGATTATTTTCACATTATAAGAGGAAAAGTGTGAGATAAAATATTTACTTCCAAAGAAACTGAGGATGAACAGTACTGGTTAAGGATAAACTTGAAAAGCCATTACAGATACCATCGGTGCTCTGAATAAAGGTTTTGGAGAGTTTATTGATTTTAACTGTTGCAAATATGTATTTATTTTAAATCCTTAGGAGGTGAGGTACTCTTTGACATGATAATCTTTCTAATACACATGTCGGTGTCCTAATATATGACCTGGCCAATCTTCTCTTCTCCCCTCTCTTGGGTCTCTGATCCACATCTTCAACCAGCCCTTTTATTCCATCCAGGAATAAATAGGAACTTTTCGTCACACCTACCTGGTGAAAACCTTCCCATTCCAATCCAACTGTTCATTTCATTGATACATCTCAACATATTTTCCCTTGCAATCCTCACCTGGGATGCCAAGGATTTCAAGGAAAAAAACAACCACACAATGCATCTGATCGGTGCCATTCTGCGTTAAATTGTCTGCAGACTCTAATAGGCCTCCCTTTCATATTTTCTTACTTCAACTTATATCTTCTCCACTTTCCTCAAATATTTTGGCCCATTACCTCACCCCTTATTTTGACAAATGAATAGCTTCCTACTCCAGAGAAATCAGTCCTAAGGAATGCTCTCTGCATCTCATCACCAAACCGCAAACCTTTTTTTTCTTCCTTCCCTCCTATTGCAAATGGGAATGTGCCTTCCCTTAAGTGGAAAACTAATCCCTCTGCATTTGCTCCAGATCTCCACCCTTCCAGCCTGCTCAGAAAACTGACCCTTCTCTCACATTCTATTGGCTTCTTTCCTTTAGCATTTAAGTGTACTGAGGACTCTTTCATCTTAAAAAAATATATATAAGCAAATCAACAAACAAAAATCTTTCTTCAGCTCAAGTTCCTCAGCTACAATTTGACTTCTCTGCTGTAAATATCTTCACGTAGTTCTCTTGTACACACTGCCTCCACCTCCTCCCCTTCTATTCACACCTCCAGGTGCTGCAAAACTCACATCATCTGGTGCCACTACCAAAATGACCAGTTTTGAGTATAAGCAATGCTGTTCTCTGTCTCTTACAGAAGAACTACTTTTGCCATGGGTCCTCTTCTTTTTGTAACGGGTTGTGTATGGGGCATTGGCTAGACAATGTGATGCTTTGACCAAAAAAAAGTTTCAGCAACCATGCATTTGAAGGCAATAAATCTGCATTTTCCAAAAGCAGCATATATATAGATATAATCACTATGTTTTCCATTTTTAAATATCATTGTCCTTAATTAATATATGTTTCATAAATAAAACATGTCTTTTTACAAACTGCACAAGTATAATTAATTGATCAATTATCTTACAGTACAACTTAAAGTCATGAGAAACATTTAATAAAAAATAATTTACTAATCAAATAGAATTAAAAGTATTAATGTATTTCTCCCTCCCATAGGAAACATATATTGTCATATTATCATTTGTCTGTTGATTGCATTTTCTTGAAGCAGAAAGAATTCTAAGCCATAAGACCCTTTTATTCTTCACTGGAAAAATGTAATTCATTTCAAGTTACAGAAACACAGGACAAAAACATGTTCGTTTTTTCCAATTTTTATAGTTTATCCAATTTTTATGACTAAATTTAAAGCTTGGAGAAAGAAGGACATGTAATAAAAATTGGGGCAAACTCCTAACAGTAACCAAGTGAACAGATCTCCTGTATAGCTTCTTATTGATAATGAATTCTCCATTTACTAAGGGAGACAGAGTGAAGCATTTCTTGGCAAATTATATTCTCCTCTGTGCTGCTGCCAAATGAAGTACTTGAACAAGTGCAATTCTACATTCTACGCTTGATGAGAGTCTAATGTCACTATATTTGGAATGAAATATTGCTTAAAAGTTGGTAACATAAATGTTTTGTTTTTAACAAGTCTCAAGTGTTTCTCTTCTCCCTCATTTCTTGCAAATAATAGGCATCAGTTTCTTATAGGAAGAATCTGAAAGAGAATCATTTATGATTTCTATATAAAGTCATTGTGAGCAACCAGATTAGAGGTATTTACTAAAAAAAAAAAAAAAAAAAAAAAAAAGAAAAAAAAAGAGCCCAAGTCTCGAAACATTTCATCATTATGATTTTAACTCATGGAAGACATATCAGGAAATGTTTTATATCCTAATGACAGAAAGAGAAACAAAAATTCACTATATTAATTTCACGTTACTGTAAGCAGAGTAACAAGGCATTTACTTGAAGAATCCAAACTCAGTGGGTATGCCAAGAGATAGCTTCAAAACAAAGATGTCCACATACTTACAACACTCAAACTCTTGCTAGTCTGACTTTTCTTGTACGCTGATTTTTATCACACCAGTCTTCGCTTCAGGGAACAGCATCTCTTCCTCATTCTGGTTATAGAAAAGCAAATTTCTTCTGCTTGGTTTTCAGAGCTCCTATGATCCTACCTAATATAGCTCTTTCTGCAGCCCCATGGATTTCTTCAGTATCCCAAGAATACATCATCCATTTTTGGCAGAAGATGCCAATGTGGAAGGGAGATAAAAAAAGAAAGCAAATGTGGCACCTAACAATAACTGGAAAAACATGCACTTAGGAAAAAGAGATATTTGAGTTTAATCCCAGCTCAACCATTTAGTAGGATTGACCCAGTCTAAAGAAAACACTGTAACTCTGAAGATAACAATACTTAACCAAGGCAGACATTATTTCTAAGGAAGCACCCTTCCCAACCCCTTTACCTGTCTTTACAATAGAATGCTAAAAATGGTAAACACTCGCTTTCCCTGATGCCAGGGATGGCTGTAGCAAGGGATGGCTGTGCAAACAGATCTGACCAATACGATACAAATAGAAATCTGCTTGGCAGCTCATGGGAAAGCCTTTGTTTTCCTTTTCATAGAGATTAATGTCACTGACCTTCCCTGCTCCCCTTTATTTGTGCCTTGAACATGGATGTAATATACCTGCAGCAGAAGTGGTCGTATTTGGACCATGAGATCATAAGACAGTATGCTAAGCATGGAGGCAAAATAGAAAAATAGAGACAGCATTTATTATGTTATTGAATTGCTGCAATTGCACTGACCTGCTTACCTCCAGACTTTAAGATATGTGAAAAAATAATAACCGCTTTTTGCTTAATTGCCACAATTAAAAGTCTATTATTTGTAGCCAAAGCATTCCTAACTGACATACAAACACAAATAGTGTCTATTCATGGTAACTTATTGTCTCAGTAATTTTTTCATAGCACCTTTAGGCCAAAATAAATATCTAATACATTCCATTTTATTAGCTAGTGAAGTCCAAGACTTAATACTTACTTAGATTCTAACAAGTTTGTGCCTGTTGGGCATAGCACAAGTTTTCAAATCTTGGACTCAAACTGCACACTGCCACCATCATTTCCTGTTCTACATAGATTTTTGTGTGGCATTTTATTTTTATTATAGTAACTGCTAAAAGTCAAGCTTCACAAAGATATGATGTCATTGAAAGATATGATGTCATCGTAGCACTCAAACGCTGATACTGAACAATCTTGAGCTACTGGTTATTGCAGTGACATTCTTTCAAAAATCATACCCCTTCACCTTTTTGAGTTTGCCTTGACACAACATTTGGGAACAATAGCACTAATATTCAGAAATGTCACGATGACAAAAAGAGACAATAAATGTAAATAATAAATGGCACTAGCTGGTATATAGTAGCTAAGTAATAAATTTTAAATGTTATTAGAAATATAGATTTTGTGAATTTTTGGAGACACTTTCAAGAGTATCTCCCTATAAATAATTTTAGTCTCTGAAAATAGGAAATTCCTGTTCTTCTGTGTCATGTACGATATACAACATCAAACTAGGAGCGCAACTTCTAATGGATTCCACTGTATACACACACACATATGTAGGTACACATCAATGTAAAAGTGAAAGCAGATGCTGGAATCAAAGGCCCAGCATGACGAACCAAAACATAATATGACAAAGATGCTAATACTCTAAGCTAATTTGCCACTTAGAATTTTATCATAATGCCATATTAATGAGTGTCTCCTATTTGCCTGGGACATGTGAGAGACTTGAGATACATGACTGCATAAATGTATAGAATGTTCTTTGCCTTCCATGAGCCCATATTCAAGGATTTGCTGACTCATCGTTGGATTTGTCATTCTGCAATTATTCTTTCACTTTTCTGTCTTTTCTTCCCCTTCATTTTCTTCCTAGATTACTCTCCCACTAGAACCACCCTCCTAATATGGTGCTTTAATTCTCACTTACCCTGTTTGTATCCATCATAACTAAATTTGAGCATGAGTTACCCCAGAGCAGTACAACTCCGGGGGCCCCATTCATTCTCCAGTCAGTGTGAATGGTGTTCCCTTCAACTTGCTTGGTCCTAGCTAAGTTTGATGACCAACCTCTTTCTCAAAAGGTGAGTCTTTTCTAACAGAAACTGGAATCCAAGCCCTTGTTTATCTGAGATAAATTTTTGCTGCCATCAGCCAGACACAATGTCCCAGTTGCCCACGTACCTCAAGTTTATGACTCTAGGAAATAAGTCTATCTTAGCCAAAAGGGCTCAAGAGCACTGAGCATACTTAATGTGAACTGGTCCATTTCTTTGGAAGCATGAGATGTAATGAAAAATAAATATCTACTTGCTAGGGTCTCTGTCTGCTTGGAGAGCTTCAAGTCATTTCCTGATGTAATAGGAGGTAAATTAGACCATTTCCTAAAAAGCCTCAGGAACCACTGCTTTGAAGACTGGCTAGAAAGACCAGGACAGGTAACAAAGTCATTGGCTTCTGAGAAGAAAAGTCCTCAGAAGGCCCAATCAATGGGATATGTAGTGATGAGCAAAGGGTTGGTCCTTTTTATGAGAAAGTACTGGATAAGCCATGAAACCCAAAGTAGGAACCAATGATGCCGGGTGACTGTAAGCTACAAACTTCTCACCCATGCAGAAAGCACACAGTCTATGTAGGAAGTACTGTATAAAACAAACACATTCAAGCCTACAAAATGCAATCACCTTTGGAGGATTTTCAAATGTAAATAAGAATAACTATAATAACTGATTATCTTCAGTTCCTAATTTCTTAGGCAAATTACTCTATCTCCTGAAATTAATAGGTTAAAAATGGGCAAAATGAGTGATTCAAGTAGGCTAAAAATAGATATCATTCAATTCTTCTTTCTTTTTATCTTTTAGTTTTTTTCTTTATTCCTCATTCACTCATTCTTTCTTTAATAATATTCCTTCCCCACAATTTAGGAATAAAAATGCTGAAAATGGTGGAAGGACTAAACTATATCACTGAATTTGTTTTGTGCAACTTGCACATCCTGCGATTTCAAAAGTAATATCACACATAACTCTTTGCCTACCAAAGTTTCCCAAGATACTTGTCTCGATGGCTTCCATACTGCAAGGTGTGAGGTTTTATTTATTTATAGTGTTAAATTTTAAAACTACATTATTTGATACTGGGTCAAATAGCACATTGACTATATTTTTTAATATCCTACAATTAGAATGAAGTGTGATAAGTTAAACGAAATTCACACAATGAAGAGTTAGTGAACACAAAACATAATTGGTAGTTTAGAAACCCTGAACACCCATATATTTTAAACTCAGCCTATGATTGGCCTGACCTTTTGTCATTCTATTTCTTAATCTGTGAGTTAGGAAAATAATGCCTTTCACTTACCTCCTTTAAGGTGTGGATTAATGAGACAAAATTTGTGATAGGATCAAAGTGTACTAAATAGGTACTATAATTCTCAGGGAACATAGTATGAGTATTTGTAGCATATACAGTAATGAAAATAGAAATGATTTACTCTGGGGACCTTGGCCACATTATCATTAAATTATTTGCATCCTGATAAAAGATTTGCATGCTAATGAGAATGTATTCCCAGAACAGCCTTTCTAAAGGTTTCTCTATAGTTTGACTACCAGGTATATATGATACCATGTGATACAAAGATATAAAACCTCAAAAGGTCTGTGAAGTAAATTATCCTTTTTTTCCTTTGCAATATGCTTTTGGAGGATTAGTGAATGTTTTATTTTAAATTTGCCAGCTTGTTGCTAATGAGTTTTTCTTAACTGTATGGGATTTTTCACCCAATTATTTATTTATTTTACTATCGTCACCTTCCTAAATGTGAGCCAAAGGTCCTTTCTATCTCTGCTTAAATGGATAAAGATTCAGTCCCCTGATAGAAGATAAAAAATACTCTGTGAGAATTCTTTTCTCACTCTAATGTTTTGCATTTGACTTTTATCCATATGCAACCAAAAAGGAAAACAGAAAAGAAAACTCTTCTTTAGATTGCAAATAAGGCTTTGCCTATTTGAGAGAATTTTAATTCATCTGTTCTTGTCTCAAGTAATATTCATTATTCTGATCTCCCCAGAGATGATATTCCCAATGTCTACCTAGATTCAGCTGCTGCAGTGAGAACACACATTTGATCTGAGATTCTGTAGATATATATTGCAAATAAAAATAAGTTGATCCTCTCAAAGGTGTTCTTATACTAGCTAAAATATAACTTGAAAGGTTAGTGGGGAAAGGGTTAGTTCCCAAAAGGAAAGGCTGTTTCCTCACACTTGCTTGTTGGAGGATGAATACGCTAATTGGAAAACTAGAAGTTCTGGGGATTTGCAAGTGGAACAGGTGAAAATGTAACTGGTGATAATTAAAGGCTAATTATCTTCAACCCACAATTGGCCACAGGAGGTTCTTTTGAGCCACATTAAAAGAGAGCCTGAGAGAAAAAAAAAAAAAGACGTACAGAACAACCTACAATTCTTTCATACACCTGTGCTATTAACTATAGGTAGGAACTGAACCCATATAGTCATTGATGGTTGATGGCTGCCTTCCTCTACTACCACTTTCCTTCCCAAATCTGTCTCAAGGATTACTATATGTAACGCAGACCAGCACTAGAATTTATCCAGTTCAAAATCCCTCGGTTAATTAGAAAATACTCTTCCGATATTCTGAAGAACACAATTTCTGACATGCAGTCACTGTATTAACTCTTCCAAAATGCATAGGGATGTAAACTGCTTTTGAAGATTTCCTCTCTAACATTGGTTTGTGCAGGATCAAGGTCAAAAAGAGTAGTCTCTTTTCACATTTTAGGCTGTATTTGGTTTTACTAGGACACTTAAGGGAGATTCCAGGAACTTTCTCCTTGAGGCTCTGCAATTGTGCTGGGTGGAACAAGAGGAGTGTAGGCTGGGGGAAGTGTATCGGCAGCATCGTCATTCCAGGGGTGAGGGCCTATCAAGTGCTTTTCTGGGAAAGCGAGGGAATATTATGTATCCCTTACATTGCCGCTTCCCCCTGAGCATCTAAATGTGCAGGTAACCTGCCTGTTCTCTCTCCCAGAACCTCTCCACCCATGCACATGACCCTTCAAAGCGAACATATTAGTGCATAACTCCACCCCCAATCGGACTGCAGTTGAGTGATCCATAAATAAGCATTGATCCAAGCCAGTAATTAGGGAGAATTGTTCTGGGATCTTTCAAAATGAATCTGAGTGATAGAGATGATCTCTCTCTCAGGTGGCAAAATTTTTGGCATAAAGCACAGAAGCTTGCCAACCACCGTGCTTTCCACCGTGTGAAGAAAGCTGGTCTACAGTAAGAGAATCAAGCTGGCGGACGAGAAGTAACAAAGACTAGAGAAGGAAAAGTCTTGCTACCTTTTGAGCCCCTAATATTTTTGGTTCCAAATGCATCTGTCCTTGTGATTTGGTCATTCAACCCTTCCTGGGAGAGTGAGCCCAAAGCTTCCTTTTTTGCCTAAAGTAATTCATGTTAGAATTTTGACATCTAGAACTGAAAGACTTCTAAATTAAGGCACATGTAAGGCAACACAATTTAGGAACATTAACCAAGATTTTTTCAGTGTTGTTATTGTCAATCCACAGGCCTCCCACCATCAACAGAGAGCAGAGCATCCTCCTTTTTGGCTGGGCCCTGGTTTACAGAAAAATAACAATACACCAAATGGGTTTGGAGAGGTACAAGAGAAATTTGAGGATTTATTTCTTGCCACCTCCTGAGTCTGAGATGACACTAGCACTTACAGAGAAGACCTCTGGTAGTATGGCCATTCTGGAAAACAATGTGGCAGGTTTTTTGTGAAATTAACTAAGCATATACTGTACTACGCAGCAATCTCACTCCTGAGCGTATATACCAAATACACAAGCATCCTAATTAATACACTGCTGTTGTTGCAGGAAATTGGCCACAGTCTAGTTTCTGTCACTAGGGAAATAAATATGTTTAAGTTGGACCATATGAAACTGCTAATATTTGACCATTTTTGAATACAATAAAATATCAATTTCATATAGTTCAACCTAATACAATGTAGTGAAAATATACTATGTAGCAGAAACAAAAAAATATTTGGATCTCCCCACAGCAACATAGATACACCTTAAAACTTAAAGTAAAATATGTTTTTATACATATAACAAATAAATATACAGGGTGAGTTTTAGAGCATAATGTCATTTATATTAAATAAAACTAACATAAAAATATGACATATCTTATCAGATAGATGTATATATAAGAACATATATTAAACACAATGGAAGGAAATGGGAGTGGGGTTCTAGGTGAAAGAGAAAAATCAATTATACAACAAAAATGTTTTGCATGGCTGAATAATGATAATGTGCCATGGCCAGGGGGAAATAAACTCAATTTTCTGCACCTGAAGAGTAATGAGAGTGGGACAGCCAGAAAATCAAGGAGAAAGGAAGAGGACAGTTTCTTGTGCCAGCATGAGTCCTCAGCAGAAAGTAGAAAATGAGGGGAAATTTGTTTAGGAAAGGAAGACCTGAAACAATTCCCCAAGTCTTCCATAACTCTAGGAAAATGTCTACAATTTTTCAGAATGTTGCCCAGGCCCTCTAGGGGGCCAGAAGGAACCAGAATTATCTGAGAGTGAGGGATGCCAGACAAGACAGTCTGTGTGGTGACGGGGGGGACACTGTCAGTATAGGTAGCATGGACAACAGAAGCAAGGGCCATGGTCTACTAAGAATGGAGGCAGTTGATGTTGTAGGAAATGAAACTCATAATCAAAGACCCGACATCATGATTTCCATCTCTGCACAGTCTAGAAGGGGCCAAAGGTTGCCCACAGTTGGGAAAGTGACTGCATTCTCTCCGTCCAAGCCCCATCTAAATCACGTGAATCACACTTAGACCTTCTACCTTTGGGAATAAAAAAGAGAGGGACATCCTTTGAATAAAAACCAAAAATGACTGAGTAACATTAATTTGACTGAGTTTACTTGGTGGAAACTTGAGTGTGTTGAAAACAGAGACTCAAGTTATAAATTACATTTAGTAAAAGAAAAACATTGAAGATTCAACTTTGCACATCTGTTTTGGACTAAAATTTTACCATATATTATATACGTGTATGTATACCAGTTGCTCACTGCCTGTAACTCATTTCAACTATTAAACTTATCTCTGTCTATAAATTCATGTTCAATATAGCATGTAAGTTTTGGCTTTGTATACTATGTTTTTGCATCAAAAGATATTATGGGTGTGCTTGAAACAGAGTTGGAGGTTTTAATTTAATAGACACGCCACTGGTATTTTAAAATAAATAACGCATTCATTAGAAACCGATATGTCAAAAAGCTAATTATTATTCTTGGCTGGTTCTTCACACAGGCAGATTTTTTTTTTTTTTTATGTTTTTGGAGTGTACTTTGCTGTTGGAGACCAGTAGCTTTGCAAATGTGTGCAATACATTAAAAACAAAAGGAGCTGCCTTTTAATTAATGGCACAGCTCTAACTTGATCTAACCAGAGCAGCATCAGGGAGAGCCAGCAATGTCACCCATCCTTACATTCCACAGCGTGTCTACCTTTCACAAAATTTTCTCAGGAGAATTCATCCTGGAGGATGGGAATTCTGAGCCAAAGGCAGACACTTAAAGGATTGAACTAAGGAAAAATTTCAGTGCCGAGTGGAAAGTTTGGCTCTTCAAGTACAGTATTTGAAAAGTAGAATAGAAAAGAAAAACAAAAGAACATCCCTAGAGGTGCATCATTGGTTGATAAAATTATATTCAGCAGTAGAATCCATTTCAATCAAAATTCAAAGCTGAACTCTAATAGAGAGAACATGTGACAGCCGAGATATTCCAGCTGAAGTTACTTTAGAGAGCAATCAGGAGCCCTGGTGCTCAGACCCACTCAAAGTCAAAGGAAGCCCCCAAGGCTTTGTGACACTAGGACTTTGCCAAGCACACTTTGAAATGACTGAGTAGTGGTAGTTACAATATGTGATAATAAAAGCAAAACTAATACCAAATCTAATTTTTTAATTTAGATCTTACTATGTGCTGAAACCTTAAATTGTATCACCTGTTAATCTATCCAGCAGCCTAAATCCCCAAGTCGCAGCTCGGCAAATTACACTTCCAATAGGTTAAATCAGTTGCCAATATTACTAAGCTAATTATTGGAAAAGTTGGGATAAAAACACAGGCTGTCTGAGGCTAGAAGTCTGAGCTATTAATCACTTACATATAGACATTTACATTGGGTGATTGGGTGATGTCTTGATCGGTGACGACGCTGACAGAAAAGAAAAGGAACATTAAGGAGAGAAAAGGTTTCCTTGGAAAAGAAGTGGAGGTCAATAGTGCTTTAACTCAGGACACGTAACGTGTAAAGTGACTGGGATTTCCAGATGGACATGCAAACCTGGAATGCAAGAGCAAAGTCAAAGATAAGAAGATATAGATTTTAGAGCAACATATAGGAGACAGTTGAAGGCAAGAATGATATTATACAGAAAGATAGTTTATAGGGAGAAGTAAGTTGATAAAACCTCAGAGACCATTAGCATTTAAGGAGTATTTGCAGGAAGGGGAATATTTGAAAGAAATCAGAATAAATTTACAGAAACCTGAGAAGAAGAGTATGTATGCACCATAAAGTCAAGGATTTTTTTTTTTCTGTTTTGTTCACTAAATGTATCCCAAGCACCTGAAATAATGCCTGTACATAGTAGAGGCTCAGTAAACTGTTGCATAAATATGTTGATTGACATCGAGTGTTATAGGGAGGAAATTAGTCTTCGCAGTTGAAATGATCAGGGTACAAATCTAGATAGGGTCTCTCAAAAATTCTTAACATACTCATTTCCCAAGTTTATGTTGAACATAATCTATATGCTCAGAAATTTTAAACTAGTTTTAAACAGGGAGAGTTAATGATACCATTTTCTATGATTAAAAAATACTAAATGTTTTAGATATTTCTATGTCCTTAAGTATTTTCAAACTAGTTTTTTAAAAAGGAGATAAGTATATGACTTCCTATGACTAAACAATCCTAATCACTTCAGAAATTTCTGACTACAAAATTCATTTCCTCTTGGGACCAATGGTGGAGTTAATTAATTTCTGAAGAAATAAAAAGGCTTGGGTTGTATTTGTTTTTAGCATTATTTGCCTACTTTTATACACACCTACATGTTAGAGCATTTTCATTAATTTTTCAGTTGGTCTATGATTTATGAAGCAGTTAATATGAATTTAGGAATTATCTGCTTCCAAAAATGCATCATAATTTGTGTCTAAGTAACAACTGTTTCAAAAAAGAAAACCACAGTCATCACTGGGTTGTGTTGGCTGACAAGCCTGGAGTAATTAATCTTTGTTTTCAGTGAATATTTTATTAAATTAATTTTCAAAAATATGTGCAAATTACAGTTTTTAAAAAAGCTTTTATGTGTGACAGTGAAATGTAATGAAATGTACTCAGGCCCAGGCATAAGCACCTGCCAAGATTTGAAAAATGAACTGCTTTTTTCTTCTTTTTAACCCAAAGAAATCCAGGGGACTAGGAATTTGTCAAATGAATAGACATGGGCATGTTTATCATTATATGCTTGAGCACATACTCCCTATTCACCAGAATTTGCTCATGGCACTATGGCATAAAATATTTAGTCTTTGAAGAGAGACAAACTTGGGTTTGGATCCTACCTTTCCTACTTCCTAACAATGTGACTTTGAACAAGCTATTTAACTTCTTTGAGCTCTTATTTCATCAATCATAAATTGGGGCTACTTAGATACCCATTGTAAGGTTATTACAAGCTCCCAGATGGCACAAATTACATGTTTCTTGTCCAACATTATGTATCTGGCTCCTAGGATAGTAAGAATTTAATAAATACTTGTCTTGTTAGTTTGGTGAATGTGTAGGGTAACATGTGCGCTGCCTGGCATAAGAGCGAACTCAACAAATGTATTTCCCTTTCCTTTTCCACCTACACAGTCATTTGCATCAGCCAATATCTTTTCCAAATATTGCTGTTGTTGGAACAAATGTGCATTTTAAGCTTGGATTGTTAGAATAATCATCTCAATCCCCTAGTAGCTCTTTCCCTTTGGAGGGATGTCTCCTACACTAAAAATATTATCATTAGTCACAATTTAATGCACAAATATAATGCTACCCAAATCTTGTCCCCGACTCCTCCATACTAGCAGAAATTACTTTCTTCATTTTCATTCATTCATATGACATTCATAAATTCGGAGTTTAATTATCGTAACAGAGTTGAGTTTTACCAGTGTTTTGGTTAAATAAATGACAAGGCATGGCAGGCAGCTTGCCTTTGGTTGACATGCTAACATACACCTCCTCCTCTGTAAATTCTACTGATGGTTCTGGTGTCAACAGCAAGTGATGTAATGAAATATGCACTGATTGTTATTGAAATTAGGACAACCAACAAGAAAGAGTCAAAAGAAAGTTTATTATTTATCATACATTCAAACTATTATAAAATTGAAGCAGTGACATGATTCAATTTAGCTTTACATAGAACTATTGATCTTGATTTTTGCACAAAGAGGTCCTTTTGGGCTAAAGCTCTACACAGAAAATCAATTTGCTTAAAATGCTTCCTTTTATATATAATAGCTTACTCATCCAGGACTGAAATTCTGCATATGAATAACACTGCAGTCTCCTTCTTGCCAATCACTAGAAGCACTATGTAAATTATAATTGGAATATTATGGCAAAAACCTAGAGGCCATAATCTTTCCACAAGATAATTGAATGTCAATAATGATCCAGGAAAACATTTAAAGCTGCACCTCAGCATGAGTATAAATGTCCTTAAATTTAACTTTTAAAAAGTGTTTCTATTCATCATGCACTGAACATTTGTCCAGGTGTGGAGGAATACAAGCAAGCAGCTTCCCATTGGAAGCATCTTGGTTCCACGGACAGGCTACTGACTTAGCGTTAGGGGTATTGCATTCAATTCTAGTCCAACGGTGTCACTAAAAAGGTGTCACTAACTACAACTAAATTTTTAAAATGTGGCCTGTTATTTAAACTTTCTCTATCTAAGTTTTCTTATTTATGAAAATCCAATTCTATCAAGAGTTATTATAAACATTCTTTACTTTGAAATTATATTATTTAAATGTTATTGAAAATAAATAAAAGAAAAAGATGTTGTATTTAGAACTTCTAAGACAAAGCAATAAAAAAGAATTGGGGCATCCACACAGATAAACACTTACCTCAGGCATTTTCAAAATGTATCCTGTTTTATGTGAATTCAAGATAGTTTTCTTTTAGAAATTTTACCAATCAACTTAGAAATAGAAATTAAGATCTTATATTTTCCATGTGGTTTAATAAATAATATGTTAATTAAATAAGTTTAATAACAGAAATTTCCAGAGTCTGACAAATAAGATTTTTCTGTATTAGTCTGCCTCATATGAACTCTAGGATATTAACATGTACCCATAATTTCACCTATTAAGGTTTACATATAAATTTGATAATTAAAAGAAAAACATTGCTGCTACAAACATTACTTCTCATTGTGACAAAAATATGTTTTCCATGGTCTTTTTAACTCATCTGATATAGACCTAACTTTTCCTAACATGCCACACAAATTATATCTGGACTCTGAGGGAGATAACTCAGATTCCACGCACAGATATAAAAATATGCTTGTTAATACTATGCAGGAGTGTTTCAATTTGCCTATGATCTGCTTCCACTCAATTTTCTTAAAGCTAATTTCAAAATCATTTTCCCATAAAGATTTAATTGGGAGTGTCTCTTCACTACAGATCTAATTATTTCCTACTATACCATGAACACGACATACTTCCGGCCTCATATACCCTAAAGGATTTCAATTAATTCCAGCTATTGTGAAACATTAGGAAAGTAATTCCTAGACATTGTGCAATATGCCTAATTTGTATATATCTAAAGAAATGTGATCTAACATAATCATATTTTACTGGAAGCCAAATAAGGGACATAAATGTGTTATGGAAAGGCAAATCTTCTGTGATTGAAATTTGTTTTTCCTCCAGAGCACAGTTTCTTCAAAAATTATCAGAAACAAGGATTATTCCATTTCCTTATGCATAAGGGGGAATGACTAATCTTTTTAACTCTAGCAAATAATGATGCATTTTAATAAGGCTTTTAAAATCTGAAATTAGCATAACATAAAAAAGAAATTAGACATTTTTATCAGTAACTACATGTAATAACCTATTAATGAGAAAGTACATTTTTCTAAACATTTATAATTTTCTAAATAAATCAATAACTCAGTAAACAAATTAACATAGTCTAATAGTTTTAGTCTAGTTTAGTCCATACTTAATGAAATCTGCTGCGTTTTCAAAATACAATTGAATTGGTACATAGAATAATAACTGAGAATATGGTCTCTCTGGAGTGACCTGCTATGGGAATTTGGGAAAAATTTTTATCTCCCAAATTTTAATATCTTCAACAGTAAAATGCAAATTGAAATATTAATAATTTCTTCATCATCTTCTTCATGAAGTTTCTTGCAATGAGTGAATAAGATAGTGCATGGAATGTTGCTACAAAAGCACCTAGCACTTACTGTGTAACACTGAGGTCAACAGTGAGTAGCTCTTACTCCACACTCACCTACCCTGGAAGTCTTCCTGGGTTGCAGGGAGATTGTACAAAGTGAGTACAGCAGCATTAGCCCTTGACTGGTTCAAGTTAGTCTATTGTGAGCCTGAAAGATTTGAGGCAATCCCAAAACTAAATACCACAAGGCCACACTCTCTTGTTTGCCCTCCCCTCTGGCTGTGGTGTTTGAACTAGATTCCCTGGACACACCTGGCTCACAAGCTCAACAATGAAATTCCTGCTCAATCACTGTCCACCTTGTCTCCTTGTGTTCTATTCAGTATTACCTGGTCCCATAAGATTTCATTTTGTTGTTTAACATTCCACTCCAGCAGGAAATTCTTCTCTATAGTTAACCCAATTCTCCTGATGCAATTAAAGATCATTTGCTCTCTTCTTTAAAATTGATATGGATAAGCTGGTCAGCAGCCTTGGCATAAGAAACTTTGAAATTAAAATGCTAATATGAAGAATGCAACAGCAAACTTTCAGAGTCCAACCTTATATGATTTCGGCATTGCTAAAAACACCAATGGGAGTCTGTCGTACACTTAATAATTTTCAAAACAAAACCAAAAAAAGATATCCAACCAGTATCTCAAAACTCTTTTAGTTAGGGATTTTTAACTCACATGCAATTTAAATCCTTTTGTCTACGATGTAAGCCTATTTTCTCTTGTTTTGTTCTCAATAGATATGGAAAACAGCTACTCATTGTTTCCCCAGTAGTTTTTATCCTTCTGTAAGTTATTCCTCTTCTTTCAAAATCCTTTTTATCCTAGCCTTCTAAAAGAGCTATTTGCCTTCTTTAAATTTGTCTGTCTTTATAAAGGCTTCAAAAATACACATGTAAGTCTGGATGCACTTTTTTTATTTAATAAAATCATTGCGAGTAGATAATATTCCTGTTCTTTCTCATTGTGTGTAACTAGTTGTTCATATATATTGAGAATTATACATACACATATTCCTCCTTAATATTATGTCAAACACACTTCATCTTTTAGGCAATGCTATTACAACTCTGACTTTATTTTCTATGTTCCTCAACTGAGTTTCCTTAAATCATTTTTACTTTTTTTTTTGCAAAAGCTGGCTTTGAGAAAAGCACTTAAATCATTTTTAATTTTATTTTACAACATATTGTTAGTTTGATTAATTTCATTCTCGTAGCTTAAAATGTTTCTTGATGTGTTACGCTATATTTTTGTTGGAATATACTCTTTATTTTAGCAGAGAAAAAAGCTAGCATTGTTTTTCTTAAGAGACAAAGTTAATTCCCCTTATAGCTACAATCTCCTGCTGGTTTTTCAAAAATAGAAGCATGAGGACTCAGTTCCACCTAATTAGCCTTCCTTCACACTCCTCACATCTGTTTATCCACAGCTACTACACACCTCGTTTTCCTAGATTTCCTGTAGTGCTCTCCATTTTCAGGAGACTCATCTATACTATTTCTTTCCACAAGTAAACAAAAGACAAAGCTGATCAATATCTGTCCCTTGAGTGTGTACTTTAAACTGAGTATTACACTCTTGCTCTGAGTCACTTGGAATTGGAATTCACATAGCCAGTAGGCTGGGTGCTAATCAACCAAATCAATATCAACATAGAAAATGAGAAATGTTCATTTTCCTTTTGTTTCTCCTTTTATACTAATCTTCCTTAATTCAAAAAACATCCCCATTCTTTTATCAAGCTTCTAAGAAAAGCCTACAGAATTATTGTCTCTTCTTCACTATGATTTACCACTAAATCCACTTAGATGCCAAATGCTGTTTTGTTGTTGTTGTTATCTATTCTAAATACTTATATTGGTTTTTTCCTTTCTTTCAATCCTGCATTCCTAGTCTTAATATTGGCTTTGATCTTCCATCTAAGTAAGCATACAATAAATATTGAAATGTTAATCCTTATACAGTACTTTTCTGAATGTATTAACTTTCCGATTGTTAATTTTGTACCATTAACATACTTACACTTTTTTGAACAAAATTTGTCAGCTTAAGTTCAGCTACTGAGTCTTACAAATAATACCATCAATGTAACTATTATCTTTTCTACCTTTTCCCAGTAATGTTTAATTTTTTATGTTATTTCTATATTGAAAGAATATAGGATTTGTCAAAGAGCAAAATATCACTAAATTGAGTTTCAAAGATCTCATTGGCTTTTATTAGTGATTCATGAACCAGGAAGCATCCAATCTGCAAAATAGGAAGGAGCTGTGATGAGCTAAACAGAATGAGTGAGTTTTATAAGCAGAAAAAAGTGGAGGAAAGAAGGAACAAGGAACAAATAAAAATTTGGTCATTTCAAGGTTACTTTCCTTATAGGGCTGTAAGAGAAATTTTGTTGGCATAATGGGATTTGGCTATCATCTCTCTCCTGATTTCTTGGAAGGTCAGATCTTACAAGTAAACAACTTAGGTATCTGCTAACGTGGAACTTCAGCATGAGTGACTCTATTTGGGGCCTGCTGTCTTTATTTATTTATTCTTTAATTTACCTTTTCTTTTCATTCTAATGTCCACATTTGTTTTAATCTCAGTTTTGCAGTTAAATATATTCTGTGCTCATCACTCATCTTTTTCCTATCTACACACAGTCATTTCTTGGTTGGCAGAGTTTAATACATTGGAAGAGTCTTTATGATATTTTTGGTGAAATAATATTGTCTGAGTACTTGAATATTTAACAGTGGTAATTCTGTAACTTATATACTTGAAGGCAGCTTGACAGGTGAAAAATCCTTAGCTCTACTTTCTTTCCTAGTGTTTTGAGTATTTTACTCTATTTCTGTTGAATTTAGTATTTCTTTGTAGAAATCTCAGGCCAGCATAACTTTTTAAGCTTAAAAGTGACTTAACAAATATTTACAAATTATATACTTAATAATGGGTTAACATCCCAAGAACTTGTACAATAAAACAACAACAAACTTGATTAAAAATGGTCAAGGAACATGAATAGATGTTTCTCCAAAAAAGATATACAAATGGCAAATAATCACAAGAAAAGATGTTCAATATCACTAATCCTCAGGGAAATACAAATCAAAACCACAATAAAATACTACTTCAAACCATTAGGATGGCTGTTATCAATGAAACATAAATTAACAAGTGTTGGTAACAATGTGGAAAAGTTGGAATCCTTGTACATTGCTGGTGGGCATGTAAAATGGTGCAGCTTCTATGGAAAACAGTATAGCAGTTACTCAAAAAAATAAAAATGTAATTATCATATAATCCAGCAATTCTGCTTCTGGGTATATATCCTAATGAATTGAAAGCTAAGACTTTAACAGGTTATATGCAGACCCATATCCATAGTAATATTATTCACAAGAGCCAAAAGGAAGAATCAACCCTAGTGTCCATCAATGAATGAATGGATAAACAAACATACATACAGTGAATATTATTTAGTCTTAAGAAAGTAAATTCTAACAAATGCTACAATTTAGGTGAAACTTGAAAACACTATGCTAAATGAAATAAGCCATTTATGAAAGGAAAAATACTGTATGATTCTACTTATATGAGGTACCTAAAGTAGTCAAAGTCTTAGAGACAGAAAGTAGAATGATGGCTTCTAGGGGCTGGACCGAGGTGGAAATAGGGAGTTATAGTTTTATGGGCACAGAGTTTCAGCTTGCAAGACAAAAAAAGTCCTGAAGATAGACCGTGGTAATGGTTGCACAACTTGAATGTATTATACTTAATGCCACTGAATTGTATACTTAAAAATAGTTACAACGTGAAATTTTTTGTTATGTATATTTACCAGAAAAAAAAGCCTATCTTATTTTTTAAAAAGTACACTGGGCACTTATTGTTTTTTAATTAAACAATTTACTTCTAGTAATTGACAATAAAAATATTGAATCTCTAAAACAAGAGAAAAAAGTGACTTGAAACATACGCTAGAACGCTAAAAATTAAAAAAAGACTGACCAAATACCAAATGATGTCAAGGTGTCATTCAACTATTAGGTTGGTACAAAAGTAATTGTGGTTTTGGACTCGGAATTTTACATCATTATAACTAGGCTCTTTCATACCCCCACCATGCTAGTGGGAGGTTAAAATGGCAGCCACTTTGGGAAAAAGTTGATAGTTTCTTAAATATAAAGTTAAACATATGTATATCCTGTGACCCATCAGTTTCACTCCTAGGTTTCTACCCAAGAACAAGAAAGACATAGACAAGAATATTTGTGGAAGTTTATTCATATTAGCCCAAACCTAGAAACAACATAATGTGCATCGACAAGAGAAGAATAAACTGATATGATATATTCTAACAATGAAATGACATTTAGCAATATCACAACATGGATAAACCTCCAAAATATTATGTTGAGTTAAAAATATCTGCCTCAGAATAGCATATTATGTGTAATTCCATCATATTGTTGCCACCAACCAGGTTCAGTTGCCTGCTGCACAGAGAAGAGCCAATGTACCGAGACAGTCAGGGTTGCAATGGAGAAAGAGTTTAATAATTCCTGATAGGTCTAAGTGGGGAGACGGGAGAACATAATTTGGGAGACAGGGTTTTTAAGCCTAGTTTGGCAGGCAAGGGATTAGGCAATTAGGTTTGTTAATTGGGGCAAACTTATTGGGGTGTAAAAATCATCTTCTTGTGTTACTTCAGTCCCTGGGGTCACAATTCCAGTTGAGTCAGTTTCTTGGTATGGGCTGCTGGTCTGGGTGGGTCAACCAATCCACTAGAATGCAGGGCCTGGAAGATATCTTAAAAACTACCTTTAGGTTTCAAAAAGGTGATGTTATATACGGAGAAAGTTAAGGATTTTTATGGACACCAGCTATGGGGAGAAGTTAAGAATCTTTATGACCACCAGCTGGCGGCTCCAGTGTGGCATTTATAGAGAAGCAAACAGGGATAGTGACTATATTGTCATTATTTTTAACTAAGCCCTAGCCACAGTTCTCACTTCAAACCACTTTTTGTTAATTTGTAAGGACAGTTTCAATATGAAGTGCTATATCGTGATAGAAATAAGAACCGTGATTGTTATAGACAATGTTGAAATGTTGACTGGAAAGAGGCATGAGAAAACTTTAAGTTGTAATATTTTCTGTATCTTGATTGGGGTAGTGATTACATGGGTACACACTCATCAAAAATTTATCAAATGGTACATATATATTTTCTATATTTTATAGTATATATATTTTACTTAAAATAATGTTAGGCACAAAACAAGTAATGATCTTTTGCCTTGTTTTCCCAAAGGACTTTTTAAATCTTAGAAACACAGTTGCTGTTTTAAAGTATATTTCTGTTAAGATCCAATCTCAGTCATGTTCCTCAGAATGTGGTGTGTTCATTTACTATGTGGATGAGATTCTTTTTTTATTTTAGAAATATCCATGAATTGCATATTTAAATATGTGATCTATTTCTTTTTTGGGGGTTTCTTCTTCAAACTTCGAATATATTATACTGTTTTTTTGTCTTTTAAAGAATTTTTCCTAGTCTTTTTAAATTCTTTGACCATACGATTCCTCCAATCTCACATGCACTACCATTATTCCACTGAAACAGCTTTAAATAAGATTATGGTAACTTTAACAATACCAAATCTAATGGAAAATGTTTGATTTATATCTAAATTGATCAGCATTTTCATCTCCTTTTGAAATTAGTATCTTCCCCTTGGCTTCCTGAATAACACGTTTTTAGCTGTTCTCTATCTCACCTTTCTGTCCTGTCCTCTCTCTCTTCAGCTTTTTAGGCAGATCTTCCTGTAGCCAGTGTTGGAACATAGAGCAAACTCAAGACCTTTCCTTAGAGCTATTCTTTCTTCATTCCACATCTTCTTCCTAGGTGATCTCATCTACATATATCTTTATTTACCACTTATATTCAGATGACTCCAAAATTTATAGCTCGAATCCAGACCTCCACTCTCAATTTGTAGACCTTAATTCCATTCTTGTAATCTCCATTTAAATAAATCAAAGGCCACTTAAAATTCATATTACTAAAACAAAACCAGAAGTGGACTTTTTTCCCAATATTCATTACTGCAGTAAATGATTCCATCTTCTATCAAATTAAATAAGCCCAAACCCTAGGAATCATCCTTGATCTTACATAACCCACCCACCATATCAAATCTACTATCAAGATTTGTTGATTTTATCTATATATTTCTCAAGCTTATTTTTTTCTCTTTAAAGCCATAGAAACTACATAACCATAGTAACTATTCTAGTGCAAACTCATAATCTCACAGAGGTACAACAGCCACCAACTACACTGCTTTACACATACCCATTCTTGTTTTTCTCATGTCTAATTTTTATAGCACTCATAGTCATTGTTTTCCTAAATAAATTTAATCATATCACACCTCTACTTAAAAATCTTCAATGAATTTTCATTGACCTTGAAGTAAAGTCGGAAATCCTACAAGGCAATGTGTACTTGGTTTCCAGTCTATTAATATTTATCTAACTTCATCTCAGAATGGAAAAACCTTTATTTTCTGCATTCCAGTAGCACTGTTTTTTTTAGTTCCTTACGTGATTCATCCTACAATTTGCCGCAGAGATTTTGAAAGTTGTTTTTTTCTTTTTCTGGCATGAAATGTGTTCTCCCTTTCTTAATTTAGTTTACTTTTTCTCCCTTTCCTAATTTAGTTTACTTTATGCTCACTTTCATTTCTCATCATGAATTATTACGTTTTAGGGAAAAATTTTCAACCCTACTAATCTGGTCAGAATCTGCTAATGCATTATTTCATTGCACTATGAAAGTCTGCTGCTAAAATTACAGATGTAATTTTATGATTTTTTGTTTAGTGTGATCATTATATCAATGCAAAGTTCAGCCACCAGAGTTTATACCATTTTTGAGAAGAAACTATGTCTTAGTCCATTCAGACTGGTAAAACAAAAGTACCATATGCTGAGTGGCTTATAAACAACAAATATTCATTTCTCACAGTTCTGGAGGCTGAGAAACTCAAGACCAAGGCACTGGTTGATTGGGTGTCTGGTGAAAGCCCATTTCTCATACAAGGAATCTTCTCATTGCATCCTCCCATGATGGAAGGAGTAGGGCAGCTTTTTGTGGCCCCTTTTGTAAGGACATTAATAGTATTCTGCCCTTATGATCTAATCAGTCCCCCAAAAGGCTCCACCTCCTAATACAATTGCCTTAGGTGTGAGGATTTTAACATATGAATTTTCAGGGAATACAAACATTCATACCATAGCAGACTATTTGTTTTTGCTTATTCTTTGCTCCTCAGAGCCTAACATAGGGCTTGGTATTTAGAAAGCACTCAATAAATATACGTTGAATAAGTAAATAAAGGATAGGAAATAATCCAGAATATTATAAGTTGGGGCCACATTGGAAAGAGTGTTCAACACAAGTCTAAAGAGTTGATAAATAATTTGGTGGGTAATAGGAAATCATTGGAAGGTCCTGGGCAAGGGAATAGCATGAAGTGAGCTGTTCGTTAGAAAGATTAATATATTAATGTTTGCACAGTTGGTGGAGAATTAAGGTAAATTAGAAGTTAATATTTATCATTGAGCTAAAAAATAGCAGATACACAGAAAATAGTAGTACAGCGAGCCCAGGTAGAAATTTCCTTTCACTGTGGCATTATGTGTGTTGTAAGAAGTAGAAATGCAAATTAAAACAACATTATGATAATACCACACAACTGCCTAAATGGCTAAAATTACAGACTGACAACACTATGTTAGCATAGACATAGAACATTATAAACTCCTCTATGTTTCTGGTGGTACTGTAAAGGGAAATAACCACTTTGGAAAATACTTTCACATTTTCTAATAATAAGAAGCATATATTATTCTGTGAATTATCAATGCCACTCTTAAGTATATGTCCAAGAAAAATAAGAATGTATGTATGTACACAAAAATATTTGCACAAATGTATTTATAGTGTGTATTGATAATAGTCAAAAACTAGAAACAGTATAAATGTCCATCAATGAGAATAGGTAACTGTGGTATGATATATTCACATAATAAGTAAAAGGGAATGAACTACTGATATATGCAATAACATTGATGAAATTCAAAAACATGTTAAGTAAAACAAAGTAACATAAAAAATACATATTTTAAATGTATATGAAGTTAATATCAGGCAAAACTAATCTTTAATAATAGAAATTAGAATTTAAAATTAATATATTAATATTAATATTTGTAGTGGGTATTAACTGGAAAGGGGAACTCTTAGGGGTTGTAGAAACAACCTGTCTTGATTGAGAATACATGTGTGTATGGCAAAATTAATTCAATTATTTATTTAAATCTTTACATTTTACCAAATATAAAATGTGCTTCAGTTTTTTATAAAGTTAAATATGCTTACAAGTCTCAAAGGAAGAACTATATCCATAAATCTAGATCAAATAATAATGAAACTATCAAGAAGGTATGAATAAAAAACATGTGGATGTGGAAAAGAGCTAATGGAGATTCAGAAAATGAGAAATATATCAATTAAATAACAGTTAAAAGAAAATTCAATAAATATTACTAAAATCTACATTAGGTATAGCTAAAGAGAAAATTAATGAAATGGAAGATAATATAAAGGAATTCACACAAAATGCAGCACAGAGATAAAAAATATGAAAAGACAGTGAAAATGGACAGAAGATAAAATTGACAAATTCTACAATGAGTCAAATAGGCTCACAATTAAGAAAACAGATTTGGAGCCAGGTTATCTGAGTTACTTTAGACGTGTTCTATAATATCACTACCTCAGTTTCTTTATGTGTAAAATGGTAAAAATACTAATTTTTACTTCAAAGGATTATTATGAGATTAAGTTAGTTGAAACATAGACAATGTTTAGAGAAATGGTTGGCAAACCATACCATAAACAGTAGATGCTATTATTTTATGGCAATTTTTGAAGTAGAAATAGATAGAATGGCTGACCAGTACTATTTAAAATATAGAGGCTAAGATGTCTTCAGAACTATAGAAAAAAAATATGTTCAAATTAAGGACCATTACAAATTTTCAGCAGTGTAAATAAAAGTAAATTCAAAACTATCAAAGATAATACATATTAACTACAAATAAATAATTATTGTCCTAATGGTAAACTCCTAATAACTGACCAAATGACATAACTTCATTGTATTTAAGCAGTAAGAAGAAAAAGGGCAAATGTAGATGGAAAAATTTGTTTGTATGTACCAATAATGAGCTAAGTTATCGTAAAATATTTTGTTAAATTAAATAACTATTGACTGATAGACGAAAATTAATTTTTAGTTAATTCAAAATGATTTGAATATCATTCCCAATTATACTAACAAGAAAAATAAGAAAAGGAATATTTCTGTTTGAAATTTTATTAATATTATATATAAATAAATATGTATGTTAAAGAGTAATTATTTTTCTAAACAAGCAGAGCAAAATAAAAAAAGAAGTAGTTATTTACATCAAATAAAAGAAAGAAGAGAACAAAGCTAAAAAAAGCCAATTAAAATCCATTAAGTCAATAGAACTAAATGACCAAAATTTATATGGATTAAATTTCTACATGAAAATTTAGAAATTAGCTTGAGATGTGTGTGTTTGTGTGTGTGTTTAATCAAGTTATATTCTACATTAAAATAGCCTAGAAAATAAAGAGATGGAAAAATTATTGATGCAAATATTTAAGAAAAGCTACTCTACATTACAGTATTAATTTTAGACAAAATATAATTTAACAGTGAATGCAATGACAGAAATAATGGGGATGCTAAATATTGAAAACTGCAGAGTCCATTGGCAAGAAATAGTAAGCTTAAACTTGAATATTCACAAAGGAGATTCTTAAAAAAAGCAATATAAAAACTTAATGATTTCAAAATAAATATTGACAAATCCATCATTACACTTAGAGATTTTAATAAACCATTATCAGAAACTAATGCACCAAGTTGGTATTTTAAGCACTAATAAAATATTTATAAAATTTGACCTATCTATCTATTTACTTAGAGATAGAAGTCACTGCAGCCTGAGACTTCTATCTCTAAATAAATAGGTAGATAGGTAGGTAGATATATAGATAAGCAAGGTAAATATTCAACTTCAAAATCTGGAAAAAGTGCAATAAAACATACTCATGGAAAGGTAATAGAAGAAAGCAATAAAAGTAATACCAGAAGTAAATAATGTAGGAAAGAAAGACAAAAAGGAGAGAAGCTCAATAAAACCAAAAGTTGATTCCCAGGAGAACCATGTAATAGATGAGCCTCCAGCAAAACTGATTTTATAAACTAGAAGGCACAAATATTATTATAGAAGTACAGAAAGAGACATAACCACAAATATATAATATCATAGAAGAAAACCGCATATAAACTTATAATAAAAATGAAAGTAAGAATGAACTGGACAATTTTGTAGAAGATATGAATTTGAAAACTGATAGAGAATCAATAAAAAACTGGTATAAATCAGTAATTATTAAAGATATTATTTTAGTAATCAAACATCACTAATCTAATACCCAACAATGAATACAAAAAGCCTAAATTACCTTGAAAGAAAGTTTTGTCAAATTCTAAGGAATAAATTTTCTTAGATTATAGAAGTGTTTCAAAAGAAAACAATACAGAAGAAGTCACCCAATTCTTATAGTGAAATGAAAGAAACTTGAAATCAACTGGAAAATTATATTAAAATTATTAACCAATCACATTTATTTATATAGGTCAAAAACTTGAAATAAAATTTAACAAATAAAATCATAAATTGAAAAAGAACAATAATATTGACTCTAGACCAAATAAGGTTTATCTTAAAAAATGAAGCAATATTTAAACCTCATAAATGTATTCATACAATTCACCTTAAATGAGTAAACCATAACATTTTGCTAAGTAACCTTTTTAAAAATTGACTAATGGGGGAAACCCAGGAATAAAAAAGATTAATTTAAACAAAATCAGACAATGCCATATTTAATAGACAACTCTAGTAGCATTCCCTTTGAGATCTATAATGAGAGAAGGATTTCCAATATTAATTCTACCACTTAATATTTTCCTGAAATTTTTAGCTAGTGCATCAAGACAATTAAATTTAATACAAGTTATAAAAATTAGAAATAATGATATTGCATAATAAGGTAATTTTCCATATATAAAATCCAACAGAATCTATGGGCAAATTTTACAACTAATAAGAAAGGTCTATTTTAGTTTTCAAAAAGAAAATCAGCACAAAAATATTAGAGCATTTCTATTTAATCATCTTAACTATGTGGAAATTTAATAGAAAACATGCTATTCAAATAACAGCAAAAACTTTCTAGTACTTTACTATAAATTTAAGGAAAGATGTGTGAAACTTTAAGGATAAACATGTAATATTTTTGAAGGAAGCAAAGAAAGATTTGAATGAATGTAAAGGTGTATCATATTTATGAAAAGGAAACATAATAATAAAGATGTCAAATTTTACAAAATTAATCCATAAATTTCTTGAATTTCTAATAAAAATCCACTACAATTTTTTAGCACTTGAAAAATAGAACCTATTTATAAAAGCATGTATAAAACCAAAGTGTCAAAAATCATGTATAAAAGCAAAGTGTCAAAAATAGCAATGAAAAATATGCAAAACTAATACAAGAAGGAGAATTTTCACTACTTGATATTAAGATTTTTATGAAGTTATAATAATTAATATAATATTTGCAATTTTATATTTGCATAGAGATAGAGAAATAACAAACGGAGAAAAATCAAGAGTCAAGAAATAGAGCAAAATATGTAGAGGAATTTGGCAGGCTGTTAAAAATCTTTGGGGAAAAGATGGCTGGGTAATTTGTTTGCATATTAAAAAATTAACTTATGCCTTTCAAAACAGAAGCAAAAATAACTCCAAATAAATGAAAGTATTAAATGTGAAAATAATTAAACATATTAAAATAAATATAGAATATCTTTCTGTCATGAATGTATAGAAGAATTTCTTCAACACAAAAAGACTACTAAAATGAGTAAAATAAGTTCTTTAAAAAGTAACAAAGTAAATAAGAAAAGTATTAAATTTGACTACATTTTTAAAACAAATATTTGGACCTTGTCAAGTCAATAAATTATTGTTCAAATTAAATTATTAAATTGCTGAATATTGGTAAGAAAAAGACAAATGGCTCATTTTTTAAAAAAGTACTGAAAACTATGAACAGGCAAATCACAGAAACAGAAAATGTAATGGTCGATAAACAGAGTGCCAACCCCACTATTAACCAGGAATATTCGAAGTAAAATAAAATGAAATACTGTCTTTATCTATCAAATTAGCAAGTATTTTATACTCTAATGATAGCAAGTGTTTGTGACAGTGCAGAAAAATTGGAAACTTTTTGCAGTGTTAAACTAACAAAAGAAAAGAAATTTCAGCCTATCAAACAGACTGTGTATATTAAGCAACAGTATGATGTGTGGTACACTTATTTTAATTCCTACAAACTCTGTGACCAATTAGACATCACCCTAGATCCTGAGTATCAGAATATCCAGCTCCTCATTTATGTTTTTATCTTTCTCTTCTCTGCCAGATAAAGGCCACTATATGGCCCTTCCTTTTCATGATCTGTTTCCCACCATTATATTTAGCCTCTAAAGACAGCCTGCAAAAGCCATTAAGGGATACTGATGTTCCCTTCCTCAGTGCCTTTCTTAAAATCTTTGGAAAGGAAGGGTTCTCTGGGACATTCCGGGGGAGACATGGTTTACAATAGATGAGAATGTTTTGTTCCAAAATTCCTATCTCCCAAAGCTTTCAGATATTTTCTTCTACAACAAGGGTAGGAAAACTTTTTCTATAAAAGGTCAGATAGATAGTAAATATTTTAGGCTTCTCAAACCAGATACAGGACCTTCCCCATTCTTGTTTCATTGTTCATTTATGTAAATACCCTCTAAATAGGGAAAAACCATTTTTAGCTTTATGACTGTAAAAAACAAACAAACAAAACCAGGCTGAGGGCTTGATTGATTCAGGAGCCATAGTTTTCTGACCCTATTCTATAGCAAAAGAAGGGAGTTCTAGTATCTCATTCTCTATTTGTATATTTCTAGGAATTTGTCCGTTTCATCTAGGCTATCTAATTTGCAGGTGTACAATTGTTCATAGCATTCTCTTATAATTTTTTTTATTTCTGTAGGATCAGTAGTAATGACTCCTCATTCATTTCTTATTTTAGTTATTTGAATCTTCTCTATTTTTCTTTGTCAGTCTAGCTTAAGGTTTGTCAATTTTGTTGATACAAAGAACAAAATTTAGTTTCATTGATTTTCTCTATTGTTTTTCTATAATTTTTCTCATCTCTACTCTAACTTAATTATTTTCTTCATTTTACTGGCTTTGGGTTTAGTTAGCTCTTCTTTTTTCTATTTCCTTAAGGTATAAAGTTAGCTTATTGAATTGAGATTTTTCTTCTTTTTTAAGGTGGGCATTTATTGCTATAAAATTTCTTCTAAGCATTATTATGTTTGCTTAATTCCATAAGCTTTAATATGTTTGTGTTATGTTTAATATGTTGTTTTAATATATTATGTTTTTATTTTTATTCATTTCTAATCTCCTTTGTATTTTTTGCTTTGATCCTTTGGTTGTTTAAGAGTGTGTTATTTAATTTCCACCTATTGATTATTTTTTCAGTTTTCCTTCTGTTATCAATTTCCAGCTTCATGCATTGTGTTTAGAGAAGATACTTTGTATGACTTCAGTCTTTTTAAAATTTAGATGGTTTTATTTTACATATATCAACTATATGTGTCAAAACTTTTCTAGCAAACTTTAGTGAACCATACACTATGGAATCAGAAAAAATAAACAACCAAAATATGACAATAGCATTTTTCTCTTGTCAAAGAATACCTGAAATGATATCCAGGCAGAATTAGGAAGAATATAGAAATAAAAAGATACTAACAGACTGGAGTTATCAGAGAGAGTCAAGAAATCACAGGTCATAAATGTTTAAGATTGAACGAGAAGAAAAACTAAGAAGTAAAGAAATTGGAATAAAGTAAAGAAGAGGTAGAATATGAGGTGAGATATAAAGTGACAAGATGATTCCAAGTAAGACTAAGTTCCTTCTAGCTGCTGAGTGGTATAAAGAGATCACTTTGGATTTTAAATCTTTGGATTTGAGGACATTAAGAAATTCTATAGAGGTCTTCCATTTTCAGTCAAGATGGGGTGACTGGAACCAGATTTATCCTACTACCTAATATTTTTTTAAAAACTGGACAGAATATATGAAACCATGGTTTTTAGATGTTAGACAGTAGACAGTGCAGAACAGTGATCCCTGAGAGAGAGAATACCACTGAAAAGAGCTCTATGATTGTAATTCAAGAGAATATCTAGGTTGCAGCAAAGAGATGTAGAACCCAGGTATAGCCCAGAGGTTATCCTGTGTTGAGGAGACAGAACTGTGAGGCTGAGAGTCTAAAACAGCTGAAGTTGTGAGGCAGAGAACCGGAAAAGAGGTTACTGCACAAAAAGAAAGAGCTATAGAGATCTACTGATGGTCCTTCTTGAGTCTTCAACTGAGTACTGATCAGCACATGTACATAAGGAAACTACCTAAGGAAAAGAACTACCCTGAAAGAGGAGAGGGAAAAGTCTGTAAAGATCACATGTGGCTGGGAATAGTCTGTGTTCTCACCAACTATAGCAGAAAACATCATAATTCACAGGACGTAATGTGATATAGTCAAGAGATGCCTCAGAAATCTGCCCAAAACAGCCATACATTAAAACTTACTCAGTTCTAATCATTCTAAGCTAAATAAACAATCCTCAAAAGGATCAAACAGTTTTGAAAGTTGGAGGACAGGCAATATCTGATTTCCAGATCTTTTAAAATTCTATAGTAATCAAGACAGTGTCATATTGGCATAAAGATAAATAAATAGGTCAATGGAACAGAATAGATAGTCCAGGAACCTGCACACATATATATTCAATTGATTTTTGACAAAAGTGCCAGGGCAATTCAATGGGAAAAGATAATCTTTTCATGAAATAATGCAGGAACAATTGAAGAGTTAAATCCCAAGAAAAAATAATTGACCCTGGCTTCCTACCATATACAAAATATTAACTTGGAATGGTCATACAGAGAATATAAGAGCTAAAACTATAGAACTTCTAAAAGGAAACATAGGAGGAAATGTTAGTGACCTTGGATTTGGCAAAGATTTCCTAAATACAAGACCAAAATACTTTCTGTAAAAGAAAAAAAATCAATAAATGGGTCTTCATTAAAATGAAACAGTCATTATTCAAAGGAAATTATTAAGACATTATTAAGAAGAGAATAGATAAGCCAATAGTAAAAAATATTTGAAAAACATATATCCAACTTAAGATTTGAGACTAGAATATATTAATATAAAGAACACTTACACTTAAATAAAAAGACAACACAGTGAAGAATGAGCAAAATTGTTGAGCAGAAAAAAAGTATAAATGGAAAATGATACATAAAAAGATGCTCAATAACATCGCCATAGGAGAAGTACAAACTTAAACCACTATTAGAAATCACCATGCATCACTAACATAGCGAAAATTAAGAGTACGATCATACAAAATGTGACCATACAACTGAAACTCTCACGAATTTCTGGTAGGAAAAAATGATGCAGTTTGGAAAAGAGTGTAGCAGTTTCTAAAAATAGTAAACATATCCAACCCTATGACCCAAGCTAGGTATTTACCCAAGAAAATGAAAGCACATATCCATACAAACACTTAACATATGAATGTCCATAGCAGCTTCATCTGTAGTGGCCCAAAATTGGACAAAATTGGAAACAACCAAATGTGCATCAGCAAATAAATGAAAAAAATTATCATGTATCCATGCTCCATGCAATGAAATAATACTAAACAATAAAATGGAATAAACTAGTTACATGCCACAACATAAATGAATCTCAAAGTAATTACGTTGAGTGAAAAGAAGCAGCCCAAACAAACAAAAAAAATAGATAAAATAAATATGTATGATTCAATCTATGTAAGTTTCTAAAAAATGCAAAATCATTCACAAAAGCTAATTTAAAACAGTTTCAGCAATTCTTACCCGATTAGTTAACCTTAAAAGCAGGTTCTTTCAATGAAGTGCTAAGAATCTAGTATCTCATTTTATCAATTATACACTCAAGAAACAGAATACTACCAGAACTATTTTTAGAGTGTACTCAAAGATTGCTCCCATTGTCTGAGCTCTGCCTCGACAATCATATCCCTCAGACTCTCCTAGCAGTGTACTCTCTATTATGAAGCAAAGATGTAGTCAGTGTGTTTACATAAATATTTAAGTCCCATAAGATCAATGAGAGTTTGGCTGAAATTGAAATAAAACACAAGCATATACAAAATCAGGTAGTAATTACACCTTAATAAAAATATACTCAAACTACAAATGATAGAGACAATAGTACTTTAAATAATCAAGAAACTATAAACATTCCTTTAACAAACATGTTCCAGGCACTTTACTAGACAATTGGGATAAATCAGTGAAAAAAGGGATGAAATACTTGCTTTGGAGGAATTCATATTTTAACACACTGAGGCTGACAATAAACAATAAATATATTAATAAACAAAATACAGATTATGCTAGAAGGTCATAAGTTGTTGGAAAAAAACTATAGAGCTAGAAAATGGAACCAGAAGGACAAGCAAGGAGATGGAGGTTAAAATATTGAATAGTATGAATAAGGTAAGCCCCATTCAGAAGGTGACATTTGAGTAAAGTGTTGAATGAAGTGAAGGATCCAGCCGTACAGATAATCAGACCAAGAGCAAAAGCCCTAAGGCTCCTGCAGTGTTCACTGGGAGAAAGGAGGAAGGATGGCTGGAGAGGAGGGAACCATGGGGAGAGTAGTAGTAGGTGGAAAGGTCAGAGAGGCTATGAGGCGAGATCACGTAGACTTTTGTGTGCCATTGGCTTTTTACATTGAGTGAAATAGGAGCTGTTAATGGTTTAGAAAAAGGCAGAATGTGATCTAGTTACCATCTTAAGAAAATGATTCTGGCTGCACTATTGGGAATAGGATGAAGAGGGACAGAGATGGAAGTAGGAAGACAGGAGGCGATTGCAGTAATTCAACGGAGATTTAATGAGGTTGAGACTGCAATGAATGTAATGAGGAGGTGGATGTTTGGGGTGTGGAGCTGAGTAGAGTATTTTATAATGGATAGGCTGTGGGTTATGAGGAAAAGATGGTAATTAGGGATAGAGTTGCTATTCATTGAGATATGGAAGTTGCTATTCGTTGAGATATGGAAGACTGATTTATCCCAATCGTCCAGTAAAGTGCCTGATTGTGGGCACACATCAGGAAAGCCAGCACGGGAAAACTTCCACTCTATGTAGTGGGTACCATATGCCTTGCACAATACCAGTTGATAGGGACGTAAGAGTGAATAAAGCATAGTTTCAGCCCTTCAGGGAATTCACAGTCAAGTGGGCCAATTAATAAAACAGACTGGAGATGCTTCAATCCTGAAGGAAACTGTCTATGAGGGGTTTATGCCCAATGTCTAGAACATCACCAAATCTTGGCATACTAAAATGTAGAAAGTAAGAAAGTAAACTGTAGAGTTAAATTTCTGACCAATTAGACCCCTTGACCCAATCAGTAGCATAGTAATGAAGCTAATAGAATTATTACTAATATTAAATAATAAGAAAGTATAACATGAATGTACTAAATATTCCCAAGTGCTTTATATCCTGTACTTTATATATTCAAGTATTAGTGCAAGCTGAAAATATCATTTCCCAAAATGTTTAAATAAATGCATGATGTAAAAGAGACGTAAGTGAAATTTAGAATTTGAGAAAATATTCTTCCTTTGATGTCGATCAAGTTTGGCAACCATTTCCATTTTCTGAGAACCTTGGATTGAATGAACTATTGGCTTGACAACAATTACTGTGTTCTAAAATAAAATATTTTGTTTAGATTATGGAAGAAATCCAGTATTATATAAACAATTCAGAAAATAAAGACAAATACAAAGAATACCAAAACAAAAAAAAATCATTTTTAATCCCTTCTCTCAGGGTTAACTAACACTAATATTTTAGTGCTCATCCTAAGATAATATTTGAAAAATGCATATTTTGGAATAAATATAAATACACACACTTATATTATTAATAACATTTATCAATTTCCCTCAGATGATATGGAAGAAAAAAATGATTTATGTATTTAGACCACATATTGACCAAAAAATTGTTGGTTAAGGTAAAAATAAACATTCTAAAATAAAAGAATGTTATTGTCAGAAATACATTTTAAGGGAGAATATATCATTCAACTCAAAAGAAGTTGATAATTCAATGAAAATAATATTAACTATGGGAATACTTTATCTTTCTACAAAATTTGGGACACCTATACATCAAATGATATAAAATTCAGTGTTTTATATAGGTCTTTTCAGTATCAACTTCTTATATTACAAGATCTGAAAATGTATGCTTTGTATTGATCATAGCCACATCAACTAAAATGTCATGGCCTCACATATGTATATATGTACTTGTCCATGCGTGAGTGTCTTTATATATGCGTGTGTGTGTATAGAACATTCATGTATTCATCTGTTAAGTACTTTCTTTAGTCATTGGTATAATGCTAAGTGAAGGGTGACATAAGACAATACTCATAAACACAACAATGAACATTATGTAGAGTTTAACATGAGCCTAGCAATCTTCTAAGTGCTTTCTTACTTATCAACTAACATAAACCTCACAATACCTCAATGAACTAAGTAATATTGTTGTCACCACTTTACTGAGGAGCAGAAATGAATAGAGTACCCAACCTTTGCTTACCGCAGGTAACACACATAGGAAGTGGCACTGGGTTACACACCCTGGTTATTGGGCTCCAGAATTTGTGCCCTTAAAGGCTACACTCTGCTGTTTTATGTAGTCTCAGCCAGTCAACTTCTGTTTTTTAGATAAATAAGCTATTTTTAAATTATATTAGATAAATATATCTAATTGTGAATAATCATCATTACTCTTAACTTAAAAATCTAGATTTTTAGCCTGAATGTTCTCTGTGAACTTTTTTTCAGGCAACTTATATTTACCAATTGCATTTTACAATTATTCAACCAATTTACATTTCTAATTTTTTCATAAGATCCCAGAAACTTTTCTTAGATTTAGCACCTCCTGTTATTTTCCAGTATTTATACATCTATGATTTTTCCCCCTCAGGGTTGAAAAATAGATTATTTGTAATTCAGCTTTTCTAGTAGCAATTAACAAGTCACTACACTAGCTGCCCTGCTTCTGTTGTTTCTTAGGGGGCTGCTATATGCCTAACACTATACTTGATATTTAAATAGATCGAAGACATGGATATTTCCCTGGAAGAATTTGCAGTCCAACTGAAAAGTAGATACCCTCCACTTCGCAGACAAAAACTGCCCTATCAGCATTTCTCAGCTTTTATCCACCATGAAACACACAGGAATTTTACCAGGCCACACAATCCAGTGAATAAACACTGTGGGTGATGTACAACTTCTGTAAAACATTATAGTCTTTTTCTTTGACATAATAAAGTTATCAACATATGAGTGAATGGGAGCATTGTCAGCAGAGAAATAGGTCCAGATCTCTCATAACAATTGTTTTCTTCTTAAAGTATATCATTTTAAGCTTTCTTGATTTTTGTTATTCATAACAAATTACTTGCAACTATTGACATTTTGGTTTAGAATAACTTTTTCTATCTCGTGTAGTCATGGAAGGCTTTATTGAGAAGGTGGGCCTTGAAAGATATATATCATTGATATTCAATTTTTGACTGAAAAGTTACTATGGCTTATGTTTTACTTAAATAAATAATTTTTATTGAATTCTGTTGTTTGCCTAAGCAAAAAACAAACTGTATGAATTTCACCAAGAGTATCACTGAACTGGTTGCATTGCTCTGTAGTCAAAATTGTATTGTGTTGTATTGAGTTTGTGTTTTACGGTTTCATTGGCATAGCCTAGAAACAAATTTAACTCTTCTAATGAGGTCTTGTCTAATTGAACAATATATTGGTCTTTATTTTTGCTATGCTATAATAGGTAAATATATGTCCTCCTCTCCATTCCCTATATCTTTTCTATCAGCACCTCCAAAGACTCTTACTCTCTATCGGCAAGCAATTATTGGCCACCAAAAACCAATTTTAAGATAATTTCCATGAATTAGAACTCAATTATTTTAAAAAGAGATAAGCGGTTAAAGTGTTTTATAAATTCTAATTATCCTGATTCTAATTAAAACATTTATTTCTAATACAAATTAAGCATTTGCAAATTATACATTTCTAGAAAAAAATTACGTTTTCTAATGAAAGGAAATATTTTAAATGTTGAAAACAGCAAGCAGAAAAGGATATCTCCAGATTGTATGTCTATACCAAGGTTTTCTTGTATTTTGCAGTCTACAGTCAAAGCAAATCTAGAAAACTAACCGGATAAGGTCTGCTGACACCTTTTTCTGCAATAATTTAAAATGTGATAATGAAATTTCTTGTTGACAATTACATTAGTATTTAAAGCAGTATTTCTCAGTTGTTTTGTTGTTTTTTCTTCATGGCATATTTTTCAATTCTAGAATTTTCCATATATTTCTTTTTTTTTTTTTTTTTTT
>VBSM01000529.1:60365346-60391579 GCA_008086735.1 Cheirogaleus medius
GAAGAACTCCAAGTGTTGCGTGGTCCTTGCTGGCGAGGGGCGCGCGACAGCTAAATAGGTTGAATGTCTTTTCATAAGCTAATTTGCCATCCATATATCACTTTTTGGTGAAGTATATGTTCAAATCTTTTGCCTATTTTTATTTCAATTTTTTGTTTTCTTATTATTTAGATCTTGTTTTTTGTGTTAAATTTTTTAAGTTTGAGATAATTATAAACTTATACTACACTTTGAAGAAGTATACAAAAACATACTTGTCCTCAACTATTTGAGAGTAAGCTCAAATCAACTTGATGCTGGCTACATCACCTTCTAATACACATTCTAGTACATTAATGTATGTTTCCTACAGACAGGATTACCCTGGCTAACCACAATACAACCATCAAATTCAGGAAATTAACATTTGTACATCATTACCATTTACTACTCAGGCTCTACTCCAGTTAAGTTTTCCCAGTTTTTCCAATAATGCCTTTTAAAGCATAAAAATCCAGTTCAGAATTGCTTGTTCCAATTAATTATCATGTCTCTTTAGTTCCCTTCAGTCTGCAACATTTCTTCATTTTTTTTTTAGAATGTTAAAACTTTTAAAGATCACAGGTCAGTTATATTGTAGAAGGTTCTTCAATCTAGGTTTAAATTCTGATTATGTGTTTTTGACAGGAATAGCACAGATGTGATGCTGAATTCTTACCATTGCATATCATTGCAATTCATACCATTGCATATTACTGTGTTTTATTTAAAAAAAAGCTTTATTGAGGTATAATTGACAAACAATAAGCTGCTCATATTTAAAGTATACAATTTAATAAGATTTGACCTATGCGTACACCGTTACAACAGTCAAGATAATAAACATATCTATAACTTTCCTAAAAGGATCCTGGAGTCCTTTGTTATCCCTCCTCTCTCATCCCAGATAGCAGATGATCTGCTTTCTGCCACTGTAGATTAGTTTGCATTTTCTGGAATTTTATATAAATGAAATCATACAGTATGTACTATTCTTTGTCTGGCTTCTTTCACTTGGCATAATTTTTTTGAGATTCATCCATGTTGTAACACGTATCAATATTTATTCCTCTTTATTTGTAAAGAATATTCTATTGCATGGTATGCCACAGTTGTTGGCAACTGTTGATGGACATTTGGGTTGTTTCCAGTTTTTAACTATTAAAATAAAGCTGCTATGAACATTCATGCACAAGTCTTTGTGTGGACATATGCTTTTATTTTCCTTGGGAAAATACCTTGGCATGAAATAGCTGGATCATATGGTAAGTATATGTTTAACATTTAAAAAATTGCCAAATTTTTTTCCAAAGTGGTTGTGCCATTTTACATCCACCAGCATTGTATGAGAGATCCAGTTTGTTCACTTCCTCACCAGCACTTGGTAGGGTCAGACTTTTCCATTTGAGCCATTTGAAAGCATGTGTGGTAGCATCTCATCATGGTTTCAGTTAGTATTTCCCTAATGACTAATAATGTTGAGAGTTTTTTTATGTATTTATTTGTCATCCCTATGCCATGAACTATTCACAAATCACTCAACATGTGCTTGTTAGCAAAATGCCAATGGTGTATTTGTGATGAAAATCTGTGGTTCTGTGTCACAATTCTCTATTTTTTTGAAGGGATGGAGAAGTTCAAAACATCTGTTTTTTCTGTTTCTAATTATCATTTTACATGCCTCTGTGTTGAATGGTTTAAAACCCGGTGCCCCCTTCTTTTGGAGCTCTTCAAAACTACAGCTGTTCAAACATATGAATACTTGGGCATCTTCCTCAGGGTATTTTTGGTGGATGTTATGGTTTGTTGTTATTTGCTTATTTATTTGCATGGATAGTCAAAGCTTACTGAGTGGAAACAGGCTATGGCTCAGACATACAGAAGTAAAGACAATATTTCCCCTGTACTCTGACAGCTTTCTTTTTCAAGTGGCAGTTTTTTCAGTCAGGGATTTCTTAATTTCCACAGAAGCATTAAATTTCATGCTATATGCAAAGAAGTGATTCTGGAAATATAATATCTAATCATGTTTCATGTACTTTGGGATAAAAATAATAACATCTTAAATGTGAGCAAACCTGTTTCCTCTTTCTCCTTTGCACACAGCTAAACTACACCCCCAATTTCCCTTGTAGTTGGGCATGGTCATGTGATTGAGTTCTGGCCAATTTAATGGGAATAGACATAATATGTGCCACTTCCAGATCTGCTCATAAAAACCCACCCCATGTGATCCTCAACATTCTTTCACCTTCCAGGAAGAACTTATTACAAGTGTTGAAGGTGATAGAGCAACAAGATGAAACAAGACTGAGCACCTTAATCACCACTGGAAGGAAAACCACACATGAATCAGGAACACCAATGTGATGGATTATGTGAAAATTTTCCATTGTCTTAAGCCACTGAAATTAGTGAATTTGCCTGTACAATGACTAGAGTTACCCTTACTAAGGCAGAAGTCATCAGGGTCAGAAAGATATGGCAATAATGAGGTTTCTGCATTTTCCTACTGAGACATTTTTCTCCTTTTTCGGACTTCAGGCTTCAAGTCCTTGATGGAAGGCTAAAGCCCACTGAGACAACAGTGCTTAGAGTTTAATTGAAAGGCGTAACTACTGTGCAACAGTCCTTTTAATCAAGATGTTAAAAGGAAACTTTATTAAACTGTGATTGAATATATAAAATTAAGATGTAATGCATTTTAAATATATTAGCTCAAATTATAAAATATTAAATTAAGATTTAATATATTAAATTAAACACAGATTAAACTAGATTGAAAAAAATGCTTTTAAAAATCTCAAATACACCAGAGAAATTATTAACCATTTTATTTAAATGTGAAAATCTAGCAAGTACCGGAGTGATAAAAGGGGGGCTATTGAAGGGAACCTAGCCACATTGGGGACATAGCAGTTGCTCTCCAGGTGAATGAGACTATCAAAAGACCAAAGCAGAAATCTGGCTCTGGATTAAAGAGAATAAAAGCAAAATGTAATGACAGGCTGAATTCCATGAGATTCCAGTGTCAGAACCACCCCTGATGCTTAGCACATGGCTCATGCCCTTCTATTGAGAGCTGCTATCTTTTCCCATGCCCAACATAAAAACCCCTTGGAAATGATTTTGTAGTTTGCGCTTGTATTTTTGTGAGACAAGCTGGATCTCTACTGATACCAACCCTTGAGTCTAGCAGGAAACTTTTCACAGAGGGGAAAAAAATATAGAAAGAGCAAAGTATTTTGAATTAAAAAAATGACATAAGACTCCATTTTTTTCCTGTTCGACCCTGAAGATAAATGAATGCAAACTTACCTTTGCATTAAACTCAATAAATAAGTGCTGGTACAAAACCCTTTAAATAAATATTACCTCATCCAATTTTTATAATGGTCCTATAAGAAAAGTATTATTTTTCCAACTACACAGACTTGGAAATTACAAGTCAGAGAGGATAAGATATTTTCCAAGGATGAAACAGTGAGAAAGTGATGTAACCAGACTCAAGGCTTTATCTTACTCCAAATCCCACGCTCTTTCCATGAATGCAACAGTGTGTGTTTATGTGGGGGGGGGGGGCGCTGGTATCTATACTGGACTATAACAGTGGGCTCTATTTATGGCTGGATTATTTCCATAAAGGAAGTCAGATAGTTTCCCCAGAGGACAAGTCACAATGTATAATCCCTAGGAATTAAATTAAAGTATAAATGATAATAATAATTATAGTAGCTATCATTTATTAAGCACTTAATGATGTGAGACACAATGATAAATACTTTGCTGGCAACACTTTGATCATCTGAACAACTTATAAAATCAACACTGTCAATATTTCCATTTTATAGATTAAAAGCCTGAGATTTAGAGAGTTTAAGAAATATGCCCAACACCAGAGAGGTTTTAAGTCACAGGCTGGATTCAAACTCAGAGTTGCCTACTCCATCCCTTATCTGCCATAAAGCACTCTCCATTAACATGCTTCAGGTATGTAGGTGGAATGGGATGGGAGAATAGAAGGTGGAGCACTGATCTCATCCTAAGTGGAGCACCTTGATTTCTACTCTAAACCTGCTCAGGTGGCTCTTTCTCCAGTGTTAGAACCTATGACTAGAAGTAGGCTGATATCCATGTGGGGACACTATTAGGCTGACATGACATTTTTGTCTTAATACTGAAATAAACATTGAAGGTACATCTGAGTGGTATTATAAGTGCCAGAAAGGTAAATAAAGCCTGTTTTTATTTAATGCCCTACTCACTTCATTTCACTCTTCAACACACTATAATCTGACTTCAGTCTTTTCTATTTTACTAAACGTTACCAATGACAATTATCAAATCTCCACGGCCTCTTTTTAGCCCTCATTGCTTTGGGCTATATTTAACACAGTCACCCACCCTCGTCTTCTCAAAATTCTCTTCTGACTTAACTCAGAAACATTCATTTTCCTGATTTTCCTCCTACCTCTCTGACTGTTTCATTTAAGTCCTTTCATCATTTCCATTTTCACCATCCCTGCCACTAAATTTCAGTGGCTCTGCGTTGATAGTCTCAATGAGCTATTCCATCTCCTAACGCAAGTACCATCTGTAAAGGAAGGATACTCTGTTTCTTCTCTGGTGTGTCTTATCTCAGAAAAAAGGTATCAACTTCCAGCAACTCTTTTTTGGGGTAATCTCATCCAGACACATGTTTCCAAATCAATGTGCAGCTTATATCTCCAGCCTGACCTCCAGAGCCAGAATTCCAACTCCCTACATCTCAGTGTATTTGGATACCTGTATGTAGATATCAAATGCAGTGTGTTCCAAACTGATCTCATCCTAAGTGGTGGTTAAGAACATGCCGTCTGGAGCTTAATATCTGTAATCTTGGACAAGTTACTTAATGTCTCTGTGTCACATTTCCTTACTCTGTCAAGTGAGGATAATTATAGTACCTTCCCCATAAGGTGACATGACTAGTCCTGGCCTGGCCAGGTATTTTTTGGTTTAGTTCTTCTGTGTCTGCTGATTCCCACTCATGTCCTACACCAGTACATCTCCAAACATTCACTCTTCTGGACCATGGCTGACACACTCCTAACCAAAAATTCACCATGTCTATCTGCACGTTATTTAACATCCAAGATTCAGTAGGAAGTGTATCTATGGGATTTCTCCTGCTCTAGGAAGAGATTTTCCTAGTTCATTACTCAAGACGCCAATAAACTGTTAAGATTTAAGTATGTTCAATTCTTTTTGTACCTATATAGCAGAATGTCTGCTGTAGCTGCCTATTTCCTGAGAATGGCTTTGCTCCGTGCTGTAACGCATCTATGAAGATTCTTCCTATTTTCCTAGAGATGACCAAGTTCAAATAAGTTCAAAGCGAAGTGTGACACACACACGCGGTCCCCCCACCCACGAACTCACAGTTTCTTCTTCTCAGAGTGAGTCAGTTAATGACTTTGAGTTTATGCTACCTTCAGTACAGTACTAGCAAACTTACCACCCACTCAAATGTGTAGTTTAACTTTTTCAAGCCTGAAAAAAAATGACTCTATATTTGCACTGATTGTTCACTGTGTTTATCATGCTTCTATATTTCTTTGTTCATTGAATACATTACTGTTCTTACTGCAAAATCCCTTCTAATATCTCCACTTTAGCAGTCTCTTTTCTGATCCACTTAGGCAGAATTATAGCACTTTGTATATACCTCTATAATAATAATAATAATTATAGTATAGTATTTGGTAATAACATCATGTCCTACATGCTTAGTAAGGACTAAATGTTCATATAAATTTTCTCACTGAAGCCTTACAACAAGCTTATTAGGTAGTATCTGTGTTTTACAGATGAGCATATAGACATTCAGTGAGACTAACTTGCGCAAAACCAAAATTTAAACCCAGCCTTTCTGTCATTAGCTCACACGACCCCTCCTATATACACAGCATATCGCCTATTAAGTATTTCTGTTTTTGTCTATCTCGACTAATATTATGTAATCTCGAGAACAAGCATCATTTCTTTTTTATTTCCATTTTTTCCAACACAGTATCTATCACGTAAAAAGAGTTTTTAAAAATTTGTTGAATAAATTAGTCAACCAAATAGTAGCAAAATGCCACATTTGTACTGAACATATATTGGTGCTAAAAAATTAATGCCAAAAAAAGTCATGGTCTCAATTTCAATTACCTTACAATCATCCAATTTACTAGTGATATAGAATAGTATAAAGGCAAAGAAATAGATTCAGATTTATAATTTTAGCTTTACCAATACCAGGATTGGGAACATAATATAATTTTTCTGTTATATGACTTCATGGCTTCCCAAAAACTAAAAGGCTAGATTGTGTAGTGAAAGAGCTAACTTCTCACTCCAAGAGTCTGGCACTGCCCTCTAAGCAAGTCAGTCCATGATAGCACTACATGCTTTATATGTGTAAATCACTGGCATTTAGCAAGAATTGACTTAAAGGATTTACAAATTACAACAGATTCCACTTCAGGAAACAGGTTTATGAATCTCTTAAAAATTTTTGAATGGTTATAAGTAGCAGCAAGATTGATCTAGGCATGTTACTTTTGTGATTTTATTTTATCACAAACCTTGGGCTTCACTTTCCTCATCTTTATAGTGAAGATTCTCTGAAGAAATAAAAGTCCTAAGCAGGAACAGTCACACAGCAGGTACTAGGCAAATATCATTTTCCTTTCCCTTTCTGGCACTAATTATTTTCTCTTGCCATCTATAGAGATTTAAAAATAATCCTTGGCTGGGTGCAGTGGCTCACACCTGTAATCCTAGCACTCTGGGGGGCCAAGGCGGGAGGATCGCTTGAGCTCGGGAGTCCAAGACCAGCTTGAGCAAGAGCGAGGCCCCATCTCTACTAAAAATAAAAAAAATTATCAGGCATGGTGGTGGCATGGTCCTGTAGTCCAAGCTACTTGGGAGGCTGAAACAGGAGGATCACTTGAGCCCAGTAGTTTGAGGTTGCAGTGAGCTATGATCATGCCACTGCACTCTAGCAGGGGACACAGACTGAGACTTTGTTTCAAAAATAATAATAACAATAATAATAATCCTTGTTCACCTAATCCCTTACATACAGACTGATCTTCAGAACATTTAACATATACTAGAATGTCAGAACTGCCCATCAAAGCAGGGCCCTGCTTTGTCACCAGAGACTCAGCTCTAACAACTTGCAGGACCTGGACAGCTGCATTCTGGCAAATTATTAGCTCTGTCCTAGATTATTTAAGCTTCACAGTCAGAAGTGTACCCACTTGCCTTACTCAGTTTGCATTTGTCTACTTACCTCACTCTGACTCAGCTACGCTATGGTGTGGTATCAAAGCTTTACTATTTTACCAGAAACCCCAGTTTCAAATTTCAGCATTATCCTTATACTTCACACTTTGCTCCACACCAATTTTTGTTATGTTTATTTTCATTAGGAAATTGAAAAGTAAAGAAAAAAGAAAAACAAATACTTCTTCAATGCAGCCATGATGATTTAGTCAAGCAACAAATATTGATCAAGTGCTTATAGTAATATTATACAAGGCATTATAGTATTGACTGCTAGTAGAAATAGGAACAAGAGGCAAAACAATTGATACCATGGAGACAAAGAGTATAATGATGGTTACCAGAGGCTGGGAAGGGCAGCAGGGAGAGAGGGGTAAAATGGGAATGGCTAATGTGTGCAAAAATATTGTTAGATGGTTAAATAGAATAAACAATATTTGATAGCACAACAAAGTGACTATAATCAACAATAAGTTATGATATACTTTGAAATAAAAGAATGGAATTGGAATGTTCCCAACACAAAGAAATAAGTGTTTGAGGTGATGGATATCCCAATTACCCTGATTTGATTAATATACTTTATATGCCTGTATCAGAGCATCACATGTATACAACTATTATGTACTTATAATAATTAAAAATAATTTTTTCAAAAGCCTTCAAAATCTTTAGCTTGATTTCATTATATAATAAATTGAGAAATTTCAGCATCTGTAAATTTTGAGAGATCTAATTTCATGGTATTTTAAGTAGCTGTCAACAGTTCCCAATACTTTTTGGTACAGATTACTTAAGTTTTGACCAACAGCTTTAAGACCTGAAGCATAATTTAATTAAGGTATCAAGATAAAAATTTTTTAGTCTCATTATCAAGTAGGGTCTTAAACATTGTGGGATATAATCCTATTGATATAAGATTGTATTTGTGTGACCCCTTAGGTTTTAATGTCCTCTCATCAAATATTGCTTCACAAATATTTAGACCTATTTATCCAGGATATTTTTGTCTTCCTTCTTCATCCAATAATATAGATATGAAAATAGTCTTAAAGAAGTTACCAAAAAAGCATTTCTGGTTATGACATAAAGACATTTTACATTTCTTGAATATAGGGATGAAAGAGGAAATTAGTCACTAGTTGATCATAACTTGCCAGAAAATTGCTACATATACAAAAACTATTTAAGAAGAGAGAAAAAACCTTATTAATGAAATGTCACAAAATATCACAGTTCATTAGTCCTAACTTCCTGATGCCTACTGAATTAACTATAGACTTTCAAATAAATGGTTCCTTTCATGCACACATTTTTTAAAATACCAAAAATCTTAATCATCAAATTCACTAGATGCAACAATTAATAATTATTAAAAAAAGTAATTTTAATATCTCTAAAAGCTCCTTATTTGAATATCACAGTGTGCAAAATATCTAAATTTAACCAAATTAATTATTATGAAGGAGCTTTAAGCTTTAATTTTAATTCTTGGATTTGCTGAACTCAAGAACGTATTTGGCAACCTGTTTATGCGTTATGTATGTTGTAATTAAAGCTGTAAATGTATTCATAAGCACATTTATAAAAATTATAATGGCATGTGTTTAGAATCTTTGATTTTGATAACCTTAAATTTGCAAAGAAGGGTAAAAAACTTTTGAAAGTGCCAAGTCTTTATAACTTCATTTTATTCTTCATATTCTTATCGTACTTAAGTAAGGATTTGTTTTAGTTGGTGATTTCAGGATTTTTCTTATTGTACAAGCTACCTAATGTGTCAGACCTTTTTTATTCCTTAAGTTTAGGGGTCTTATTCTTTATTGAACTTTCAGAATTCTGAGATTGACATTAGAATTAAATAAAACAATGAAAATTGTGTGTGAAAATATTCACGTCTGGTCACACCAACATCATTTTCTTAATTTTGCTTAGAAACAACAGGGGAAAATACCTTGTTAGATCCCGTTACTTTCTATTTCTCTTTCTAATATTCTGCTTGTCTAAGTCATCTGAAGTGAAATCAAATAACCCATAAATTTCACTCTAACTAATAAATCAAATAAAATTTTGGTTTTGTAAATTATTTTGAAGTCTACCCCAATTATAGTATTTTCATTTGTTAGAGAACTAAAATATACCATGAATAATATTTCCCTTGACGGTCTCTCTGCATCTACTTTTCTTAATTATTTCCTCACATAAACCTCTAGGGACTATCCTGCTCATAAAGATTATAATTATAAGCATCTTGCTTATAAGTATTATGTTGAAAAAACTTAAGCCATCTCCATATCACTTCTTATGCCATGTAAATATGCATATACATCCATATAAATATCTCAGTTCACTAGTTGCTCACTTAACTAGAATATTTTTGTTTAAAACAGCAAAAAATCATATATGCAGAATTTAAGCCTGGAGTTATATAACTCAATGTACAATTCAAATAATAGAAATCAAACCTTTCCCTTGGCTTTACCAGGAAAGCTAGTTTCAGAGTTGACGGTACAGCATCTGCTTAGCAACAAAGCCAGCTTCCATTTCATTTTAGAAAGCCTGATCTAGTTTAAATACCATGTATGTATTTTGGCTGAATGAAAAGTTATCACAGGTGTATGCCTTCGATTTTCAAGAGTGCTTGCAAAAGCAAGCTGTCTGAGATGAGACCACCATATCAGATAGTATAGATACCGTTAAAATGTTTTCTTTGTGTTAGGTTCAAATGAAAATCATTGCACCTCCTGAACATAAGAACTGAAATCTTCTGTGAAAGTCAAGAGAGTTTTCAGGAAGAGAATCTCCTGCAATTCAGATTTTACTTGTGAGATTAAGAAGGTAAGGTAATTGAGGCTAGACCAAATAATGAATGACTAATTCAAAAATTACACATCAATGGTTGAAAAAAAGCAGTGTTTACCAAAAAAATCTTGAAGGAGAGGCTGCATCAGTAGATGGTCAATAAAATGGTTGTTGAATAAATGGGTAAATAAATACTCAAGGTCACAGAAAGTAAGGCAAAGTTTGATTTTCATAGGATGTTTGTCCCTGCTGTCTTTTCATGTCCTCACTATTAGAACTACACAGTCCCTATAGATGGTAGATGTAGCAAGGAGGAAAGAAACCACAGGCTAATAAAGCTCCCAACTGTGCAAAAGCAGATGTGCTAAAAATTATCAGAGATTTTTATGCACCTTTGGTACAAACACTAATTTTTTAAAAAAAAAAAAGCAAATGGAATTTATTCAAAAATGTTCAATTGAATTTTGAGCTGCAAAAATGAAAATGACTGTGGAACTCTGATAAAAAGTAGCATGTTGCAGGATAAATATTGTCAATTATTTTCCTGCCCCTGAGAAGCTGGATATTCACCATTGAGACAAAAAAAAAAAAAAAGTAGAGACATCATACATAACTTAGAACAATCAGTTTGAAGGCAGCAGCAATTGAATTAAAATGGAGGATAATTGCATTTAAAAACACAGGAGTTTTTTTCACAATTAGAAACTTGATATGGACTTGAATGATGAATAACAAAGTGAGTTTGCCAGGTGAAAATAAAAAGATTAGGAAATATTTGTAAACATATAAACTTGGTGCACCAACTTTGTACAAGGATGACAAAAAAAAGATTACTGGTTGAGTCTCTTTTTTCTAAGTTCAATTTTTCACACATTAAATAAGTGAGAAAAGGGGGTACTTTGATTATTTCAACCAAGAAATATTAATAATCACATAAAAATAGTTATCAAACATTGTGAAGCAACACTGAGGAAGAGCTGAAGACACAAGAGAAGAGGAATGTATCCAATTGAAACTGAAGGAAGAAATTGGGTGACAGAAAATAATTACTGAAATTGGAATCTGTCCAGAATACTAAGACTGGAACAGAAGCCATGTGGAGCTCATCACGTGAAGTTTGGAGAAAATATATACAGGATCTTTGTGTGGGATCCTGGAGTCATACACATATGTATAAGTGCTAGGGAAGGCTAACGCACTGGTGTAATTCTATGCAATGCAGTGATTCTGTAGTCTATTATATTAATATTTTGACTCAGAAACTAAATGATAGACCATTATAATCCCAATCACTATTAAGTAACTAAAAGAGAGTCATCTGACAGTGATCCCCACTCATAAAACAAAGTCACTAGATATTTTTTGAGAGATTTAATTTTCAAATTGAATATCAAATTGAATCCCAACCTGATTTTTTCCTTGAATAACCAGTTATACCATTTATTTAAGGGGAGAGGGAAAAAAAGGAGGACTAAAATAAAATGTTCTCAAAAGAGCGGGGCTTTTTTAAATTTGGCATTTTAAGTATAAATGAGATATGTAATAAAATCAGATGTGTATGTGATTTTCAATGTTTCCACATATGCAGACGTTTTATGAAGACAAAAATTGTACAATTTATCCTCAGCTTACCAGAAAATGCTTTGATTTATGTGATTCATTTTCTAATGGTCTCATTATGAAATCAGATTTATTAAGCCTTTTTAATATAAGTTGAGGAAAAAAGCTAAGACCTTTGGAGTCAGGCATTGTGAGCTTTCATTCCAGCTTTGCCAATCATAGACATGCAACTCTTTGAACTTTAGCTCTATCATCAAGAATATTGGAGTAATACTACTTAGCCCATAGGTTTGTTTCGAGAATGAGTCAGCTCCTGGTAGGTGCTCAGTACATGCTGTGTTGTGTACTCAATTAACAAATCATTATTGGCCAGCACTGGACTAGCTGATGGGAACATAAAATAAAAACACATCACATTCCTGCTCTTGAGAAGCTAACTGTTGAAAAAACAGACAGATTGACAGTTACAACACAGCGTGATAAATTCACCAATACAGCCCTGTACACAGTGATCAGGGAGTCTGAATTCTATGTGGAAATAAAATTCCTAAAACTTTCTCCCAACGTAGAATATTCCACTCTCCCAATTTCTTTTCACCTACAGTAGTCACAGTGGCAATGAGACTGTGAAAAAGTCAAATGAGCTAAAGCAACTCCCAGCTCCTTTGGAGGTATGAGGACATGGAAAATCTCCATTCCCAAGAAGCTGTGAGATCATGTCTGATTTAAGTCCCAATCCTAAACAAACCAGACTTCAAGCTGAGTTTCATGTGTAGAGTTTCATGTCCAATCCCTGTAATGAGGTGATAAGGCCTGTGTCACAGTTAGTCAGTAGCAGGCGATGGCAATTAACGGGATTGCACTAACCTGGAGATGCGCCAAACTGGCAAAAAAAGGATTAGAAAGCAAATGAAGTGAACAACCATGAACCAGCAAATAGGGCTTAATGGACAGTACAAGTCAGTGAGGCAAAAATGGGCCAATTTGCTCTCAATTGATTTTCACTGCCCATTGAGCTGCATTCCTCTTTTGCTTTCTAATGCATTAGTCTTAGCCTAGGCACGCTCTCTGGCTGTCATCCCGAGGACAATTCCATTGACCGCAATAACTCCGTCAATGACTGGAGGGGGCCAAAGTATGATTTGACCTACAGAACTCTCTTTCAGGCATCTTGATGTGATGTTCTGATGACTTGGAGCGTCAGAGAAAGAAATTCCAATGAAGTCTTACATTAGACCCAAAAAATCATACTGGTTGAGGAGACTTTCATAAGAGGAATGGAAGTACATAAAGCAGAGTTTCATTCAACTTGTGTATTCCACCTTATTTATAAATAATTCACAAAGTAAATGAAAATACTCTAGCCGGCCATTTTTCACTGGTTCTGAATCATCTATAATGGAAGCACCAAATGACTTCGGCTACCCAGAATAACTAAACGTTGATAACCATTTGTTCTTCAATAATTACTATAAGAGGAAAGCTATGATGCTATTTAAACTCTAAGAATAGGTAAATGTTGAGTGCCAGCTAGGCTAGGATACTAACAGCATAATAAGCCTTTACTCTCTTCTCTTCTATTTATATTTATATTCATTTTCTTTTCTCACTCTTGTCTCTGGGACTTTTCCCTCTTTTTTTATTTTTATTTTCCTATCTCTCCCCTCTCTCTTTTTCTTCCTCTCTACTGGATGCTTTCTTCTTTCATATTTATTCTACTCCAAATGGAAATGTACCCCAAAAGTAAATGAACCACCCAACTACATCAAAAGCCAATCACAAAAATGCACATTTGCCCACAGGATTACTCAACAATTGTGTTCCAGGTAATTTCTCCATAGTCCTACCATTTGTGCTTCATCTCAAAATGAAGTGGCTTCTGAGACTTTGAAATTTAATCAGTTGCTTATGGAAGAAAACAATCTCTATTCAAGATAAAGTGAAACTGGAGTAATAGCTGTGAACCTGAGTCAAGTTCTAAGCCTTTAAAAGAAATTCAGACAAGACAGAAAACATTTGTCTATTTATACCAAATGCTTTTATTGTGTTAGGAATTAGTAGACAATGTTCACGAAGAATTGTGGTTGATATGTACCTCAGTATGAATTTCTCTATAAAAGGGGCCACATTGCTACCTTCAGCAATTTGGATTCCTTCATCATCACAGAGAGCTTTAACATCCACCAGTGCTGCTTGAGGAAGCCTCTGAGTTTTTCCAGGCTTTTCTGGAAGGTCAGCCCTTACTTAGCTGGTGAGAGTTAATGAGATTCCAACCTGACAAGGAATGACTGCAGGCCTGAAAAAGACATTTTTTTCAAGCTAATTAACAGATATAGTTTATGAGTCCAGTAAAATAACTTATTTCTCTAGTTGTCATTGTAAACAATGCCTTATTCAATTATTAGGCACTAGGGCACACCACAAAATGATAAAGGATAGCCATAAATATGCAATTGTTTCATTTTTATTTTGTTTGTTTTGTTTATTATTTCAAAATATTATGGGGTACAAATGTTTTTGGTTACATGGATCACTTTTGTAACGCTTGAGTCAGGGTTATAAGTGTGCCCGTCACCCAGATAGTGTTCATTGTACCTGTAGGTAGGTAGGTTTTCACCCATCCCCTTCTCTCACCTCCACCCGGCTTGATTTCCACTGAATTTTATTTCCTTCTATGCACATATGTCTCATGGGTTAGTTCTAATTTAATAGTGAGTACATGTGGTGTTTGCTTACCATTCTTTAGATACTTCACTTAGGATAATGGTGTCTAGTTCCATCCAAATTGTTACAAAAGGCCTTAATTCATCCTTCTTCATGGCTGAGTAGTATTCCATGGTATACATATACCACATTTTGTTAATCCACTCATGAATTGATGGGGACTGGGATTGATTCCACATTTCCACAATTGTGAATTGTGCTGCAATCAACATTCAAGTGCATGTGTCATTTTGATGAAATGACTTCTCCTTTGGGTAGAAATCCAGTAGTGGGATTGCTGGATCAAATAGTAAGTTGACTTTTGGTTCTTTGAAGAATCTCCATACTGTTTTTGGTAGAGGTTGTACTAATTTGCAGCCCCACCAAGAGTATATTAGCATTCCTTTCTCTCTGCATCCATGCCATCATCTATTGTTTTTGGATTTTTTAATAAAAGCCATTCTAACCTGGGTAAGGTGATATCTCTTTGTGGTTTTAATTTGCATTTCCCTGATGATTAGTGATGTTGAACATTTTTTCAGATGTGTATTGACCATTTGTCTATCTTCTTTTGAAAAGCTTCTGTTCAAGTCTTTTGCCCACTTTTTAATGGGGTTGTTTGGTTTTTTCTTGCTGATTTGCTTGACTTCTTTGTCTGCGGTCTCCAACCACCAGACTGCAACCTATTACTGGTCTGTAGCCTGTTAGGAAATGGGCCATGCATCACCACCTGAGTTCTGCACCACACCTGCCCCCTCACTCTCACCCCATCCCCCATCCACATTCCATGGAAAATTGTCTCCCATGAAACCAGTCCCTGGTGCCAAAAAGACTGAGGACCACTGCATCAGATGTATAGCTTGCAAATATTTCTCTCATTCTGTAGGCTGTCTATTTGCTTATTTGATTATTTACTTAGCTGTGCAGAAGCTTTTTAATTTAATCAAGTTCCTTTTATTTATTTTTACTGTTACTATGATTGCTATTGGGTTCATCTTCATAAATCCTTTGCCTAGGCAGATATCTATAAAAGTTTTTCCAAACTTTTCTTCTAGCAATCTTATGGTTTCATGCCTTACATTTAAGTCTTTTATCCATTTTGAATTAATTTTTGTGAGTGATGAGAGATATGGATCCTGTGTCATTCTTTTGCAGGTAGCTATCCAATTTTCCCAGCACCATTTATTGAATGGTGCTTCTTTTCCCCAGTGAATATTATTGTCTGCTTTGTCAAAGATCAGCTGGCTGTATGTGGATGGTTTATATCTGGGTTCTCTGTTCTGTTCCATTGGTCTATGTCTCTGTTTTTGTACCAATCCCATGCTGTTTTTGTTACTATAGCCTTGTAATATAGTTGGAAGTCTGGTAAAGTGATGCCTCCAGATTTGTTCTTATTGCTTAAGCTTCATTTAGATATTTGGGCTCATTTCTGGTTCCAAAAAAAGTGTAGAATTATTTTTTCTAAATCTATAAAATATGATGTTGGTATTTTAATGGGAATTGCACTGAATCTGTAAATCACTTTGAGTTGTATGGACATTTTAATGATGTTGATTCAACTGATCCATGAACGTGATATGTTTTTCCATTTGTTTGTGTGGTCTGTGGTTTCTTTCCTCAGTGTTTTGTAATTCTCTTTGTAGAGATTTTCACCTCCTTGGTTAAGTATATTCCTAGGTATTTTATCTTTTTGGAGCTATTGTGAATGGTAGTGAGTCTTCGATTTCACTCTCTTCTTGACTGCTATTCATGTATAGGAATGCTACTGATTTATGTACATTGATTTTGTAACCTGAAACTTTGCTGAATTTATTTATCAATACCAGGAGTCTCTTGGTGGTGTCTTTGGGGTATTCTAGATATAAGATTATATCATTAGCAAAAAGTGATAGTTTGACCTCCTTTTTCCCAATTTGGATACCTTTGATTTCCTTCTCTTGCCTGCTTGCTCTGACTAGGACTTCCAGCACTATGTTTAATAAAAGTGGAGACAGTGAGCACCCTTGTTTTGTTCCAGTTCTTATGAGAATGCTTTCAGTTTTTCCCCTTTCATTGTGATGTTGGTTGTGGGTTTGGCATATATGGCTTTTATAATTTTGAGATATTTTCCATCTATAGCTAGTTTGTTGTGGCTTTTTATCATGAAAGGTACTGAATTTTGTTAAATGCTTTTTCTGCATCTATTCGGCTGATCATATGGTCTTTATTTTTCTTCTGTTTATGTGGTCAATCACATTTATTGATTTATGTATGTTGAACCGTCCTTGCATCCCTGGGATGAAGCTTACCTGATCATGGTTGATTATTTTGTTGATATGCTGCTGAATTCAGTTTGCTGGTATTTTATTGAGGATTTTTGCATCTATATTCATAAGGAATATTGGTCTGAAGTTTTATTTCTTTATGTATCCTTTCCCAGCTTTAGTATCAAAATGATACTGGCTTCATAGACTGAGTTGGGGAGGATTCCCACCTTCTTGATGTTATGGAATCATTTCTACAGTATGGGTACCAGATCTTCTTTGTAGGTCTGACAAAATTTGGCTGTGAATCCATCTGGTCCAGGGATTTTTTGTTGTTGTTTTTGTTGTTCAAAGATGTTTTTATTACTACGTCAATCTCGTTGCTCATTGTTGGTCAGTTCAGTTCTATTTCTTCCTGATTGAGTCTTGGGAGATTGTGTGTTTCCATTGTCCATTCCCTCTATGTTTTCAAGTTTATGTGTGTAGACATTTTCATAGTATTTACAGATGACATTTTTTATTTCTGTGGTATTAGTTGTAATATCTCCGTTTTCATTTCTGATTAGCTTACTTGGGTCATTTTTCTCCTATTCCTGGTTAATCCTGGCAAGAGGCCTGTCAATTTTGTTTATCTTTTCAAACAACCAACTTTTTATTTCACTGATGCTTTATATTGCTTTTTGTTTTACATTTCGGTTAGTTCTCCTCTGCCCTTAATTATTTCTGCTCTTCTGCTAGTTTTGGGCTTCGTTTGCTTTTCCTTTTCTAGTTCCTTAAGAAGTGTCATTAGAGTATTGATTTGTGATCTCTCTATCTTTTTTATGTAGGCATTTAAGGCTATAAATTTTCCCGTTAGGACTGCTTTCACTGAATCTCATAGATATTGATAGCTAGGTACATGAATCTCAACGAACACCTCAGAGATTCATTGTAAAGAGACAATAACCAAGACACATAGTCATCAGACTGGCCAAAGTCAACACAAAGGAGAAATTCCTGTGAGCTGTGAGGCAAAAACATCAAGTGACTTACAAAGGAAAGCCCATCAAGCTACATGCAAACTTCTCAACTGAGACCTTATAATCCAGAATAAAATGGGAAACCACCTTCAGTTTTCTTAAACAGAACAACCGCCAGTCGGAATTTTGTATCCTGTAAAACTAAGTTTCATATATGAAGGAGAAATAAAGACTTTTCCAGACAAGAAAACACTGAAGGAATATGTCAAGACCAGACCTGCCCTGCAGGAAATACTCAGAACCACTTTATACATGGATCAGCACAATAGACACCCACCAGTATAAAATCACCCAAAAGCTAATACTCAGAGCTCATATAAAACAATAACACAGGAGGTAAAACAAAGAAATAAGGTACTACCCAACAGGATGAACAGAACAGCATCCCACATATCAGTTCTATCCATCTATGTGAATGATTTGAACACTCCACTCAAAAAGCATAGACTGGCTGAATGTATTAAAAAATATAACACAAGTATCAGCTGTCTCCAGGACACATCTAACCCACAAGGACTCATACAGACTCAAGGTGAAGGAATGGGAAAAAAAATATTCCGTGCAAGTAGAAACCAAAAGAAAGCAAGTGTATTCATTTTCATATCAGATAAAATTGACTTTAAATCAACAATAGTGAAGAAAGACAAATATGGTCATTATATAATGGTAAAGTGAGCAATTAATCAAGAAGACATAACAATTCTAAATATTTATGCATCTAACACAGGAATATCCAGATTAATAAAGCAAATCCTACTAGATCTAAGCAAAGAGATAAACAGCAGCATTGTAATCGCTGGGGCATTCAGTACCCCACTGACAGAACTGGACAGATCATCCAAGCAGAAAATAAATAAATAAACACTGGACTTAAATGAGACTCTAGAACAAATGGGCCTAACAGACATTTACAGAACACTTGACCCCAAAACTACTGAATATACATTCTTTTCATCAGCACATAGAACATTCTCTGAGATTGATCATATCTTAGGCCACAAAACATATCTCAATAAATTCAAAAAACAGAAATTATACCATGTATCTTCTCAGACCACAGTGGAATGAAACTAGAAATCAACTCCAAGAGAAACATTCAATTCTACACAAAGTTATAGAAATTAAACAACCTACTGCTGAACAATTATTGGGTCAATAATGAAATTAAGGCAGAAATCAAAAGATTCTTCAAACTGAATGACAAAGTGGGCACAGCTATCAAAATCTATATTTCATTTTATTTTAAGCTATTAACAAACTAGGCATAAAAGAGAGGAATATGGGTAAATCTTGGATGTCACATGTCATATTACCTTTGGTTATCAGTTCTCTCCTCACCTATGCTTTGCTTGCCAGTGGACCACTTTCCCCCTCTCCATAAAGGACTTTGCATTCCCAGGGAATTACATGGCCAGCTGCTATGGTGCTTCCCTAGGGGTGCTATTACTATAGACAATAGAGAGATAGTGGGTGCATTTCAAACTCCACAAAGTGTTAAGCGCAGCTGCTTAAGCAGAAAAAAAATATCTGCCTTGTTCTAAGTTATGCATTGCATGGCACATGCATTTGATGTTTCCTTATATGTTTCCAAAGCAGCATGTGCAACATATCACACTCAAACTGTCACCATCTGAAACTCAGAGCAGCACACAGGCCAAATGTTCCAGTAAGGAGACTATGGCATGCATATGCCCCACCTAAGGCACCTGGAAATAACTAAACTTCCAAACATAGCGTAGTTTGCTTTAACAAAATAGAAAGCTTCTGTGTTGAAATTAATTTAATTTTAGCTGGGTTAATTTATCCTCATATGGACCTCTGAATATTTTATATTTCCCTTGGATTATTTCTAATGTTCTCTGAATGGGTCTTCATTTCTCTGTTTCTTCCCTAACTCCTACCCATTCTATCAAATTTTCTTCCTAAAAAAATGTATGTTTTTTTCATATATCACTCTTTTACTTAAAAACTGTCAATGGTTTCTCTATGCCAAAAATAAAGCTCAAATGCCTAGGCTTGACATTTAAAGTTCTCTGCCATCTGGCCTCAACTTGTCTATGGTTGCTTCCTAGTTCCATGTACATCTAAACATAAATCTGCTTCAAAGTGGTCTAATCACTGTTACGCGATCACTTTATTTCCACAGCCCCCATTAAAACATCTCGTAAGTTTTCTGAAGAATAATTCTCTTTCTTCTTGCTCGAAATGACCACTTCCCCCTTTCTGCCAGCCTTTATTCCGTCGGCTTTCCAGATTCCACTTGCTTTGGATGGATTTTCCCACATCCGCATAGCTCTTGGGGTTAGTTGATTCCCCTGGGAAGTGTGGTCCTGGAGTGGAAAGCAGGTAAAGTCTATAAACTAGAAAGAAATACCAGGTTTCTGTTTCAGCTTTAATACATAGCAATAACAGGGCCTTGAATGTGTAACTTAACCCTCTAATCTTCTATTTCCTCATTATTAAAATGAGATTAATAATAACTGCTTTCCATAACTTAATTTCAAAATAATATAAGATGTCTGAAAAGGTACTTTGGAAATAATAAAGTACCCTTTGAATATAACATATTATGGCAATTTTCTCATGAACAACTAGCATTTCCTATGCACTTATAATATGCGAGGCATTGTCCTGTCTAATTCATAACAATATTATAGTTGGTGCTATTGTTATTTATATTTTATAGATAATGAAGCAGAAAGGCTAAGTTACTTGTCCAAGATAGAAAAACAGGTAAGAAGAGGAACGTGGGTTCAAACCAAGGTAGGTGGACACCAGAGCCTACTTTCATCACACTAAATTATAGTGCCTCTTATAGAATCCTGTGATTTATTATTAACATGTGTTTAGTCTTATAAACTCCTCGAGGTCAATCACAACAGCTCATCTTCTATGATTTTCATGCTTGCTGTTCCCTCTGCCTAGAATGCTCATCACATGGCTCAGTTCCTCACCTCTGAGTCTTTACTCAAATGACACTCTCTTAGTAAGCCTTTCCTTGACATCAGCATTTAAAATTATAACCCTCCAGCCTTTTCTATCCACCCCATCCTCTTCATTTTCTTCATATCACTTATCATTTGACATCCTACATGTTTTATGTAGTTATGTGTTATGAAGCTTACATTCTAATAGAACGAAAAAATACATTAATAGTTATGTGTTTTTATTGTCTTATTCTATTAGAATGTAAGCTTTATGAAGGCAGGGATTTTTGTGTGTTTCATTTATTACTGTAACCCCACTGCCTAAAACAGTGCCTGTCACCTATTATATACTCAATAAGTATTTGATAATAAATAAATGATTTAAATTAGTATACATGATTGACCAAATGATTTCGGAGCTTTCTTAACTAAAGGTTACTAACATTTGTATTCAATTGTGTGTAATAAGAATAGACACAGTATCTACAGCTGTGACATTCTCTTTAAATGAATCCTTGGACAGTGTCATTTGCATTAAGAGGTACAATAAATGCACTCTGATTTGTACAGGCATGTTAGAATTGTATTTTTTTAATTTATAAATTCATGAATAAGTATTTGATAAGAGAAAATTATCTTCATAGGATATGCTTCTATCCTCTATGATGATTTTGCCCATCATAATAGATATACAGCCATGTTGATCATAGAATAAAATGTAAATTCCTAATCATGAGCTACAAGTCATTTTAGGATATAGTCTCCATATGCACATCTACTTTCCTTCCTTATCATTCTCATCTCAGAGGCAAAAATATTAATAGCACAGGTGCTATGCCACAAAATTTGGAGGCAAGCTACCTGAGATTGCATCCCAGGCTCACCACTAACCTTCTTTAAGCCTCACATTTCTCATCAGTAAAATGGGGATAGTTATATTAACTAATTCCTAGAGCTGTTAGGGAGATAAATGAAATGATCCACACAAAACATGTAGCAAACTTCCTGGTACAATGTAAGTTTTGGGTTATTTCTATTTTTATTAACTTCAATTTACAATCCAACCACTTGCAGGTCCTTAGCCTTCCCAACAGAGACTTTTTCATGTATTTATGCCTTTGAACATCAGATTCTTCTTTAGGTTAAAGAAAACACCTATCCCTAACTTCTCTAACTGGCAAATTGCTTCATACTTTTCAAGTCTCAACTCAAATGATGCTTTTTATGAAAAGGCTTACCTGATTTTGCCATTCAGATTCAAAATTACCCCTCCAAAGTTCAATTTCATATTGCATATATTTTGACTTTGACAATTAACATCATACTCCATTGGTTTGCTTGAAAATCTATCTCTCTACTGGATTATAAATATCTTGAAGGCAGAAAACGTGAATTTCATTTTTGTATTACCAGTGCTTGACACATAGTTAGCACTCGATAAATATGCATTGACTACACAAATTAATGACCTGAGTTTTTAAATGTGTATGTTTGTTTGTATTTAAGTGAGATTCAGCCCTGGAAATGTATCTATTTGTACCCTAACTAGTTTAAGATTAAATGAGTACTTATATTTTAGGTATAAAATGTTAGCAGTATTATTTGTTTGGAAGAAACAATTTTTCCCCCATTCTGATGTTTCCTTCTATGTGAAGGAAGCTCTGCTTATGCAAATTTCTGGCCTGTCTCCCTGCTCATTTATTCTTCTTTCATGTGTTTTTTTAATCAGACTGAGGAGTTTTACATGAAAACTGGTCCTGCTAGGCCAAGTCCCTTCCCCTCTCTTTTAAGAGTGGACCTACCTACAAAGAATATGTGCTATGCTCAAATAATCAACTTGGCCATGAAAATTCCATTCTTGTGGTAGAAAGTTTTGACTGCTGGAAGTAACACCTAATTTTGAGTTTCATATCAAAAAGCTGGTTTACTTTAGATATAATCCACATTTGCAATTGTGAGCAATAACAATAATTAAGCAGATATTTTTGTCTCCTATTTGCCTTTCCCTTTGGTCTTATTTTTCAACTGCTTTAGAATTCAGGTGTGGAACAATGAGGCTCTTTACTGGACCTTTCAGACCACAAACATCTTTCATAATTTACTTATGTTTACAATATGACATAAATTAGAATGTATTACTCAACATTTATCATGTCTACAATGTTGCATGCATGTATTTCAAGCAATGCTGAGTGTATATAAGAATCTGCACAAGGAAGATGCAACTATGAAGAAAAAAAATTAAAGAAACCTTTTCAATCTAATATGACACCAAGGAAAACATGGTCTTCCCACCAATGAAAATCAGTGTTCTGATGCTCAAATAGGAGAGAAGCATAAAACTCATTCATCTGAGTGGTGTGTATTAGAATCTTCAGATTTCCAGGCAATCTCTTGCTCACAAATTTTATTTCCACAGATCCTAACATGGTATTTATGTAGAGTGAATTTTGTCTCTATGCATGTTTCATGGATCCACTTATTTCACTTTCCATTGAAAATAAGCCTCTAATGAATGTTTTTTTCCACTTTATTAAGTAAAACATTAAACATAGTGAAAGACAATTTTAAGTTGAAGTGTCATATCAAATTGCCTTGATTCGCTAATCAAACATGATTATAAGTGACAGAAGTGGTTTTCATTTTCATTTTTATAACATTATGATACTATAAAACATAAGAATAAGAAACTAAACAAATTACAGTTATATTAAAATGCATTTTCAGGGACAGTGGGGAAAACAGTTTCTCATCACTATATATAATTACAGCTCTAAGATTTCACTAAGGAACCATTCAAAAGTATTAACTTTTATTTAGCAGTTTTCACTTTTATATTAATTTTCACATAGGTATCCTATATTTTAGCCATATTTCAGTCTATCTGGAAAAATATGAGTTATCTATAAAGGATACATTACTACTCATTTCTTTAGTTGGTTATTTACATTTAAATAAAATATTTTTTGTTAATGAGGGCTGTGAGTTAAAAAATTTGACAAGTATCATAAATAATTCATACAAAAATTATATTTTTCTTTTTTAAACCTAGAAGAGGTAAGATAATTAATGAAATATTTATAAATCTAGACCATATAGAATTTTCAAATATATATTGGGTAATATCTCTACAAGATATTGTCCTATGTCTATGAAATTATATGATTCATGGGCCAAATACTTAGGTTCCATTCAAATTTTCTCAACATCTTCAAACATTTTTTTAACTCATCTGGTATCTTAATACTATAGTATCACCTTTATACTAATCAGTATTTGCCCTAGTATAGATTAATGATGCCTCTCCTTCATGATATATATGTACTAGAAAATATTTTTGTATTGAATAAAATATCTTGGACATCTCTTTCAAACTCATATTCTTTTTTTCTGTGTATTCCTATCTGTAAAATGTATATAGCAGCCATCATGTTTAGTTTCTGCACAGCAAGGAAAAAAGATAACTGAGTAAATAGGCAACCTACAGAAGGGAAGGAAATATTCACAAACTATACATTGATAAGGGACTAATATCCAGAATTTACAAAGAGCTCAAGCAAATCAGCAAGAAAAAAGCAAATAACCCCATTAAAAAGTTGGCAAAAGACATGAACAGAGTTTTTTCAAAAGAAGATAGACAAATGACCAACAAACATGAAAAAATTCTCAGTATAATTAATCATCAAGGAAATGCAAATTAAAGCTACAATGAGATATTACTTTACCCTGTCAGAATGGCTATTATAAAAAAATCAAAAAACAATAGATGCTGGCATGGATGCAGAGAGAAAGGAACGTTTATACACTGTTGGTGGGACTGCAAATTAGTATAACCTCTATGGAAAACAGTATATAGATTCTTCAAAAAACTAAAAGTAGGTCTACCATTTAATCCAGTAATCCCACTACTGGGTATCTACCCAAAGGAAAAGAAGTCAGTATATCAAAAAAACATCTGTACCTGAATGGTTATCGCAGCACAATTCACAATTGCAAAGATATGGAATCAAGATAAGTGCCCATCAATTCATTAGTGGATAAAGAAAATGTGATATATATATATGTGTATATACATATATATACACACACATATATATATATATATCTCACACCATGGAGTACTACTCAGGCATAAAAAGTAATGAAACTTGCAGCAACTTGTATGGAACTGAAAACATTATCCTAGGTAAAGTATCTTAGAAGTGAAAAAACAAACACCACATGTTCTCACGAATAAGTGAGAGCTAAATTATGAGTACACATGGTCATATACTGGTTTAAAGTACGTTGGAAACTAAGAAGAGAGGAGTTTGGGAGGGGTCGAGGGATAAAAACTTACCTATTGGGTACAGTGTACAGTTATCTCTTAATGGGCACACTAAAAGCCCTGACTTCAGCATCACACATTCTTCTATGTAACAAAAACACTTGTATCCTGTCAATATTTTGAAATTTAAAAAAAAACCAGGAAGGAGATGATTAAAAAATGTGGCCTAACAAGAACTGGCTAGGAGAATCATTAGAAATGTTTGAGAACTTCATTTTAAAGTATGAAAGGATAAATATTTCTTGAATCTCAATAAAATTGATAATTAACAAGTGGAAAAAATTTCAATAAAAATATTGGCCTGGCGCAGTGGCTCACGCCTGTAATCCTAGCACTCTGGGAGGCCGAGGTGGGCGGATCGCTCAAGGTCAGGAGTTCGAAACCAGCCTGAGCAAGAGCGAGACCCCATCTCTACTAAAAATAGAAAGAAATTAATCAGCCAACTAAAAATATATAGAAAAAATTAGCCGGGCATGGTGGCGCATGCCTGTAGTCCCAGCTACTCGGGAGGCTGAGGCAGAAGGATCACTCCAGCCCAGGAGTTTGAGGTTGCTGTGAGCTAGACTGACGCCACGGCACTCTAGCCCAGGGAACAGAGTGAGACTCTGTCTCAAAAAAAAAAAATGTTATTACACTTACCTTTGCATGTTCAATCTATTGACACTAAAAGTACAACAATCATATGGGGGTATGAAATTTTTTTAAATGTTTGAGGGTGTTATATTCAAAAGATATGACACAAATGGTATAGACAAATCAACACTTTCAAAAATAATACTTAATGTTTAACTTACGTGTCACCGTTTCTGCCTTAGGAGACTTGGTGAAAAACTTAGGAACTTTGAAAAATCTGTAAATATATAACTAACAGCAAAGATGTCATTGAAAGAAACAAGAGAACTTAAAAGAATTAACAAGAAAAAATCAAACAACCCCATCAAGAAATGGGCAATGGAAATGAACAGAAACTTCTCCAAAGAAGACAGAATAATGGCCTGCAAACATATAAAAAAATGCTCAACATCTCTAATCATCAGAGAAATGCAAATCAAAACCACAATGAGATACCACCTAACCCCAGTGAGAATGGCCTTTATCAAGAAATCCCAAAACAACAAATGCTGGCGAGGATGTGGAGAGACAGGAACACTCTTACACTGCTGGTGGGACTGCAAATTAGTGCAACCTTTGTGGAAAAGAATTTGGAGATACCTCAAACAGCTAGAAATAGAAATACCATTTGACCCAGCAGCAGCATTGTTGGGCATCTACCCAAAAGAGCATAAGACATTCTATTTTAAAGACATCTGCACCCAA
>VBSM01000529.1:60391679-60412019 GCA_008086735.1 Cheirogaleus medius
GAGGGGTGGCAGAGGCAATATATGTAACCCTAACAATATTTGTACCCCCATAATTTGATGAAAGAAAAGAAGAAAAACAAAAAAAGAAAGAAACAAAAGAGTCCTCATTCATTGAAAAATCTCAGCAAATATTTATCCAAGGGCTTATGACATGCCTAATATTGTATTTCAGAAAATTGACCCCAGAAAATTCCTGAATTTTTTTTTCCACTTTGCAGAAGTGTTCACACTAGGTTAAATTGCTTGAGATTTCATCCTTTAGGAACTCACTTAAGTTAATCAGAGCCTTCTATATTAATCAAGAATCTTTTGATTTCAAATGAATGAAATCCTCCTCAAACTCTTTGGGATAAATTGGCACTTCCTTTCTATTCCCACTTCTTTCTTAGTGCATTTTCCTCTACAGTAATAATTGAAAACCTAGAAACTACACTTCCCAGACTTTCTTACACCTTAGCTTCTTGACTTCTTTGTAAAAGAAGAGGGTCTTCCAATTAGAGGCATTGAAAAGACATTGAGAAGATGGAAAGATTACTTTCTCTCTCTTTTCAATAAAGAATTGTTAAATAGAAAGCATTAATTTAAAAATATTTATTAAATTCCTATATACTATAGACTGTACTCTCCGGCCTTATGAACCTTACAAATCAATAGTAAAACAATTGCATAACTCATTACAAGTAGACAAAACAAAGCTATATGAGATAAGTAGAGATAAAATACTATTAACATTCAGAAGACAGAAGACTTACTTCAGGTGGGGAAATTGAGAAAAGCTTCATGGAAACAGTGAGATCCTATTGCAAGCTCTCATGCTGCACTGGATTGAGCTCACAGAGATGGGAGGAGATCAGCACAGGTATATCATTCATGGAGTGAGCAGAATTTATTGAGAAGTTTGTTGAGAATGGTAGAAGAAGGGATTTTCTCAGAACTGTAATAATCTTTTCATAATTACTGGTTTTTACACACATAGACTGATGACATAGGAATTAAAAGAAAGTGATGTCTTCAGAACAGTTGGAGAGGATGATTCCACAGGACTTGGTGATTCGATGTTGTCTGTTTTGTCATTTATATATACTTAATCCCATTTTTAAAAGGACTTGAGGGGCTGACCTGGCAATTGATTGAATATGTGCACCTGTGAGAGAGAAGAAACAAAGATGGCATTCAATAAATATTTGTTGAAAAATGAATTAATTTACTGAGACTTTGTGAATGGAAGATGGAAATGTCACTACAGGAGTTGCTCAAGTCAGAAAGGAGTTGATTTGTAGAGATAATAGGAATTGACAGCAAGTATATTAGAGCAGACACTTAATTGTGTCTGTAACTATATGAACTGGTTGCACCAAAAAAAAGCGGTAATTTATTTGCCTTGTGGCAGTCTTTCTTTACAAGCTGTGAAAAATGCCCTCACTGAACTTTAGTCGTGGATAGAAAGCCCAGTAGTATCCTGAGTAGGGCCGGATACTGGGCTCTCTCCCTAAGCAGACAGACAGCATGTGGAACTGACTTTGTTCATGGTCAAAAGTGGGACCCCCAAGTACTCCATCTTTTGCAGCAGTTAGAAAATTGCAGCAATTGGAGTAATTGGAACATTGCTTTGAGCTACTTGGAGTCAGGGGACTTACATTGCATGCTATAAAAAGTATCACACTGTCCCTCCTTTTTCCTTGTTTCAAAACATGCATAAATGGCCACTTTTCATGACCCTGGACACCTTGATAACATCATTGCAAAGCCTGTCCAGACAGGAGCATCAGACTCTCCATTTGCAAAACAACTGTTTCAAAATAGTCAAAGCAATGCATTAATATGTTCTTTAAGGGAAAAGATTATTTCCAATATTCTTGTAGCACAAGAATATGAAAGGTAGATATCATCTTGACTTTGTAGATTAAAAACAAAGGAAGGAAAATGGTTAGGAGATTTGCTTACATTAGCAGGACCACTGTAATTCCAGGCATAAACCAGACCTATATGCTGACTAAAATCAATACTTTCAGCTTTTGCCAGCATATTTCATGCCTATGCTTTGCCCATAAGCAGCAAAGCAGAAAAGATACACCTTTTTTGTCCTACATCCAAGACACTTGCCAAACTGTATTTCTGTTTAACTAGTGTAGCATAGGCATTACCTGTCTATACTCAAGTCTATAGGATTCAGACCGTCTTGACTACACAGGTGGATAGGTGAACTAAGCCTCGGTTTTCTCATCTGCAAAATAGAGACAACAATAGTACTGTCTTCATGTGAAAACTATTGTTTTCACAGAACATGCTGGGTTAATTATTTAGTACAAAGTTTCAACCCAATATGTCCTCTGAAAGCAAGTTATTATTCTTAACAGGTTTCTTTTGCTGATAAATGACATTTATTTTTTCCTGAGAGATAAGTCTTTGGTTTTAAATGCATTGTTTGCTTAGAAATAATTAGCACATTTGCAGTGCTCAGTACTGTTCATTTTAAAAGATGCAGGAATAGGAGACCTTAGCCCTATGCAACTATTTCAAGAGTAGTCTCTTTAACAACACTCTGTGATTTAAATCTTTCATTATTCACTTGTGTATGGTGAACTGAGAAGGATACTTCATCCTCCTTGGATCTGAAGACCAAAATGTGCTCAGCTGCAGACCAATTATGATATTCAAGTATTTTCAAGACTGCAAAATGGGATATGTTGAACTGTGCTTGTGTGATTAGCTTCATTGATTTCTATAGAAAATGCAGTACTTAACTTCAATCAGTATAGTAGTTCAGTAGTTCAAGGAAGTTTACTCTTCCTTTGAAATTCACAAGGAATATACGGTACAAAGCCAGCCATGTAAGGGTCACAATGACAATTTACCAAAATCAGATGTCTCAGGATCATCTATAATCTGTCCATTTGAACAGATTAGATATCTCATTACTCAGATGTGTTTTCAGTCTTACCTTACTTACAGATTATACTGTGCCATTACTTGCAAACAGCTATTGATTACTTTAAAAATAAATAGGGATCCATTACATGGGAGTCTCCACTGCTTCTTTTGTTTAGAAATGTTTTACTGTCTTCTAGTTGAAATAGTGATGTGTTGTGCCTGGAAGATGATAAGCCGTTCCCTGAAAAATATGGAGGCTTTTAACACAATGAAAAAACATAAATAGGAAACTGGTGGTTAATGGATCCTCAACAATAACAGACATGAAAGTTGGTGAACCTTTAACTCAAACTGTCTTTCCATCTATCCATCTAATTATTTCTATGGCGCCTGTGATCAAGGTTATATAGACAGGCTGAGAGAGATATTAGAATTTCAACATAATAAATGAGGAAAAGAAGCTTTCCCCCTTTCTGTACTCCTTTCTGGAGCCATATTGGGGGTATATTATCTTGAGCTCCTTGGAAGGGAATCAGTACAAATGTTTAAAGGTTAAAATTTTATGCTTATCTTGCCTTCACTTTGGAGTGAGTCTTTCCTTGCCAACTCAGGTGACATTTGGCCTATCAATTTTTCTCAACAACTTAATGGCCATAATGTTCAAGGTCTGGCAGATATTTCCAATTATACAGAAGAACAGCAATCTGAGGATTGGTCTTCAACCTTCCAGTGTCAAAGCAAAGCTATTCATGGAGATAATAGCAGAAGCAAATTGCACAATTCCACTTCTCCTTCCACTTCTCATGAAGACCATTATCTAAAGCAGAATCACATCCAAAATATCCTCCTCATCCTTTCTGCCAAGTCTGAAATCATGAGGCCCATGATCAATAGTGTGGTGAGGAATCGATAATTCCGATATATTTTGAAACACTGTTTTCAAACACTTGCACATGTCAATGTTGAAAATGTAGAATTTCTTATTCTCAAGAGTCTTCTGGTAAAATGTGAATTTAGTTTTGTTGTGGTATCAGAGATACTCAGAATTTGAAAGCAGAATTCCCAACCAGTTCCTCTATTTTCTTTCTTGTGTTATACTTGCTCCATTTTGGCTTTTGTAAATTAACATTTATTAAAATCTTCCAAGACAGTGTCCTAGCTGCAAATTGTTTCTTTTGCCTTCTGCCCTGCAAACTCTCTGCAAGCTTTTGTCTTTGAGAACCTGCAGCCAAATGAGCCAGGCATGCAAGGATGAAAGTCAGATGACAGGTAAAACATAGGGTAACTGTGAAAGGGTTGGTGGCTTCCAAGGTTCACTCTCATTTGAGTCGTTGTTACAGAAGTAGTAAAGAATATTACTCAAATTTTATTTTTCCACATCATTCAAATAGACATCAGGAAAGATTTCTCAGGCTTCTGAGAGATTCTCTCAAGTAGAATAAGCACCATGTTATTTCATAACAGTTTAGCTACATGGAGTTTGGGCAACGTTGTTCTGATTTTCCATTTGAGAATAATAGGATGGTCTTGACTGAATAGTGTAAATAATGTTCAGAGGAACATGGGTAAGGTATCTCATTCATTCATTCAGACACCTGTGCACTCATTCAACTGTATTTGCATTAAAGAGATACATTACATATTCATCTATTCTGGTAACAGAGGAGCTTTTTCTTCCAACAGGAGATTGAATTTTTGTGAAAAGCTTAAGTTTCTTCTTTTGTCTGCCTCTTTAGATAATCTGAGTTAATCTATGCAAAATATTGTAATTTTAACAAAATTTATAATTTTTCAAGTGCCTGGAAGTCCTAAATCTTATTTTCAACAAAGGATTGCTTTTAATTTGACTTGACTGGATTTTTTTATTTTATTGTTTTTTCCTTGTCATTATTAACAACATAATAGAGAGCTGTCATAAGTAGATACCACTAAAAACAAACTATTTCACTTTGGAGCACATCTGTGTTTTTCAGGTCAACAAATCATTGATAGTAGTATTTTGTAATGTATTCTTTGCAATAGCACATTAACTATACCCAAGCAGGAGGCAGAAGCTTTAGTTTAGGATCTCTTCCCATCTACTTTAGCTGTCATTTGAATGGTAGTAGCCAACATTTTTCCAAATTCTCTAGTGTCAAGCCATGGCCAAAGGTCTAAGGTCACGGCATCACCATAAATGTACTATACACATTGATTTTAAGAGTAATACCTGTTTTGACATTATATTTCCAATTCTCTTGTACATGATGTCAGGCATGCCTCAAGGTCTACCTCAGTGCCTTTGAGTTATTTCCGGGATGTGTGAGAAATGTTCATATGCATTGTAAAGTTTGACTGCCGTCTTGCTCTCAAGTCATTTCACGTGTCACTTGTAAAACTGTTTTTTAATCATTCTCTGTTCTCTTTTGTTGTTAAATGGTACTATTCATTTGTCAGAAATAAAAATGCTTTCATTGGATAAATTCAAGGAGGTTAAAGAGTCAGCTTTCAGCTCCCCCCGCCCCTGCAAAAAAAATCTAACTTGGTTCAATAAAAAATATCAAAGGGGCATTGTAGAATGTTAGAGGAAAGATTACTCATGGACTTCTGCTTTGCAATTGGTCTGTTGAATCTATTTGGAAGAAAAATATAAACAGAATTAATTGCCCAGGCTAACAGGCCTGAGTGAGGATGGCTACAAATCCTGATTTTTTTTTGTATAAATAAAATGGAGCTTGATATTTAGACAGCATTGCCCTTCTATGTAATGATCAATAAAAATCATTTTATTATATGTTGCTTTAGGGTCTAAAATCTAGGTGAAGTTAAAAATGAATTACTTTTCTTTTGCAAAATTGTGGAAGACACTAAGAAGCAAAGTTTACCCTATTCTTTAGTCAGGAGGTATGGCAAAACTCTGGAATGTAAGTTGCTCAGAAACACCTGCAATTGCCAACAGTTAACTTATGGGAATAAAACCTTTTTTGTATAAGTGATTAGATTCTCTGAGCTTCAAAGAGAGTTGCGGCATCTTAATTACTTGGAATATAACTACTCCAGTTAAAAACAAAATATTCAAGGTGAAAACACAGTAGAATTAAGCAGTATTATTTCAACCCTGAAATTGAAGCTTTATCTTATCACTGTATTACCCTGTAATGGAACACTGAACTTGAGTTAATCAGTATTCCTGATTACAAATAGGGAAATTGTGGGGATTTTTCAGAGCCTTCCATTACTTGTAAATGAAATGTCATGACCATGATTCAGATAGAAATATTTTGCAGAGGATAAAAAACTTTTAAATATCGGATAAACACAGGCTAACTTCTGAGATTTATAACTTATTGAACTTTTTATGCATAAAACATTTAGGTTAATTCATTTAAATAAAATTGTTCTTCTGTCACTGCCTCAGATGTACCTACTTGGTCTTTCTTTTCCATAAAATACATTTAGTGATTAGCTGAGTACATTTAAATGCAACTTGTCTTGAATAAGAAAAATCTGAAGATAAAGTAGCTGTAAACAACTAACTAAATAAATAAAGCTACAAAAATGCAAAAGAGAGACACAAAGCTGAGAATTGAATAGATGAGAGAGTTGCAAGCATTGAATATTGATTGAGACTCTAGTTCATGGTAAATGTACCTGCCTATCTTACTTGTTGTTTGCTTCATATTTTTAACCAGGCCGAGGAAAAAAACAAAACAAGACTACATGAATACTTTATCATTTTGGTGTATAATGGCCCGCGTGTCATTCTAGCAACCCATGTTGCATGATGATGACAACCCAGGCTCAGAACAATAGAAACACAGTTTTTACACCATTTCGGTACACACCAGGCAAAATGGGGTCCATATCTCTAAATGGCAGGCCAATTTTACAGCTCCTGTGACTCTAGTGCACACCTGAGTTCTTCCATATTACTCACTGGCAGGAAACATTCATAATTCAGCACAGTTCCAGGGCAGCTTAGGTGGCCAGTCTTAGAGTTTCAATTTCATGGCAACTCATGGTTCTGATTTAGCTCAAAGAAGTAAAACAAGAAGTGAAAACTTCACTCAATATAATCATGTTTTCCTACATTCCTTCAAAATAAGAATTGTGCTAAGTTTGACACAGCATGGGACTCGTTTCCACGGTGCGTACTCTGAGATCCCCGTTTCACTGAGAGCTCCAGCAACCAAAGAACCAGAGTAGATCCGGAGAGTTTGTGCTAACGGCCATAAAAAAGCCTGGTATCCATAGTCACCCCTGCAGGGTTTCTCCTCTCTTCTAACCTCCATCGTTGTTCATGTTCATGGCTGAATACTCAGCACTTACAAATATCAATATATTTCATCTTTTTCAGTTGGATTAAAGAAAGATTTATACAAACTAAAGAGAAACTAGAGCATGAGAATTATAAGAATAATTACAAGAGCACTATGGATCAAAGTTCCTGAGAATTAAAAATAGAATTATTGTAAATCTATGCGTGCAGAAAACAAAAGAAAACAGGATGAAACCAAATCATGATCTGCATCAGGTTTTTGTTTTTATCATTTTTTTCTCCAGTATATTAATTGCTTCAGAAAGAAAAAAAGTAAAAGATAATTCTTGCACATTGGAATAGTGTTGGAAAAGCATTAAAATGATCCATTCTCTCTTTGTTTATAGACAAACTGCATAAAGTGCTGAAGTGCTGACAAAGGCATTTTTATGGGGCTCAGTGCTCTGAATTAGATTCTACTCAAAAGCAGTCTCTTCTTTTGGCAGAAGCCCTACTTCCAAAGACAAAAAAGGTCATTTTTTTTTTTCTTACAGAGATTCTTTATTCTTTTCTGACTTTTCACCCTGTTGCCCCTTTCCCTTGCTAGCTATTTTGAGTTAGTTACGCAGCTTAATTTGATCATGCTTAGCACAGTGAGAGATCAGACTAATCTGGTTTTTACCTTTTGGATCATTTACTACAAAATGTTCTAGATCCTACTAAATTGCAGGATTCCTCTGACAACTGCATACAGAAGGAGCATCTTTTGACATGTCTTCATCTTTAAACTCCCTTCCAAATATTTGAGAGTGAAAACACATGAACTGGGAGATTAAATATTCTCTATAAAACATAATTTCATAGCTATGTTTTACAATTAGCTCTCAGTCTTGTGGCATGGTGTTAAATATTCTTTGAATAACTCACAAATCACCTAAATATAGATAGATATACACATACACATATATTAATACATGTATCTACATATACTCAGAGAGAAAAAGAATAACCTTTTCTTCTAATTAAAAAAATTCTTCTAAGACTAGATGCATAATGTTTTTAATATTATATGTTTTTTTATCTGTTAGATGATTCAATTCGTTCTGAAAATTTTTCCTGAAATTCTTTATATATATAGGCCAGGCGTATTTATATAATTTGTTTATTTGGCAAATACCTGGATATTTGAGTTTGTTGAATTTTTGTTTTTTATTTGTGGTATGTTCAGTATTTGTGTTGTATGTGTCTATGTGTGTGTATGTTCTGTCTCCCCAGTGTATATGCATCTTAAAATTCTTGAGAATTGTTTCTGCTTGTTGTATAACATTATTTTTATGCAGTTTTATGCCAGTGTAACTCCTCAAAAACCATCATTAATTCAACATAGACCAAGATGAACATGATTTCTTAAAGGTAAAATGTTGCAAAATTATTCTAGCCAATTCAAGTAAAGTGAAAAATTCAGTTTACTGCATTTTTTAAACTAATTGGTTTTATTATAAACTAGTGCCTATATCACAAAAGAAAAATATGGAAAAGAAAGAAGGACAAAATGAAAATAGCTAAAATCCTATGTTCATCGCTGTTGGCATTTTTATTTGGCGTTTTTTTCTAGCCATTGCATTAAAAAATTACTTTTCTCGATGACTTTATTTACAACAAGGAAGGCTTATATGTCCTATCCTCCTAGGTAAAGATGTGCATTTTAAAGGAGGTCTTCTAGCTTGGTGTCTTTTCTGATGCCAACCTGGAGCTAGGATTGACTGCAGAATATCTCTGAACACATTAGCAGTATTTATTGAGCTCCCACAGGGTGTGAAACCCTGTGCTAGGATCCCTTGGCACTCAGTACTTGAATAGTCAAAGTCCCTGATTTCACCCCAATGGCAATTTAATACAAAGAAAGTTGTATATGCATGTCAGTAAAAAGACAAGAGTTGGAAGGAGCAGGGTGTAGTACAAAGGACTATGGAGTCAAAGTAGATTGCCTCTGAATCCAGCTTTATGACAAGTCTGCCTCTGGGACTATAGGAGGGCTACTAAGATTTTCAGAGCCTCAGTTTCCCACATTGAAAAGCAGCAGCAGCAGCAGCAGCATTATCATGATAGATAATACTTATTGAATGCTTACCATGTCCCAAGCATGCTCTGTAACTATAGTACTTTGCATATTTTAACTCAGTTATTTCTTATAATGAATCTGAGAAGTAAATATTATCTCCCCATTTTACAAATGATGAATTGGGGCATAGAAGATTAAATAGCCTGCACAAGGTCATACACACTGCTAGCAAATGAAGAAGCCAGGATTTGATCCTACGTAGTCTGAATCTAATATTTGGATTCTTAACCTCTATTCTATACTACTATGTGAGACTTATGTGAGAATTAAATAAAATAACATATATCACCTATCTAGTAATGTGCAAAGCCATGCCTTGTAATACCCTCCACTTCCCTGATGACCAGAGAAGTTTCCAAAAGAAAAGGGTTTACTTGAAAGTAAAACTTGACTTGTGACTTAACAGAGGAAAAGTCAATGAAAAGCTGTCCTATTTTTTTGAGATGCAAAGGACATTTACCTGAACTTTACTGCACTTCTCTGAATGTGAAATTCTTCTTCCCACTCAGAATACCTTAATTCTAACCCCAAACAGATTCATGTTATCCTCCAAATTGTTCTACTGAGAGTTTTCAAGGTAAAATCAGAGGTAAGGTCATTCCTTAGAAATATTATAGGTGACATACACAGATTTCAACATAGATTTTAGAACACAAAGTTTTCTCTGAAATATACAAAGACAAAGATTATTATGCCCTTTTTATTTATATTCTTCATCAGGAATGTTTATTCATTTAGTAAATATTTTTTCATTAGATTAATCAATATTAAGTCAATCAACATAAGAAACTGCAGTATACCAGACATAACACAAAACATTAAGAATACAAAGGCTATTTGTTCATATTGCATCACCATGGACATTTATAGTTCTTATTCTTTGGCATCCTCTTCCTTCTTAATTCAAGATTACCCCAACTTGGCTTGGGGGAAACCAAGTTCTACTCCTTACTCTTAATTTACGATCTTCAGGAGAACTTGGTATCATCTCCTGGGTTCCATCACATGAAGTCCCTCTGGCCATAATAATTTGTCCAATTACTCTTACCCTAACTTATTGAACCTCAGGAGTTTGCTGAGAATTCTAAGACAAAGACATTGACTTTTCACAGTAGGTGGCATCATGTAAGTATGAAGTCCTCAAAGCTTCCAGTAGACATATTTCCATCTTGAGGACAGCTAACTTTAACATAAAGCAAACTCCATAGATCCCAGAGTGTTCAGATGAAAAAAAAAATACAACAAAAACAGATCTTTGATGCTATTATTAATTTGATGTATTAAACTACCCTTTAAATTTGACAGCTCTAGCCATTTCAGTTACAGGTGAACCAATAAATTCCCTTATTACTTAAGCCAGTTGAATTTGGATTTTATTTTCTTGAGAAATAGCAGATTTCTGGTTGCCAAAAATTCCTACAGTGAATATGATCTAAAGTTCTTATCTTTCATAACCATGAGAAACATAACTCTGAGATGCACTAGCAAAATGAGATGCCTCAATCCCAAGGGTACCTGGCATACATTTTGAGCTCCCTGGACCTCATCAGTATTCAGCTACATAGCCACAATTGATCAATTAGTTGATTGCCAATGTTTTTTAATTTGGGTTTTTTCTGTTTGTTTTGTTTTATGATGTGATTTCCAGGAAGAAATCCAAGAACTGGACAAATGTCAGAGCATCTTCATTTAACTTGTTGCACTGGTTCAACCAGACATACCCCTTGTGATAACCAAAGGCCAAATATTAAGAAATTTCTGGACTAATGTCTTTGAAAATATCTTTAAGGACATTGTACTATTTCTCATATTGTCAAAATGGCCTATAAAATGCTGCCTATACTAGGAGGAATAGTACCATAGAGGGGCAAAAGAATTATTATTTCTCCAATTCTTTTGTCTTCCTCCACTTTTCTTCCCCTCACTCGCTCTACGCTACCTACACTACACTTCTTGCTTGTCATCAAATGTACTAAGCATGTTCCCACATCTGGGCTTTTGCATTGTCCCTTTCTTATATCTAGTAAAAACTGAATTGATGACTCTCTTAGTTTGTTCTTCCTGCAGATATCCACATAACTCTCTTCTTCATCTTCCTAAAGCCTTTATTCCAATATCTCCTTTCTTTGAAGTTGTCTTGCCACTCCACTTAAAACTGTAAACACTCCCCTGCAAATCAGTAATTTCTACTTCTTTTGTGCCTTATGTTCTCTATAGCATTTATTACCATTTAACATACTATGTGCTTTATTTCTTTGTTTACAGTCTGTCTCCACCACTGGAATGTAACCTTCATGAGGGCAGTTTTTTATTTTGTCTGTGACTATATTCCCAGTGCCTACAAAAGTCCCTGGCACTCATTAGCTGATAAGTACATGTTTACTAAACAAAGGAATCTGATCTTGCATGAAAATGAAATTATTTGTATTTCTAGATGTCACACTACAACAAAGCCTCTAAGAAGAGGAAAAATTAGGAAGATAGAGTTACATATGAGAAAAGATGAAAATAATTAAGATTGAGAGAGGCAATGATTAAAATATGAAACACTGGAACAAGGAAACATGCCTTGAAGTTTTAAATAAAATAACATGTATTATTGGGCATGGATAAGGAATCAAGACTGTAGACAGTATTGCGAGAAAGTGTCTGAAAGGTGTAATTCCTGTGTGACTAGAGACCAGTTCAAGGGGGGAATGTCTGAAAATTTGCATCTGCTTTAAGCCTTTCCAATGGTGAGCCAGGAGCCCTCAAGGAGAAAAGATTGCATGTCACCTACTCCATAGATGGCTCAGAGGAGACGTGACATTTGGATAAGCCCCACTCTTAAAATAAAATTACAGGACAGAATTCAAAGGAAAGTTTCCAACTCCTGTCTTCAGAAGAGAGTCGAGAACTATCGGCAAGGGGATAAGACTGTAAGAACTTTGTAAGTCTGTAACTTTCATCACTTTCCCACGTTTGTTATTTTTATCTCCTCGGTATTTCTCCCGGAGGAATTAGCAGTGAAACCCTTAAAACAAAAGAGGTCTGTGTGATTCTGTCAGAGTAGGTAAATAAACGGTCAAACTGGCAAGACTTCACAAGATTTTGCCTTCCTTCTTGCTGGATAACAAAACCCCAAAAGATAGAACGGGTGGCAGTGGGTATCAAAAAGAGGAAAACTGGCTGAGTCTTGCCAGCTTGCAACAAGACACAAGTGAAAGCCCAGTATGAGATGGGCCCTGCGGCTGGGCAGTAGAAATACCACCAGGCTCCCCAACAGTTAGAGATTTATCTCCTCTAGAATATAAAGAGTTTGTATACAAATGGGCTCAAAAACAGTTTTAAATACACTTATTATGGTGCAATTAATTTATAATGGGTATTTAAATCAAATGAGGAATGTTTGGGATTCTTTTTGGAATGTGATGTTATACAAAGCATTTTTTTTAAAGCCTCAAAATATACCTTGGGGAACATCAAAAGCCAAATCATATACTGTCTAGATGATTAACCAGTTTGACCTAGGCTGGTACATATGACCTCCTATGATTGTGTTGAATAACTACTTTCAAATGAATGTGCCGTTGAAATCTAGGCTAGTATATCCCTTGGTAGAAGGAAATGTTTCTAAATAGGGCAAAATATCAAATGCATTTGATAATGAACCAGAATTCTGCATCTTGCCTCTGAAAATATTCAGACAGATATGACACATTAAAATGTCTACAATGTTATCATTCCCTCTTGCCAAATTTACCAAATGTATTAAGATGACACATCTCTATATGATGCCGATAGAACAGGGGTTCTCAATCCAGAGCAATTTTACCTTCTTGAGGACAGTTGGCAACGTCTGGAGACATTGTATCTTTTAATACTGGAAGGGGTGCTACTAGAATCTAGATGGTAGAGGCCAAAGATATTGTTAAACGTCCTACAATTTTACAAAAAACATACAATACTGTGGGACAGTCTCCACAGCAAAAATGTATGCAGTTCAAAATGTCAGTAGTGCTGCAATTGAGAAACACTGCTCATAGAACATTAGGCAGCGAACTTAGCAAAAAGAAGTCAAAACAAAAACAAAATCCTATGTATAAATATATGTTTCAATTTTAATTTTTATTATGACTTTTACTGGCCAGAGAAATCTTCCTTTAAGATCACATCAGGGAAAGGATGTAGTTGCTTTTAACCTGTGACCTAATATTTAACAATTGCACCGTATTTAAGCATATGATACCCCCCAAAAAACTCCATTACTATGTTTTCTTTTTTTCTACGTTAATAGACAAATGATTCTGAATCTCTTCATAACACTCTGTGTTCTATCTCCTGGCATTCACATCTTGATAACACATTGTAAATGACCAACAGCATGCAGGTCAAAACTTTGTTCTCCTGTAAGCTTATCAGCAAACAATTTTGTCTATTGACTTCTTTGATGAAAAATATCAAAGAAAACAAGGATAGCAAGATGTGAAATGAATAAGCAAGGTCTCACTCGGACCTGTTGTTTCGTTTTGGAATAAGTCTTCCATAAATGATGAGATGTCCCATATGGCTGGCCAGACACATTCCTTGAATGATGAGACAGGTCCTCAACAATAGTGAAGTGTTCTATCAATCCCTGAGTGATGTTACAATATACACGTGCAAACATTCCATCCCTCAGAGAGGATTTCTGGTAAAACAATTTGGCCCACTCTCCCAATTCAAACAACTGCAGATACATTCCAATGTGTCATTTTCAATAAAGACAGGTGGCCTGCTGGTTCTTCATACCGGAACTCTGCTCTGTGCTGTGAATGATATGTAAGCTGCAGTTTAACCATACATGTGTATAAAGTATTTATAGTGACATAAATCAGAGGCTCTTCAACTGGCTTTATATCAAGCATTCCTATTCTCTGCACACAGCATAGAGGTATAAGGTAGTCTCTTTTACTTTTTTTTTCTAGAGTACCAAATATTAAAATCTGAGTCAGCTACTGGCATGAATGTTATGACTTCCCGCTAACAACTGAATTAAGTGGCATTCACACACAGATAAGCTGGCCTGTGTTCCCATGCCACGCCTGAATGATTCACTGTATACTTTTCATGTTTGCCATTTCATGTGGCAGTACTTGTGCACCCATCTTTACATTCTTGCAGTAATAAGCCTGTACTAGTAGAAAGCTTCTAGAAATCCAAGCAGTTGTAGTCAATGTGTAGAGGAGCTGTTAGAGAGGCATTCAAAATTCAGGGTTCTGAAGCTTCTAACTTCTGGTTATCACTAAAGCTATTGTTGCCAAATTTCTCTTCTGTGTGGTCAGTTTTTTACATGAACCTTGTCAGTGGATAAAGATCAAATAGTTATTAGTCTGCACAACTCAAATAGAATTATATGGACTAATTGGCTTGATTATAGGTAGTTTATTGCTGAACTAAATATAACAAGGCTGCATAGAGATGTTTTGGTTCCAGGGTCTGTCTCCTGAGATGAACAGTTATTTGCAAGCCTACAACCATTATTTGTATCTGATAGAAGATGATTGACATCAAAATGGTCTGGATAAAAAACAATACATAAACATTTATTCCAATTTTAAAGCCAAAGACAGTCCCTTCAGAACCATTCCATCGGCATGTGTTCATAAATGTGCACATTGAGCTCTCTGTCCTGTATTCTAGCCCTTAGGAAATATCTGGAGGTCCTTACAAGATGTCAGTCCTACATGTACTGTTTAATATGAAATCTCAGTATAAGTTTGGAGATTGAAATGAAGAATCCTACTCGAAATATGTAATTTACATAAACAGCTTATTGAGAAGTCTTAATCAGGAGAGGGATATATAAATAAAATTTTTTTCCTCAATCACTGCTATTAGTCATGCTGTGTTAAATTTTGATGCCTCAACCCTTAAAGAGAGGAGATTCCCCAAATCTCTCAGCACTTTCAACAATTAGAACTCTGTTCAAGCTGATTAAAAACCTTAGTCACATGTCTGCTCCCCCAACAGAGGCTGAGCGTCTGGGCTTGAGGAACAAGAATGGCAGTAGAAGCATTGTTTGCACATTACATGCCTTCTTTCCACCCCGACTTTTGATATTGGGTTAGGGAAGAGAAATGAGGGGAAAGGGGCAAGCACCTTGGTTTGTAATAGGAAAGAGTTTTGCTGTTTCTTAGGCTAGTACTGACTGGCAACTGCCTCTTGGTCATAACTGGCTCTCATGGGTTTTGAAAATTCCCTTTCTTGGCCCAGTGGAGCTTCCTCAGTACCGTACTTAGACACAGGCTTGGGCTCAAATCTTTAGCTCCTAAGAAAAGAGCTAACGGGATCTCCACAATCGATGTGGAAGGGTCAAGGGGAGTAGCCTATTTTAGGTGACAGATTGGCAATGCAGAGTTAGCTCAATTACCTTCTATGGTGTTCTGGTCTCAAAGGAATTTCAAGTACCAGGACCCTTGCCATGTCAGTCATAGTGCAGAGCCAGGTTTGGATTGAGAGATTGCTTACCTAGGATCTTCTCTTTTCAGCTTTGATTCTAACTAAGGTAAAAATCAGACTCAACATCTTACCATATTTATTTAGTTAGTTAGTTATTTTTGAGACAGGGTCTTACTCTGTCACCCAAACTAGAGTACAGTGGCATGATCATGCTGACTACAACCTCAAAATTAGCCTGGCTAATTTTTTTTTTTTTTTGTAAAGATGAGGTCCTGCTACGTTGCACAGGCTGATCTCATTCTCCTGTGCTCAAGTCATCTTCCCACTTTTGCCTCCCAAAATTCTAGGATTATAGGTGTGAGCCACCATGCCCAGCTGAACATCCTATAATATTTAAATAGGAAAAATGCAAGAAATACTTTACAAAATAGTATCAAATTGCCTGGTATAATTGACAGCTCCACAATTTACTATATGTGGGACCTTGCCTAAGTCACTGTGTATCTCTGAGCCTAGGTTTCCTCAACCATAGAATGGGATAATGACAGACCCTACTTCAAAGTTAGTTTATTTATATGGATAGGTCAGGGTAGCTATAGGAATAAAAAAAATCTGTTAAAATCTAGATATCTGTTTATGTGTTAAGATTAAAACATCAACAACATAAAAAAAAAGGAGCAAGTTTTCTCTTTTTCTGAAATGATTTCACATCTAGGTATTTTTTACCAAAGCTATTTGTTCCTCTCTAAATGCCTTTCAAATAGTTTATTAAGAAATACTTCTCAGTTCCTTGGAAAAAAATTGTAGTTTTGAAGATAATATAAACATATCAATATTTTCTAGATCAGTGAGTCTCAAAATTTATTGTACCTAAGAATTATTCATATATGTATTAAAATATATTTTGATAGGTGCAACCCACAGATATTCTGGTTGAATAGAAGTATAGCAGGAACTAGGAATGGACATTTCTACCAAACACCCCCTTCTCCCCAAGAAATGTGATGGTGATCCACAGACCACATTTAGAGAAACATTGTTTAAGATGAATGTGAAATTCTTTCTCACTGACTGATTACTGTGAATGTTTACAGCTATGTGCACCTTGGTTTACAAAGAAGCCTTGCTCTAGACAAACAGAAAAAACACAAGGACAATTTGTATGACATTAAAGTTTTGACTTGATCATTGGTTCTATAGTTATAAAAATTAAGTGATATTTTCAAATAATTATAGCCTTGTATACTTTTTATGCATGGACAACTCTATTAGCAAAAAAGTGCATCTTAGAAGCATGGAAGAGAAAGCTGACCTTGAAAGAATGCAGCACAGCATTATAACTATACCTAGAGGGAAAATGGTAGATCTCTATTTTTGTTACATAAATAATGGACATGAAAAAAGAAGGAAAAAAGCAAATGATTTTTTCCTAAGCATTCTCTTTCTTAGAATTTTGTATTATGTTTTATCTCTTTATGTTAAATAAGATGGTGTACATAAAATGATGTAATAACAGGGAATGTATTATCTGTGGGACCGCAACTAACAGATGCTGTGCTAAACATTTGCCTGGAAAGTTTTTAGATTCTTTCTCAATCTCTGGCTGCCATTTTCTTCCTCAGAGCATTTTCCTTGTTACCAGGAGCATCTAGAACAACTCTTTAAGCTTTTGATGCAAATGATTTTTTTTTATTTTTATTTTTATTATTTTTTGTTCTCCACCCCTCAACCCATACCCCAACATTGTCATTCTCCAACAGGTACAATTAATGAAATATCGATGTCCCCAAGCAAGAAATATAGTGGAATGGTAAGTGGCAATAAACAGACCAGTGGTTATAATATTGGTATTTTTAAATAAAATGATGGTCTATCTCACTACTTTTTATGTAGCAAGACAATGCTACCAGAAACAGTTGACCTGTTTTTGAAGGTAAACTTCCCTGTCTCTGATTCAGGAAAGACCACCCCATCACCCAGACTTGTCTGTAGGTAGTAGATTTGTATGTGTAATTTATTGGAGAAGGCTCTGCTTATTCTGATGCCTATAATTTTGCAACTAGGCTTATTCTTATTTAAAATAATTTTGGATCTAAACTAGAAAAATTGTGTTGCCTAGACCCAGTATGATTTCCCATAGTACCTCAAATCAGTATTAAAAGCATTATATGAAAGACAAATTTGTTCTTATGTCTCTTCATGTACAAAGCATAATTCAGTCCTATAGTGAGCTTATCACGTTCAGACAGCCATGTGTGAACCTTATGTTATTCTGCCCTTTCCCAATATTTAAAAACTGATATCTATCTCTTCAAGAGTATACGTGTTTTCCTAAGTTGAAAAAAAAAATTCAGTTTGAGCTCGGCCTGCATTAACTCTATTGAATTCTTCAAATACATACCAGGTTAATGAAGGCTAAACCACAGTGGGCTAAATTTTTTGATAAATATCGAAGTCTTCTTTGATCCTGATAACCCACAAATGTTCAGCATGAGTGAGTTTTCACGGTCAGCATGCAGTGATTTTGATATTTAACTTAAGCTCTAGCCCTATGTGGTTTATTTTACTTATGTGGATGGTATGCTTAGAACTAAGAAGCAGGAAAAATTAGAAACAGCACAAGGGTACAAGACATGACATATAAGGCCCTTTTTCCCCATTTGGCTAAGAGTCTGCATCATTTACTTGTGGCTTCAAGGGCTCTCTTTCTTTGTATGTGAGTTTGTTTGAAGTAAAGCAAACAAAAGCTCACAGAATGCTTCTTCATTTTCTTTGACCAGCCTTTGGCATCTTTCTTTTATGAATTCATGTCTCCCTTTCCCATCCGGACAAAGTTGCTGACCCTGACCAGGGACCAGTTGTCTTTCCATCACCTGGCAACAGGAGGCTCAGAAGGATGAAGTAAGATAGGGTAAAGATGTGGAAACAGATAATGCACTGGAGATATCTACCTTCTCTTTCAATGCTTAAGTAATAATAAATAAAATCCTTCAATAAATGCAGTATGACGCTAACGTTCCTCAATTTTCCCTGAGTATGAATAGGTATCATCTCCAATTTGTAGGATTCAATAGAAGTTGTGATTCAAATGGAAAGAGAGCAGCATCTATGTCATTTATATAAAATATATATAGATGCCCTGAAAAGAAGCACGGGGGGTGGGGGTGGGGGCCTTGAGTATTGATCATCTTGTTTTTCTTGATCTTGCTATAACTTACATGGATATGTTTAATTCGTGAAATTTGTTTAAGCTGTACATTATAAATATTTATACATATATTTGTAATCCAGAATTTCTCACCCTTGGCACTATGGACATTTCACATCACATAATTCTTTGTTGTGGGGGTTGTCCTTTGCATTGTAGGATGTTAAGAAGCATTCCTGACCTTTTTCCACTAGATGCCAGTAGTATCTCCCTCCCCAATTGTGAGAATCAAAAATGTCTCTAGAATTGTTAAATGTCACCTGGGGAAAAAAAAAATCTCCTGAGAATGTCTGATGTAACTTATCATTATAAAAGACTATAAGTCAGATGTCTAGAAAAAAATAATTCTTTAAGATAGGCTTATTGCATCATAACAATGAGTAATATTATCAGACTTGGAGAAAATTATGTGGGTTGGCATTGCTTGAAATTCACACTGTCTTCAAAATCATTAAAGTTTATTATAGTTTTGATACACCATGTTTCCCACTGCTTAACGTTCATGTGCAGCTTCTATAAATCAAATACAGCCAATTCAGAAATGCTTTTGACAACTGATTGATTGATTAATCTCAGTTTTGAGCAGAATAATTGGCAAGAAAAGGGAACCCATTATAGGACTACATTATTTATAGAAACAAGAGGGCTCAAAATTACCTGCAAGACAAATATATGAGACTATTCTCAGTTCTAATAACAAAACCTGACGTTACAAATGGCTGTTGAGGCAGACAAGTAAGTAATTGAAAGGAATGAAAGTTGCCAAGTCTCTAGGCATGAAGAATTACTAATAAAAGTTCCGATTTTTTCACAACTGATAAAATTAGTAGTAACTGGGTTATTACAGAGACAAGCCAAACAAGAAGTTCTGAGATAAAGTACTGTGGATAAAGAGTCAAACAAAAAGGTGTTTAAAAAATGAACATTAACATTCTAGGCAAACACTTTGAAAGGCACCAGACTCACAAATACCAGCAAATCTTGATAACTCTTTTTATTAGGACAAAATGCTTTCTGTTTAAAGGGCATCCAGCATGTTTTTGTTTGGCTTTTGTTTTGGTTTTGGTGTTTTGCTATGTGTATTTTTTTATGATGACTTATGACTTGAAAAGAAAAATAATGCCATCTGAATTCAATGTTTTACCAAGAACTGTTTATCAGTGTTTCATTCTGTGCACTCAGAGCATAAACGCTTTCTTTTTTCCTGAAGTCAGATTTGGATCACTCACTTGAGCTGGGCCTGTGGGAGAAACACAGCGTGTATGATGAGCTGATTAATTACCAGAAATCAAATGCCTTGCAGTCCAGAACTCTGCGCCTGGAAGCAAGCACCAGGACTGGAGGAATGGAGAGACCCACATGCAGGCATGGACAGACAGGAACACCTCGGGGATTAAGTTTCACTGTGGCCCGAAACAAAGGATTTAAGAATGATTGTTTATCCTTGACAATGTCACTTGTGCCAATCTTTTTTTTTTTTTT
>VBSM01000529.1:60412119-60449450 GCA_008086735.1 Cheirogaleus medius
TTTTAGTTGCTGTTTTTTTTTTTTTTTTAATTTTTTGCTTGTGGGGATCATTTGTTCTCATAGAAACTGCTCGTGCAATTTACCTTTTGCCTCTAAGAAGCACCCAGAGATAGGAGCCACAGCCGTGATGCTGCAGTGAGGCTTCACGTGAAAGGTCATTTCTCAGTTGTGTTGTACAATCAGAAACCATGGATCCCCACTTTGCTAATTCAAATCACTGAGATACCTGAGCCCTTCCCTAAAATAGCTAAATTTTTTAAAAACCAAAGCTATTGATTACAAAGAGCAGTAGGCCAATCTCTTTTTAAACTACCCAAGTTTGTCTATCTCAGAAAACAGGTGGATTTTGAGCTCTACTAGTAAAACAGAAAATTGCTCTTTGGTACTGACTTTCTTCTCAAATGCCACAGAAAACTCTGCAGCACTATGTCAGCATAGGAAGTGAGATGAGAGTTCCTCAAATCTGGGGAAAAGGGGGCAAGTCAAACCTGTAACTGTAAATGTTTTATGATTAACCAGTGACATGAGCAGGGTTCACGTTTAAAAGCTACTTCCTTGAGAAAATCCACATGTAAGATGGAAATGCTTTAAAATGTTTCTGGAATTTATTCACCTTTGTTGTCCAATTCTCTGCTTAGGAATTACCATCTTCTCTTAGTCCAGGAGGCTAGTGTCCCTTGGAACCGCAGGGCATTGGGCAAAAGAGGGCACTTCGGCCTGGAGGTTAAGAATGGGATACCCTTGTTTGGCAGGACACCTAAGATTCCAACTGCCATTGGGATTAATGATCCTTTTGCTGCCAATCAAAAAATCATTCATCTCTTTAAACTTAAGGACTTAAAAACATATACAAGAATGGGAATTAGAGAGAAACACAACAGATAGAAACTAGTTTGACTAGAAAATAGAAAAAAGTAGGAAACAACCATGAAAATCGAAATGGCCTGAAAGATTATCGATAGGACTCAAAAAAACCCAAGCCTTCTATAAAGGCAAATGACATTGGTTTTCATTTCTAATGTGCCTGCATGTTTTTCTTTCATTCATTTCCCTTTTTTTCTTGTACTATACTACCTGCCTACCCTACCTTACCCTTCTTTCAGGAATGACTTTTATGAGCTTTTCCTCCATTTGCTGGGAGAGTATATTATAATGATGGAAAAGGCAAACAGTTCCTGTCTTTCCTGTCCTCAGGTAGCTCATACCAACACTCTTGATGCCCGATTTTTTATTGCTATTCAAAAAATCACTCCACTGTTAAATGACAATTATTCTCCCTATTTATCTTTTACTCATATTTCCTTTATTTTGCTTTCTCATTTTTCAATTACCTGGAATGCATCTTATGGATATTAAATATTTATGGGGTTCTATATATTTAATCTATGGTGTTGTAATTTGTTGGCAAGTTGGAGGGTATTTGTGAATATTTTCAAGAAAGTACAGGTTTAGTGACTTTTACAAAATTATCTTCAATGATATTCTCCTCATTGGAAAAATGGTAATGGTTTATGGATGATATCTAATCCTGGGTTGCTTTGATATGATGATATTTTGGAGACATATAAGTCATAATATTTTTTTACAAAAATTACATTTGAGTTTGAAATACATGGTATGATTTCCTCCCTTTCGGCAGAAAATTTACCCTCCTAATTATGTTTACCTTAGGCTAATATTAAAATTGGTTTGCATTCCTTGACATAAAAACTGCCTTGGGGAGAGGGCACAGAAAGAGGGACTTGACCCAGAAACATGCAGACAAGGGAAATGTCTGCCCACGGGTGCAGATTTAACCTAGATAGTACAGAAAGTGGATAAGCCACAAACATATAACCAAGAGGCACTTGTCTCTAAAAAAGTACATTAGAAATCTTATTAAAAGTTCTTATACTTGGTAATTTTTTTTTATTCTTTATACTTGTTCAGATAAAGTCACTAAAAAAAAAACTATTCCTCATTCTAAATCTCTTTATTATTTTCTCTTTGCTTCTTTAGAAAACAAAAATTCTAATTTTTGGTAATTCCAAAGCAAGAATAATTTAGTTGGCTTTACTTTGGCAGGAATTTTAGTTATGCTCTCCTTTTCTCATTTTTTGTTTGTTTGTTTGTTTGTTTGTTTTGCTCCTAGCTTACATGTATTTAAACATAACTTGGATGACATCTTTTTCTCCTATTGTCATCACTAACTCTCTCTAAGAAATAATAACGGTCCTAACTAAATAGTGCTTTTCTCTGATGAGCTCTAAATGACTTATAGTCATTATCTCATACGTGGCCCTACTATCCCTGTGAAATAGGCAAGGGGACAGATAGTATTATTCTCATTTTACAGATGAGAAATTTATATCACAGAGAGGTTAAATGAATTGTCCAAAGTCACACAGAAAACTATTGACAAAGCAAATCTCTGTATATTCAAGCTACAAAGTGTGTGTCTTTTAGAACCTATTATTAAATATTTGGAGAATGAGCCATGGTGTATCTTATTAGCAACATACTTCATTGCTAATGGTAGTGCGATTAACATAAAGATTTCCATTGAACAGTCTCCCATATTTAAGGAAGTCAATAGTTACATAAAAAGATACACAGAGAAAGAAAATACATTCTCCTTAGAGTTTGCAAGACAAAGTCAATCTATTCAACAGCAAGGACTTCATGAAGCTCCTGGTATGTGCCAGTTACTATATTCACACTGGGTATGTAATTTTGAAGACTTAGCCCCTGCCTCAAAGAACTTAAAGTCTGTTAAATAGAACTGATGCCTTTAAAAGATACTTATGTTTATTTGTAAGAAAATATATGAAGCTGTGTTATGCACTAAATGGGTTCAAAATGTGTTCCTTGGTACACATTTTCAGAACTTTCTGATTTTCCCCCATCGTCTAAGTCACATGGTTCACTGGTCATTGAATTTACCTCTAACCCCCTTTTATGGTGGCCACTTTTAATCCTCTAAAATATTATACTAAATAAGTAAATATTAAAGGTTGTCCAAATTATCTATTTTTATTAAAAAAGGATATTGTAATTACTATGTCAGGATATAGGGACATCTTTCATGGAAGATAAATAAGCTTTAGTGTCTGGACCTTTTTGACATCCAATTTAGAGACTTAAAGATGTTTCAGTATGACTATGGTTCTCTCAATATCAAGATACAGGCTGAGTGTCTTCTCAATGATTATCTTTTTATTGTCATATTTTAATAAATTTATTGCTTAACATGTATTAGGTATTTTCATCAATCTTCACTATACTACTTTAGACTACTTTAGTCTTCTGAGATATTCTTCTTTTCCCTGGTCACCAGCCAACCCGAAGTAGCTTTCAGGAATCACTCTCCTGTCTCTCAATTCTGCTGCAGCTCACCACCTTAGAGACTGGCCCACATGCTTTATGCACAAGAGTGGGAATATGGCATGTGGAAATCAGTAAAGATATTTGAGGTAGCTAGAACAATCAGCACATGCCCAGGGTGAACATTTGTGTCTAAATCAAATCTACAAACATCTCTTTACTATTCCATTGATTTATAGTCATATGATTAGGAAGAGTGTATTGGCTGGTAATTGGTTTTTTTTTTTTAAACAAATTTTATTGTGTATATTTAAGGTGTACAACATGACGTTATGGGATACATACAAATAGTAAAATGATTACTATAGTGAAGCAAATTAACCATCATTTCACATGATTATCCATTTTTGTTTGGAGGTTGTTTTTTTTTTCAGCTGAAAATCTACTCATTTAACAGGAACTTCAAACACAGTCATTACCAATAGTCCTCATGCTATACATTAGATCTCTAGACTTGTTCCTCCTACATATCTGCTATTTTGTGTCCTCTGACCTACATCTCCCTGTTTTCTCCCTACCTTCCACCCCTTCTGACCACTATTTTATTCTCTTTCTCTGTATATTCGGCTTTTTTTGGATTCCCCACATAAGTGAGATCAATCAGTATTTATCTTTGTCTGGCTTATTTCACTTAGCATAATGTCCTTTAGGTTCATCCATGTTGCAGCAAATGTCAGGATCTTCTTTTTATTAAGGCTGAATAAGATTTCATTGTATATATACACTGTAGTTTCTTTATCCATTTGTCCGTTGATGGACACTTAAGTTGCTTCCATTGTGAATAATGCTGTAATAAACATGGGAGTGCAGATATCTTTACGAGGTGGTGATTTCATTTCCTTTGGATCTATTCCCAGAAGAGGGCTTGCTGGGTCATATGGTAGTTTTGCTTTCAATTTCTTTAGAAAACTGTTTACTGTTTTCTGTAATGGCTGCACCAATCTACATTCCCACCAACAGTGTACCAGAGTTGTTTGTCTCTCCTGCCAAGATTTGTTATCTTTTGAATTTTTGATAATAGCCATTCTAACAAGTATGAGGTGGTATCTTATGGTGGTTTTGATTTGCATTTCCCTGATAACTAAAGATGTTGAGCACTCCATATATCTGATGGACATTTTTATATCTTCGTTAGAAAAATGTCTACTTAGGTCTTTTGCCCAATTGTTAATCAGGTTATTTGTTTTTCTGCTATTGAGTTGTATAAGTTCTTTATGAATTTTGGATATTAACTCTTTATCAGATATATAGCTTGCAAATATTTTTCCCAATCCATAGAATGTCATTTCATTTTGTTGATTGTTTTTTTGTTTTGTTTTATTTTTTTGTTTGTTTGTTTTGTTTGCTGTGCAGAAGCTTTTTAGTGTGATGTTATCACATTTATTTATTTTTGCTTTCGTAGCCTGAGCTTTTGGAATATCCAAAAATTCATTACCAAGGCAAATGTCAAGAAGCTTTTCCCATATATTTCCTTCTAGGAATTTTAGTTCCTACATTTAGGGCTCTTATCCATTTTGAGTTGATTTCTGTATATGGTGTAAGATAAGAATACAATTTCATTCTTTTGCATGTGTAATTCTAGTTTTCCCAGCAACATTCATTGAAGAAACTGTCCTCTCTCCATTGTGTCCTCTGGGTGCTCTATTCAAAAATTAGTTGACCAAAAATTAGTTGGGTTTATTTCTGGGCTTCCTATTCTGATCCATTGGTCTATGTATCTCTTTATTTGCCAGTACCATAACATTTTGATTACCATGCCTTCATAATATAATTTTAAATCAGGAAATATGATGCTTCCAACTTTCTTTTTCTTTCTCAGAACTGTTTTGACTCTTCAGGGTCTTCTGTGGTTCCACACAAATTTTAGGATCTTTTTTTTCTAAATCTGTAAACAATGCCATTGGGATTTTGATAGGAGTTTCATTGACTCTATATATTGCTTTGGGTAGTATGGACATTTTAACAATATTAATTCTTCTGGTCCATGAACATGGGATATCATTCCACTTATTTGTGTCTTCTTTAATTACTTTCACTGATGTTTTATACTTTTCAAAGCAAAGATCTTTTAACTTTCTGGGTTGAATTTATGCCTAAGTTGTTTTATTTTATTTTATGCTATCTTAAATGGGATTATTTTCTTGATTTCTTTTTCAGCTAGTTCATTATTTCTGTAAAAAAAAATGCTACCAATTTTTATATGTTGATTTTGTATCCTGTAACTTTACTAAATTCATTTATTAGTTCTAATAGTTTTTTGTGGAATCTTTGGGATTTTTTACATATAAGATTGTGTCATCTGCAAATAGAGATAATTTAATTCCTCCTTTTCTGATTTGTATACCTTTTATTTCTTTTTTTTATCTGATTGTTCTTGTTAGTATTGCCAGTATGTTGAGTTGAAGTGGTAAGAGTGTGCGTCCTTACCTTGTATCATATCTTAGAGGAAAACCTTTCAATTTCTCCTCATTGAGTATAATTTTAGCTGTGCATTTTTCATAAATGGGCTTTAATGTATTGAGGAATTTTCTTTCCACACCTAAAGTTTTGAGTCTTTTTCAAGACAGAATGTTGGGCTGTCGAATGCTTTTTCCATGTCAATTAAGATGATCATATGATTTTTATCTTTCATCTTTTATCTTAATGTATGACATTGATTTGCATGTTAAACCAGCCTTGCATGCCCATAATAAATCCCACTTGGTCAAAATGTATAATTTTTTCGATGTGTTGCTGAATTTAGTTCATTAATATTTTATTGAGGATTTTTGCATGAATGTTCATCAAAGAATAGGGCCTGTAGCTTTCTTTTTTGTGATATCTTTATCTGGCTTAGGTGTCAAAGTGATGCTGACTTCATAAAATGTGTTTGGAAGTATTCCCTCTACCTCTATTTTTTGGAAGGGTTTAAGAAGTATTGATATTAATTTATTTTTTAATGTTTGGTAGAATTCAGCCATAAAATCATCTGGTCTTGGGTTTTACTTTGAAAAAGGAATAAAAAATTCCCAACAATCTCTTTGTTATTGATCTGTTCAGATTTTCTATTTCTTTATGACCTAATCTTGGTATGTTGTATTTTTTCTGGGAATTTGTCTATATTCTCTGAGATATCCAATTTTTTTTGCCTATAATTATTCATAATAGTCCCTTGTGATCCTTTTTATTTCTGAGGTATCTGTTGTAATGTTTTCATTTTCATTTTTTATTTTATTTATTTGAGTTCTCTCTTTTTCTTAATTAAACTAGCTAAAGGTTTGTCTCTGTTATTTACTGTTTCAAAAAAACTGATGCTGGGCACAGTGCCATGTGCCTATAGCCCTAGCTAGTTGGGAAGCTGAGGCAAGAGAATTACTTGAGCCATGTAGTTTGAATGCAGCATGGGTTGGGCAACATAACAAGACCCTGCCACTAAACAACCCTATGCACACATGAAAAATAAATAACAAAAAAAAAACCTCTTAGTTCTTAGTTTTATTGATTCTTTCTATGATTTTTTCTGCTCTCTATTTAATTCTGTTCTGATTTTTATTATTTTATTTCTTCTGCTAACTTTGGGTTTAGTTTGTTTTCCTTTTTCTAGTTTCTTGAGGATTAAAGTTAGACTATTTATTTGGAATCCTTCTTCTTTTCTAATGTAGGCATTTATTGCTATAAACTTCCCTCTTAATGATGTTTTTACCGCATCCCATAGGTTTTGATATGTTGTGTTTCCATTGTCATTTGTCTTGAGATATTTTTTAATTTTTCTTTTGATTTATTCTTTAACCTATTGGCAGTTCCAGACCATGTTGTTGAATTTACACATATTTGTGAATTTTCTAAGATTCCTCCAGTTATTGATTTCTAGTTTTTTACCACTGTGGTCTGAATCAATACTACATATGATTTCAATCTTTTTAAATTTGTTAAGACTTGTTTTGTGACCAAACAGATGGTTTATCTTGGAGAATATTCCATTTGTGCTGGAGAAAAATGTGTATTCTGCTGCCGTTAGAAATGGAAAATTCTATATCTGTCTGCTAGATTTATTTGGTCTAAAGTGCAATTCAAGTGCAGTATTTCCTTATTAACTTAATGTCTGGTTGATCTATCCATTGCTGAATCCCAGCGGGTGAGATGCCACATTGGTCCCAGCACAAGGGGTGTGACCGCTCCCAGTGTGCCAAAGCTCAGAGCCCCTGGAGAAGTGGGGTGCTGCAGCAGCTCAAGCACCAAAAAGTATGACTTCTCTGGTGTGTCAGGTGACTGAAGTCCCCAGGAGAGGGGATGCCATGCTGCCTCTGGCACCAAGGGTACAACTGCTCCAGTGTGCCAAGGCTCAGGGTCCCAAGGGGACAGGCTACCGATTCAATGACTGGAATGGGAGATAGAAGGCTCTACAGTGCTTGGACCCTTAGGGTAGGACATGGTTGCGGCTTGGCTCAGGGATGGCATGCTACCATATGGGCATACTTCAGTAAGAGCAAAACCTCAAGGATGGAGGGGTGCAAAGGCAACTTATTCTTGAAGCAGGACACACTCTAGCAGTGGCTTCAGTTCTAAGATGGCACAGCACAATAGCAGCTTGGGCCACAGTAGAGTGGGGTAATGTCAGCTCCTTCTCAGAGTAGTACACTGTGTCAGCTCTGGAGAGCTCCCTCGCCATGGCTCAGAGCCTGTGAGGAATTCAGCAGTCTCCAGCAGGGAAGACTACAGCATCCACCATAATGATAGAGGCTGTTGGGGTCTCTGGCGTACCTTTTCCCATGGGGAGTAATCCCTCCTAGTTCCAAGCCGATCCGGACTAAAAGATGGGGTGACAGAGGCAAGGGTGTTTTTTTCCCTTGTCCATGTAGCCATCCTGGATTTCTGCACTTTACAGGATTTCTGCTGCTCCTTTGTGTTCTCCTGTGCTTTCCTTTGGTTATTTTGGACAAAGTTTAGCTATTGATATCTATTCATTGTTTGGGGTTTTTTTTGTTGTTGTTGTTCTTTTTTGTTTTGTTTTTTTTTTTTGGTATGCCCAAGGGAGAAGAGTACTAGGAACTTCCAGTTTTCTTCTAAATTGAAAACAATTTATCTATGTGCATATTCTGATTGACAAGTAAAAATTCACACATATACAGATAGGTATTAAAAGGCAGATTTCCAAGCATGGTTTTTCTTTAAAATGCAATGTAAGGCCTCTTTATTAACTTAAGTTAATAAATAAATCCATCATCTGACTCCACCTTTCTGTTTCTTTGGGAGTTTTTTGGTTTTTTTTTTAAATTTTCTTCTAGAAATCTCTTTTATCTATTTTTCCCTTGCTACTTCAAGGTTATAAAAGTGTGTGAAAATGTACTACCTTCTAAACAGATAATGCTCTTTTCATTATTGTTTATTGCCATTTTTTGGACACAAAGGCAGAAACAGAGACAAAGACATTTGAAAATCTGCTTTAGAAGAAATCAAATGTTCTAAGGCAGACTGTAATGTCCATATTGACTGTATTCATTAGTTAGTATCAATTTTCTACTCTATTTTGTCTACACAAACCTAAACTTTGATATTTACAAAAGTCAAGGGTCATATTTGTATGCACTCTTCAGTCTTGTTTGTGATCAATAATGGCCTTGCTCTTTAGCTATTCAAAAATGAATGTTTCAGAACACTGGGACAATTTGCCTTGCGGTGAGGTTTAACTGTACACCATTGTTCACAGTTCCTCCACTGACAAGTGGTAACTTCCTTCTCTATGGTGAATACAAAAATATTTAGTCATAATAACACAGAACAATTATTTGAACTGCTTTCTTTCCTTGGGGGGAAAAATGTGCCTAAACTATGATAACCAAACAATCTTCCTTCACTGAGCTTATAAAGTAATTAATTTGAAATGTAAATCTTAAAGAAAGAGAATAGAGATTAGAAGAGAATCCATGATTATATTTACTACTCATACCTATTTTCAGATTTTTTAATTATTATATCCCCCTTAAGAGTTTGTTCTCTAACAGAAAGAAACATAAATCATCAACAAGTCTAAAAATAGTTTTAAAAAATGTCAAAGGAACTATTCTTGCCTTTTGTTTTTGAATTGTTGCTCTTGTTGCTAACTGTTCTCTTATTAAGTATGCAGATGTGGTAGAAATACAATGAAGTATGCCCTTTCGGTTGTAGATGTACCTAAAAAAGGTCAGGTCTATAGGGCCTGTCATTTGTTTGTGGTTGTAATTGTTGAAAAGGTAGCAAAAGTCTTATGCAGAACAAACTCTTCTTTTTGTGATTTTTTTTTCACATTGTTTCTAGCACCAATTAGCAAGGCAAAGTGCAGACTCACAAATCTCGTTCATTGAGTATAATGTGTTCAATATTTATTATGCATCTATCATATGCCTTCACTGTTTTACATACTGAGGATACTATGCGGAATGAGGAATCTTGAGATAATAGAGTATATATTCTTGTGGGTTGGGGAGATGAGCTGGAAATAAAAGTATTTCAGATACAGGCATACCTCAGAGATATTGCTGATTCTGTTCCAGACCACAGTAATAAAGTGAATATCTCAATAAAGTGAGGAACACAAATTCTTTGGTTTCTCAGTGCATATAAAAGTTATATTTATATTATACTATAGTCTATTAAGTGTGCAATAGCACTTTACCTAGGAAGCAAATATGTACAAAGGTCAAGATGGATTTATACTACTAACATAAGTTGTTAAGGATGATATAAATATGTCTTTGCTATTTCTGCTTAATAACTCAGTCTGGTTTAAAAGCCTTTGTTCTGAAAAATGGTAGTATTGAGTGTGGGATAGTTTCATAACCAGTTTGACTACTTATTAATCACAAAATAATAAATCTCTAAATTAAAAAATTGATTGTAATTTAAAAATATACCTTGACAATTTTTTGGCTGATAATTGGTCTTGCATTTGTTATTTTGATTGAGTTTCTCTGATTAATAGTAACCATGAATATTTATTTACAGAGGAATTAGCTAATTCTGTTTTCATCTGTGAATCATGTACAGGCATACCTCAGAGATCTAGTGGGCTCGGTTCCAGACCACTGTAATAAAGTATCATCATAAAATGAGTCACAGGAATTTTTTGGTTTCTCAGTGCAGATGAGTTATGTTTATACTATACTTAAATCTATTAAGTGTGCAATAGCATTATGTCTAAAAGAACAATATACATACCTTAATTTAAAAATACTTTATTGCTAAAAAATGGTAGTGATGATCTGAGCCTTAAGCAAGTCATAATCTTTTTGCTGGTGTAGGGTCTTGCCTCAATGTTGATGGCTCTTGACTGATTGGAGTGGTGGTTGCTGAAGATTGGAGTGGCTGTGGCAATTTCTGAAAATAAAACAACGATGAAGTTTGCTAGATCAGTTGATTCTTCCTTTCACAGAGATTTCTCCGTGGCATGTGATGCTATTTGATAGCATTTTACCCAAAGTAGAACTTCTTTCAAAATTAGTCAGTCCTCTCAAACCCTGTTGCTGCTTTACCAACTAAGTTTATGTAATATTCTAACTCCTTTGTTGTCATTTCGACAATGTTCACAGCGTCTTCACCAGAAGTAGATTCCATGTTAAGAAACCACTTTCTTTGCTCATCCATAAGAAGCTCATCTGTTTAAGCTTTACCAAGAGAATGCAGCAATGCAGTCACATCTTCAGGCTCCACTTTTAATTCTAGTTCTATGGCTATTTCCACCACATCTGCAATGACTTCCTCCACTGAAGTCTTGAACCCCTCAAAGTCATCCATGAGGGTTCAAATCAACTTCTTCCAAACCCCTATTAATATTGATATTTTAACCTCCTCTCATGGATCACAAATCTTTCTAATGGCATCTAGAACAGTGAATCTTTTCCAGAAGGTTTTCAGTTTACATTGCCCAAACCCAACACAGAAATCACTATTTATGGCAGTTATACATTTACAAAATGTATTTCTTAAATAATAAGACTTGAAAGTCAAAATTATTCTATAATCCATGGGCTGCAGAATGGATGCTGTGTTAACAGGCATGAAAACAACATTCTTTTCCTTATACGTTTCCATCAGAGTTCTTGGTTAACCAGATGAGCAGTAGAAAGGAACTTTTTTACTGAGCAGTAGGTCTCAACAGTGGGCTTTTTAAAAGTTCAGTAAATAAAACATGCTGCAAACAGATGTGCTGTTATCCAGGCTTGGTTGTTCCATAGAGCACTGGAAGAGTGATTTAGGATAATTCTTAAGGGCCCTGGGAGTTCAGAATGGTAAATGATCACTGTCTTCAACTTAAAGTCGCCAGTTGCATTAGCTCTTAACAAGAGAGTTAGCGTGTCCTTTGAAGTCAGGCACTGACTTCTCTCTAGCTATGAAAGTCCTAGACAGCATCTTCTTCCAATAGAAGGTTGTTTTGTCTATATTGAAAATCTGTTGTTTGGTGTAGCCACCTTTATCTATCTTAGCTAGATCTGAGTAACTTGCTGCAGCTTCTCCATCAGCAGTTGCTGCTTCACCTTGTACTTTTATGTTATGAAGATGGCTTCTTTCCTAAACCTCATGAACCAAATCTGCTAGCTTCAAATTTTTCTTCTGCAGCTTCTTTACCTTTCTCAGCCTTCACAGAATTAAAGACTGTTAGGGTCTTGCTCTGGTTTACGCTTTGTCTTAAGAGAACGTTGTGGCTGATTGATATTCTGTCTAGACCACTACAATTTTCTCCGTATCAGCAATAAGGCTGTTTCACCTTCTTATCTTCCATGTGTTCACTGGAACAGCACTTTTAATTTCCTCCAATAACTTTTCCTTTGCATTCACAACTTGGCTAGCTGTTTCACACAAGAGGCTTAATATTTTGGCCTGCCTCCGATTTTGGCATGCTTTCCTCACTAAGTTTAATCATTTCTAGCTTTTGATTTAAAGTGAGAGACATATGACTCCTCCTTTCACTTGAACACTTACAGGCCATTGTAGGGATAGTAATTGGCCTGATTTCAATATTTTTGTGTCTCACGTAATAGAAAGGCCCAAGGAAAGGAAGACAGATTGGGGAATGGCACAAATCATCATAACAAATATAATAATAATAATAATAAAGTTTGAAATATTGTGAGCATTTCCAAAATGCAACATAGAAACACAAAGTGAGCACATGGTGTTGGAAAACTGGTGGCTCAAAGTAGGGTTGCCATAAACTTTCAATTTGTGAAAAAATGCATTATCCACAAAGTGCAATAAAGTAAAGCATGATAAAGTGAGGTATGCCTGTAGCAACCATAGCTGTGAAGAAAATAGATAACAGTAATAGGATAGAGAGTAACTGGATGGGCGTGGGGAGAGTGGGGGGAGTCCTACTTTAAAAAGAGTAGTAGGGAAGGTAACTCAGAAGATGCAGTATTGAGGCTGACAGCTGAATAATGAGAATGAGTTAGCTGGACAAAGCCCTAGGAAAGAAGTTTTCCAGACATAAGGAAACCAAGTGCAAAGCTCAGAGGTAATAACAAGCTTAACATGTGTGAGGAAAAGAGAGATGTTGAGAAAACTGAACAATTACATGACATGGAGAAAATGAGGCCAAAGAGTTAGTTGGAGGTCAAATTAGGAGGGCCTTGAAGAGTAACAAGACTGAGTGTTATTCAGTCAAAAAGCCTTCGTATAGTTTTAAGCAAAGGAGTACTATGGTAGGATTTATATATTTAAAATACCCATTTGTTGATATGTGGAAATGGGACCTTAGGCAAATGAGACTACAAGAAAAATCAGGAGTCTACCACAGTCGTGAAGGTAAGAGATGGCAATAACTTTAACTTTAGTAGTTAAGAATGAAATCATGAGAAGTAGTGTAGTTCAGGAAACACTTTCAGATGGAGCCCAAAGGACTCGCTGAGGTATTGTGTGTTAGGAGTGAGGGAAAATGAGGAATCAAGTATAGCTCCTGAGATTTGGACGTGAGCAATTTAACTGATGCAGGAAACAGTGGGAAAGGATGGGTTCAGGCAGATGGGAAAATCAAGAGTTCTGCCTCCTGAAATGGGGATGCCCTCTTCAATCTGAGGATGATGCAGACATGAACCTCTAGCCACTGCTTGGTCACTTTCAGGGAAAAGAGTTTCACTACCTTTAAAGCAGTCCTAAGCACTTTACATGCCTAATCACAATGTTTCTATGAGGAAACTCATGTTATTATACTCTCTATATAGATAAAAAAAAAGATTTAGAGAGGTTATATAATTTGTGCAATAACAATAGCAACCAAAACACACACACGCACACACAGAGCATTTACACATTGAGAAATCACATCCAAATCTGGCTGGCCCCACAGCCCAAGCTCTGAAATACTGTGTGTCAACAAAAGGGCCCCCGGTAGAGAAAAAAGTTTACCAGAGTTCCAAGGCAGAAAGCAATTCCAAAGTCTCTGGTGAGTGGATCTAGATTCAGGAAGGTTTGCCATAAGGATCAAACCGAATCCAGAAAGTAGATCCAATATCAAAGGCGGACTAACAACAAATTGTCTTTTGGCTCACTCCTGTAGCCATGAGACTAAAGAAGATAAATTTCCTCTCCCTGGGAAGAAAATTGTTCCAAGAACCAGAGATGGCACTTAATTTGCCAGTTGGCTGTTAAGTGGTTCCAGTCACTTGTATTGGAAAGATGCTGGTTCAGGAATCATTCAGTCAGTTTGAAGGCAATTCCCGCTTTTATGCTGGTCATCACTGATTGGACAGGACATGAGTAAATGGCCCAAGCAATTGCTCCCATCAGGGCCTAGCCAGGTCTGATGCTAGCTAGGATATTGAGAATGCAATAGTTAAACTAGTTTATCTCAGAGTTTTGAGCTGCTATGGCTGAAGGAACGCATGTTTAGTATTTTTGTATTGAAGTAGCCTGTTCCTATTTCTCACCAATATTTCTCTTTAGATACTCTTCAGAAAACCATTTCCTTCTAAAAAGAGTTTAAACTATACTCCTGTAATTATGATAAAATAGAGACAGTTGATTACCATATATCAGGCAAGGCAGAGCACAGGGATTTGAAAGATAAAAAACAACTTTAGGGCTAAGATCACAAGACATTTTATAATACTTGGAAGAATAATCTATGCTACACCATAAAAGTGCTTAAGGTCCTGTTCCAATTCCTTAAGTGAAGAGACTTAAAAATTTATATCTGGAGCATATGCTATAATGTATCAATATGACTGAATCAATTGATAACATTGTTAATCTTATACTAATTAGTTAAGTCATTCAACAGATATTGTATAAGTACTTAGTAGGATTCAGGCACTGTGCTGTGCATTGGATATGATGCTGGACAAGATCTTTGAATTCTTGGAATACACTGTTTGATGAGGGAGGCAAACAAACAACATGTTATTCCAAATCCTGGTAATGGGAAAGAAATAAAAATAAAACTCAGTGGGAGAGTGTAACAGGGAAGATCTAGTTTAGATTGGTTAATTTAGGAAAGTTTCTTGGAGTAGGTGAAAATTAAGCTGAGATCTGAAAGAGAAGGATTCAGTCAAATGATGAGTTGGGGAAGGAGGTATGAAATGCAGGCAGTTAGTACCACTCATGCAAGGACCAAGAATCTGGCATATTCAGGGAAATTGAAAATCATGGGTGTGGCTGGAGAGAAGTGACAGGTGGAAGGAGATGAATTTGGAGAATAGGCGCGGGATCATGAAAAGTCTTATTAAAACCTGTGGACATTTTAATTTGCTTGTTTCCAAATGCAAGAGAAATCAAGAATGTGGCACAATATGATGGAGGTTTTTAAAAGACCATGCTGGCTGTTATGTCAGTAATGGATTAAAAGAGACCAAGAGTGGAAGCAGAGAAACATTTTTAGGCTATATTTTAAATGAGGAATCTTGGTGGCTTAGCCTAGCAGGAACAGTGGCAGTAGAGATAGGAAGAAAAGTATAGATTAGACATTCATTTTGAAGGTAAAACAAACAAGACTCAGTGATGTATCACAGCTAAAGAAGAAGAAGTGAGCGAAAACAGCAATTTCCTATTTTCAGGCTTGAATCTGTGGGTAAATAGAATTAATATAAAGAAAATTGACATTGTTTTTGATCTATTATTTAAATTCAGTTATTCTTATTTAAATTTTTTATTATTTTGCCAAATAAAATGAGAAATTATCGCTCTCATTTTTGGCTGAAAGAATGAAAGGCACTTTCTGCAATGGCCTTATGGAAAATGAGCAGCCGGGCCTTCATGTCTTGAGAGACTTTTTCCTTTGTCTCCCTGAGGAAGTCTTGACAGGATTCTCTTACCATCCCTCAAGCTCAGGCCCACAGAACAAGACTGTTCACAAGAAAAGACTCTGGAAGGATGGAGTGCAGAGAGACAGGTGGCTGTCCTGGCCTAGGAGAAATAGGGTTACACTGCCCAGGGGTTAAAGGGGTTCGAAAAACAAATAGAAATTTCTTGCTATTTTTACTTCCATCTCTTCCTTGCCCTCCATACACTGTGATAACAAGTCTTAGAGAGCAATATTCAAACTTCTTTGTTCATATGCTCTTAAATAATGTAGTAAACTATACCTATACTTCTTCATGCATCAAATTAATATTTTTCAGCAAGTATTTAAATAAGTTTATTTTTGATAATAAGGAATAGAAAATATAATATGTTCAAAATAAAAGATGGTATTTTATCAAAGTAAAAAATAACTCAAGGTGGTTCATGCCTATAATCCTAACACTCTGGGAGGCCTAGGCAGGAGAATCGCTTGAGGTCAGGAGTTTGAGAGCAGCCTGAGCAAGAGCAAGACCCCATCTCTGCTAAAAATAGAAAGAAATTAGCTGGACAACTGAAAATATAGAGAAAAAATTAGCCAGGCATGGTGGTGCATGCCAGTAGTCCCAGCTATTCAGAAGGCTGAGGCAGAAGGATTGCTTGAGCCCAGGAGTTTGAGGTTGTTGTGAGCTAGGCTGATGCCACAGCACTCTAGCCCGGACAGCAGAGTAAGACACTGTCTCAAAAAAAAAACAAAAAAAACACTCAAGTAGGTTTTCTAAAATGTTTTAAAAAAAATCACAGACTCTGAAAAAAGTCACATAAAATTTATGTCTAAACTTTACTCTGTATCTCTTGATAATTTTGGTAGTCTCACAGAAGATTCTAGTTACATTGAAAAATAATCATTGCCTCTAATCTCAACAGCTTTGGCTATTATAAATTCAGAATGTTCACAAATGAACACAGATATCTCAATGCTAACATCAAAGTTAATTCCGAACAGAAATATGTTTAATACTAAGAAAGAGGCTGGACATGGTGGCTCATGCCTATACTCCTAGCACGCTAGGAGGCAGAGGTGGGAGGATGGCTTGAGGTCAGGAGTTCGAGACCATCCAAAGCAAGAGTGAGACCCCCATTTCTACTAAAAATAATTTTTAAAAAAATTAGCTGGCCAACTAAAAATAGAAACAAAAAATTAGCCAGATATGGTGGTGAGCGCCTGTAATCCCAGCTACTTGGGAGGCTGAGGAAGGAGGATAACTTGAGCTCAGGAGTTTGAGGTTGCTGTGAGCTAGGCTAATGCCATGGCAGTCTAGCCTAGGAAACAGAGTGAGACCTTGTCTCAGAAAAAAAATAAAAAGACTGAGAAAGATAGAAAGTCCTAGAGTTTAAAATGCCTTGATTATTAGCTAGTAAGTTCCTAAAAACCTGAGGTCTTTATATCCCAGGGTCATGCATAATAGCAAATTATGAGAAAGGTGAAGAATTTGTCTTTCTTTTATAAAGTGAAGGAACTACTGTAAATTCAGTTTTCTTCTCTGGATAATCAGTTCTAAAAATGCTATTTATGAAGGTTAAGGTTCTGAAGATTGACTCCCTTAAAAACATCTATGTGTGCATATCTCTTAGAAAGTTGATACTTGACACTAATGTGAAGACTTCTACTGCAGATCATACTGCCTCTGGTATACAATCTCCATTATTACGTTCCCAAAGTTTGAGAATTTGATGAACTTGAGCCTTAGTGGTACTGGACTGTTGTGCTGTTAGGTGTTATCTACTTTCCAAGCTTCTGCTTCTACTCAAACATACTGAATAGTAATTTGTGTGACAAATACTTTAAAGCTTTGGTGTGAAAGGATGGATATAATAGAGGTTTAATAAATAAGTTGAATAAATACAACAATGTACATAAATCTAAATAAAGCCCTCCTCCGTGTTTTTGCATATAAAATATACATGTAAAATAGTAACAGAAAAATAGTTCTCTACAATTTTTGTGTTATGAATTTTATGAGTTCTGTTCAGTTTTCAGAACTTTGTGGACATTTCTGGTATAATAATTACATTTTCAAGTAAGAGAAATAGCATTCTTTCTTTTCTTTCCTTCTAACTCTTTTTCTTTTTGTTTTTAACTTAGCAAGGCTATCTGTCTTGGAGCTACCAGATTATCAAAAGGAGGAAAAAAGGAAATTTTTAACCTAGTTATTAAGAGGATGCCAAAAAGGGATCTATTTTTTGTTTAAAAAGTTTTAAATTCCTTGAAACAAAATATGTTAGAGACACTAACATTATATATATACATAACTTTTTGTTTTTACTCTTTTAGAAATCATAATTTGAACTCATGTCTGATGAGGTGGAACATGGCTATTAAAATATGCCCTTAAGCACAACTTATAGTTTTTTCACTATTCTATTAATTGGGTGTGTTTGTGTATGTGTGTGTATGTGTAAATGTGAATCCTTACACATGCACTCAGATGTGGAAACTTCTATGCCATGCCTTCTTCCAATTTGAAACTTATTCTAAACCCATTCCTAAATGCAATATATCATCTGATCTAAGTGTTCCTTACATATACTTATCAACTAGATATAGCTACTGAATAAATGTATGATATTTAAGTACAGTAGCTTTGACTGGTTATTTTGTATAATGACTTCAAAGAGCCTTCCTTCCACCCTTGAGTATCTGGCTTGAATTGGAATTCAAATTTAGCTTTATTAGAAAGGTTTTATAGTAAGATTACTTAAGTTTTGACCCTCTTGAACCCTATTTCTAGGTAGAATCTGTGAAATATTCAATTTATGAGCAGCTGGTCAGCACATCAACAGCATATAGAGTATATTTATGAACAGAACACTAGGAGCTATAATCATGAAGGAAGCCAAGGATTTAATTCATTTTCTTTAGAAAGTTACTGTCTAATGAAAATGACAAGTATAGCATCTATTGATCTAGATGTCTTTCACTTATGTAACCATAACCAGAAGTGACCATATGCATGAAATTAAAATTTCAAAAAGTAAGAAGACTAGACATTTAAATGATAAAGAAAGAGAACAAGAGTACCCATAGCAGGACAATAAATGTTGAACCTTGAGCCTTAAACCTGGCTCTGGTTAAACTGGGCTTATTGGTTCAGTGGATTTAAAATTGAAGGAACCTAATCATAGAGCATGAAATACCTTGACAAGTCTTTATTTTATACTAAGGCTTTTAAGAAACATCTTCCCAAAACCATTCCCCCATATTAGCAATATAGCTGTTTCTAAGTAAAATGCAGAAACATTTTTCATCAAGTCCAGGGTACTTCTCTATCTTAAAAGCTATTCATAGTGGTATTCTATTATAAGAGGCCAAAACAATTGTTTTAAGAATTATTAGATTTAAAAAATGTGTCCCCAACAACCACTATTACCACTCGCTTTTCACTCCCAGATACACAGAGTTACCCACATCCTTCAGCCTTATTTATTTAAATTCTTGAAGTTCATTTTAACCTTCTACTGTAGTCCGACTAATTTCCATATTCATTACTCTGTAAGGAGTCTGATCACATTAGATGTTATACAACCCTCTTAAGCATCGAAAAAATAACTTTTTGTGTCATGATGCCTACTTAAACTTAACTTTAAAACACTGTGGGAGATGCTTAATAAGCATCCACTTATTTGAATGGAGGAAGGAGGAGTCTAGAGCCATATCTGAGGGCAAAATTGCATATTCATCCCTTTTCCAAATTTGGATATACAGATGAATTTCTCAGTGTTTAATTGCTCAGTGAAGCCTTTCCCAAGAATCCTGTGGAGTCTAAATGATAAAGAGAGAATTAAAAGACTCCTTAAGGTTGTAAGCTTCCCTCAGCTGGTCCTTCACTTTGCCCAAACTCTGTTATACTCAGAAGACACTCTTTACAACAAAGTAGAAATTCTGGGGAAACAAGGATGAATTTTATAGAGCAGCATGCCCCTCCTTTGTATAATATAAGGTATGAATAAAACCATATTCATGCCAGAAACACCTTTCAATAAGAAATATAAAATACTAAAATTAGAAAAAATACTAAAGGGTCTTGTTCATGATCTTTTAGTAGGTCTTGAGGTAAATTTAGTAGGTTCAGATTGGTATTTCAAGAAAATGAAATAGAATATAGTGTTGCACTTCACTATTAATAAAATCATATTCAATATTAACTTTGAGATTTCGAGTAAGTATTCTCTCATAAAACACTAATTTCAGGTATACACATGTACTTTTACATGTAGTTCACAATGTAAAATGTATGTTTTAGAGATGTCTAAAGTTTAAAAGTCTTATTAGGATAAAGTATATATTTGGGAATTTCTTATGAAAAATAATCATACTGCCTATGATTGGACCAAGAAGAATGACTCTGGAGCACTTCCCAAGGAGAGAGGGTCAGGGAAAGGGGCTGTATCATGGAGTTAGGTCCATCAGGACACAATATCGGCAACCTGAGAAGAGAATTCCTAACAAAGAGAGAGGTGGAAATGTTGGCAAACTCAAGCACCACTTACATGAAAATTTTTCTCTGGGTCCAACCTGGAATGATGGCACAAAGTAGGTGCTCAGAAAGTCTTTGTTGAACAAATGAATAGCTATCACCTTGTAAGGCTATATTTTGCATAAAATTTCTAGTATTACTTCAACTAAAACCCAGAACTAGATCTAAGTGACTACTGGAACAGATTTAACCTAATCACCAGGATTATAAGATAAACTGCTCTAGAGCTCGACACCTCTACATCTCTAGTCTTTACTAATTCTCGGGTAGTACAGGCAACATTTGCTAGTAAAAAATAAATTCCAGAAATTAAACTGGGGAAATAAGTCCAAAATATTCGAAATGGCTTTTTAAAAATTAGTCAATAAATGTATTTAACCTAGTGAAATAATGTATATAAACAGAAATGAAAATAATAAAGTAAATATGGCATTTTGTTTATAATTTTTAAGAAGATTTGGCCTAGAGTCACAGAGTCGATCATAATTTCACTGTTAAATGTATAATTGATATAATTTTGTGTTTCACATTTTAACCTCAAAATAAAATTTTACTTTTTATAATTAGCATTGGAATATTTAAGACAATTTAATATTTAGCTTATTCATAAGTTAAATTTATTCAGTGTACAAGAATAACCTAAATACTTGAGAAGGTATGTTTGTTAGTCAGACACTGAAATATTAATCAACAGCCAACATTTATCTGGAAAGAGACGAGAGTCAAGGATTGAAGGCAAAACCTTTCATTCATTAGGAACTGAAATTCTGTTCTAAATCCTATAAAAGAATAAAAAAATGAAAACTCAATTTTAAAATATCTCCACTTTTCCTTCAGCCCAACAAGCCTCCACTTCCTGTTTCCATTGTGCTTTTTGGATCTTTTTTCTTTCTTCTAATCAGCCAGTAGGTACATTAATCAATGCACAAAATTGCCACAATTTGGTTAGAATACAAATTTAAATACACAGATTATGATCTCAAGAAATTTATGTCTTAAGTAATTGACCTAGTTGGACAGAAAAGACATACAGTACTAATAAAAACTATAAATAACAATATAAGAAAGCCTCTGATAAAGTGCAGGCATGTGCTAAGACAAGTTCTGTAGGTCAGACGTGGGGGCAGGATTGCAAAGCATGAGCTGGTTTGGGCCTTGAAGCACTGATAATAATCAGAGGGGTTGAGTCATAAGGACAGATAAATTCCAGGCCAGAAAAATGGAGTGAGAAAAAGCACTGATGTTGAAATGCATTCAACATGTTCAGTGACTAAAGAATATATTTGTCTGAAAACGACAAAGAATCCCTAGAACAGGTATGAAAAATAAGGTCAGCAAGTTAGGTGAAGAAAGATGCTAGCCATTGCATCTAGAGTATTGAACCCTTCCAAGACAGTCTATTCCACCAGCCTTTACTAAAGGGATAGGTCTCACCTACCTTGTTCTCATTTGGTGATCTGAACCTGCCATTTTCTCTCTTTCTCTCTGTCTCTACCTCACCTGATTGGATCAGAGTTGGATTTCTGACACAGGATGAATTAATCCAATTATCTGTTCCAGAAACCTGCAACAGGAATATTGTGAGACTGAGCCATTTAGCTCTGGGAAGCAAAATAGCAAGATCGTGGAACTGGAGTCAGAGCTGTGGCAAACCAAAGGCATGTGCAAACAGTAGTTATCATGGGGATGCAGAAGCAAGCGTCCTGCAGAGGAAACCTGAATGAAGGAAGAAATGGAGCCAAATATACAGAAAAATACATGGTAGAATGTCTAAATGGGTGGTCTTCTGGTACTAAGCCACCAGGAATCAATCCCAGTTCTTCCTCTAATGAGTACATTGACATCAGAAAAGCAACCAAATCTCCATGTAAAATAGAAGATGAAATAGAAAAAGTAATTTACCTTTGGGCTCATTTTGAGAATTCAATGAGGTAATATACAGAAAGCGCCAGGCACCTGGTAAGTACTGTTAGCTGCTATTATTTATTATTATTATTATTAAACCATCACTTTCAAGTCCTGCCTATATTTCCTGCATGGGGGTCCTTATGGTCTTGTTACCACCCAACCAGGTTCATTGCACGCTTCTCAAGAGGAAACCAATACACTGAGACAGCAGGTGTTAGAGGAGAGAAAGGGGTTAATTCCATATAGTGCTAAGCAGGGAGATGGGGGGAATTTCTCAAATATGCCTCCCAAAAATTTGGGAGAAAGGGTTTTTAAAGACCGTTTGGCAGGCAAAAGTCTATACAATTGTGTCTGCTAATTGGCTGGGTCCAGGGCAGAACCATAGGGGTGTAGAAATTGTCTTCTTTGCTGATCAGGCACTTGGGTGGGGGTCGTAAGACCAGTTGAGTCAGTTCCTTGATATGGGCCACTGGTCTGGGTGGGTCAGCCATTCCACCAGAATGTGGGGCCTGGAAGAGATCTCAGAAACTTTCTTTAGGTGTCTAAAAGTTGATGTTATCTATGGAGAGAGTTAAGAGTCTTTATGACCACCTGTGTGACTCCAGAGTAACAACTATAGAGAAGCAAACAATGGGACAATGACTATTATTAAGAAAATGAAGGGACAGTGGATTATTATTATTTTCAGCGAGGCCTATGCCTTTGCAAAGATTTTAGGTCCTTACCCCAGTTCTCTCCCTGCACCCTTTTATGGAAAAGAGTGGTTTCTGTCTTAAATTTAATTCTCCCTTCCAAACAAATCCTTTTTTATGTATTTGTTTGTTGAACTAGTTTGAGCAGTTGTATTTTCTTTGCTACCAAATACTTTCTGACCTGAATGATTTTAAAAATAAACTTAAAACAAACAAGAAAGACCTCAAATGCTAGATAAAGAAGTTTGGCTCTCTTTCCCATCTTGCAAGATGGCGGGTGGAAAAGTTGAGAAGCTGGTTACTAAAGAGAAGAAACCTGAAGCCAAGAAGCCCCACTGCAGCCGACATCCTGTTCTCCTTAGAGGAATCGGCAGATATTCCCCATCTGCTATGTATTCTAGAAAGGCCATGTACAAGAGGAAATATTCAGTGGTGAAATCCAAGGTTGAAAAGAAGAAGAAGGAGAAGGTCCTTGCCACTTGTTATAAAACCAGCTGGTGGTGACAAGAATGGTGGTACTCATGTGGTTAAATGCCTAGATATCGTCCAGCTGAAGATGTGCCTTGGAAGCTGTTGAGCCACAGCAAAAAACCCTTTAGCCAATACTTGAGAAAACTGCGAGCTAGCATCACTCCCGGAACCCCCCTCATCATCCTCACCGGGCGCCACAGAGGCAAGAGGGTGGTTTTCCTGAAGCAACTGGGCAGTGGCTTATTACTTGTGACTGGACCTCTGTCCCTCGCTGAGTTCCTCTGCGAAGGACACACCAGAAATTTGTCATCGCTACCTCCACAAAAATAGATATCAGCAATGTGAAAATCCCTGAACATCTTACCAATGCTTACATCAAGAAGCAGCAGCTGCGGAAGCTCAGACACCGGGAGGGTGAGATCTTCCACACAGAGTAAGAGAAGTACGAGATTACAGAACAGCACAAAGTGGATCAGCAAGCTGTGAACTCCCAAATTTCACCAAAAATCAAGGCTGTTCCTATCCCCAAGGCTACCTGCGATCTGTGTTTGCCCTGACGAATGGAGTTTATCCTCACAGATTGGTATTCCACATTTTCACAAAGAAACTAATTAAATAACTGAAAGATACAAAAAAAAAAAAAAAAGATAAAGAAGTTTGAATTCAGAACACTGAAATTTCCTTCTTCTAGACCTTCTTCCCTCAATGAACACATTTCCCAGAATTCACACAAATATACTGAATCTCCCACTTGCCCCAAATTGCAATTTGGTGAAATGTGGTTAAATAGAAAACTTTACTTTAAAACATCTCAGCAATTCTTTTCACATTTTTGCACTTAATGAATGCAGTTTGAATTTGAAGATTTTGTGAATCTTTTCCTGAATTTTCAAGATGATTAGAAATAAAGGAATTTAAACTAGGACCACACCCAGCCTTTCCTATGTGATCATTGTCAACCCACTCCCCTATTCAAGAAACCTATTATAACTTTCATTCCTAAACAAGTATAAGAAACTCAAGTTTTCTGAAGTTATTTGTTCAGAGGTTTGTGCATTTATCAATGATCTATTACAATGTATTATTCTTTGCATACTCTATGCCACATAGGCTAACAGATGGAACCTGAAGACTATTGTAGGATTTTACCATGTAATTTTAAATTACTTTATTCAAACAATTAGTTTCACCAGCTGTAAAATAATATTCCACTTTAAGTAGGTGTGTTTGCAGTTATTTTGGAGGGAAAACTTTTCAGGACTAAATTAGTTTTGGAAATCCATTTTTCATGTGAGTTATATTCAAAAAATAGTGACTCTTACATGGCCATCTGTTAACAGTTTGTGGGTAAAACTGAAGTCTACAAAGTTGATTATTCTTAAAGAATAAAAAAAAGTAGCCATATTTCTAGTATTACAGCTTGCTCTGAATATGATAATCCTAATTAAAATGTTTTCTCATACTTATTTGAATTTAAGAACAGTTTTTAGAAAGGTATCTTAAATTTATTCCATACTACTAATAACACAGAATTTTTGTATCAAAAAAATCACATAAACAAAATTATATTTACATTCTACTCTCTGTCTCTAAATCCAAGTCAAACTATATGTTACTAAATTGATACTAATTTTTAAATATAACTTTTTAAACTTTATAGTAAGCTTACATTTTTAGAAAAGCTGCAAAGATAGATTTTCTGGTGAAGAAAAACTTCACCCAGTTTCCGTAATGTTAACATCTTACATTACAATGTTACATCTTTTGAAATTAAGAATTAATAGTGTAATACTATTAACTGAGCTAGAGACTTTATTCAGACTTCACCACATTTTCCAAAAATGTCCTTTTCTGTTCGTAGATCTCTTCCAGGATGCCATATTGTATTTAGTCATCACGTCTCCTTAGGCACCGCAAATTAGTGATGGTTTCCTGGTCTTTTGTCATTTTTCATTACCCTGACACTTTTGAAGAGTACAGGTCAGGTTTTTTTGTAGACTGTATTCTATTTGGGTTTGTCCAGTGTTTTCTCTTAATTAAACAGAGCTTATGGATTTTGAGGAGAACATTTCATCCTACATGATGTACATGATGTCAACATGACTTCTTCCTGGTGATGTTATTAATACCTTTTATCACTTGGTTAAGGTAGTGCCCAGCATGTTTCTCCACTATTTTTCCTTTTCCATACTCTATTCTCTGGAAGCAAGTCACTAAGTTCGACCTGTATCCAAAGGATGAGGAATTAAGCTCCTTCTCTTGGAGGAAGAAGTATCAAATAATCGGCAATATTTAATAAATATTTGAGAGTAGACACTTTGTACAAATATCCTGTTTCTCCTTAAAGTTCTACCCACTAATTTTAGCATTTGTCAGTAAATTTTCCTGCTGTAATTATTACTGTGACATTATAATTGTGATTTTTATATTGCCTCAGTCCTTGCACATTTATTACATGAAATTCTTCTGTGCATAAGATGTAGTCCTTCTCTACTATTTTTTTATTTATTTATATCAGTATGAATTTATGAGTTCTTGTGTTATAATCTGGCTTAGCCCATTTTATGCTGCTATAATAAAAATACTGTAGACTGGGTAATTTATGAGGAAGAGAAATTTATTTTCTTACAGTTCTGAAGACTGGAAAGTCCAAGGTCAAGGTGCTGGCAAATTGGGTTGTCTGGTGAGGGCTACTCTCTGCTTTCAAGGTGGTGTCTTGTTGCTGTATCCTCCAGAGGGGGAAATGCTGTGTCCTCACATGGAAGAAAGCAAAAGGGCCAGATGACCAACTGCTCTGTGAAGCCTCATTTATAAAGGACTTAATCCCATTTATGAGAGAGGAGCCCTCATGGCCTCATCACCTCTTAAAGGCCACATCTCTTATTATTATCACATTGGCCATTCAGTTTCAACACAAATTTTAGATGGAACCCATTCAAACCTTAGCATAATCCAATACTATTATTTGTTTATTGCTCAAAATGTTGCAGCTTTGGCCATTGGGTTCTCTTTTAGGACTAGTGTCCTTTTGATATGACCCCATCCTTCTTTTGTTTCCTTCTGTAAATACTTCTTTACTAGTCCAAGTTAATCCTGTACATTTTCTTCCCCTTCTGTAGAATCAGTTATTTGTCTAAGTAATCTTACTCCCTTTTGATTGGAGAATAGTGATTAGGAACCAAGACTTGGGTGCTAGCTATGCTTATTGCTACTGGGGTGTCACTACTTAGCATATATCTCAGTGGACAAAGCTAAGAAATATATATTTGTGTATACTAACCTGTGTATGGAATTATTTCTGTATTTGTCTGCATATATTTAAAATAAACATTATATCAATCTGATATCTCTGACTCTGACAAAAATTTCAAAAGCAAATTTTAAGTCAGCACAAATTTCATTCAAATATCCATACATTTAGACTGAATTTTTTAAAGTACTGAGTCCTCACAGAGATTCAATTAGGTTCATTGTTGCAGAAAAATTTTTTTATTACATTGAACTTATTTGAAACATGATTAGTAAATGTTACATAGTAACCAGATAATTCTTTTAACTATACATTCATTCCATAAGCATTTAATGAGCACCTACTTAGCACTGAGAGAAGCAGAAACAGTAAGACTTACAAGACCTTTTTCCCATAGAGTTTTAATTTAAAATAACATGCATTATTTATATTGTTTTAGTTGCCTATGCTTTATTAAGTTTTGTTGTATGCATTATCACAAACATACCCACAAAATTATTCTTGCTCTCAGAATAGTTTCTGTAAGGGGGCAATACAAAGGTATTATAAAAGTGTTCCTTCATCACATGAACATATTGTATATCAGTGTAAAATCAAATTTTTACACATTTAGTTTTCTTTTAAAACACTTCTTTTCCCAGATTTATTTCCCACTTTTCTAAGTAAGTTCCCAATAAGCAATCAAATAAAAGTATTGAAATGTTTATTCGAATAAGTATTTAATGTCATTTGTGCCTTGAAAAACTGATCAAAACTGTCCCAACAGCTTATATGATATTAGGACAAACAGACTTTTCAGCAATCTCAGTTGGAAATGAGGCCCTGATACCTATATTTGCTGTATGTACTTGGCCTCTTGGCTGCCAAACACTTGCCCATCTGTTTAGATGGCAGGTTGCCTATTCATAAGTTGGCTGCTGTCTTGTACTATGACATGAGCTCCAGCCAATGACAGCGAACAAAATGCTTCAGGAGGCAGCTCTTCTTACAGGAGGTCCTTTCTCATGCCAGAGTTAGAGAAGCAGTTGGCATTCCACATTCATTTAAACTTTGTTACACCTGTTGACACTTTTGTGCCAAAAGCAGACAATGCAACAAATGAACAACAGAAAGCACAAAGAATTTAATGAAGCTTAAAAATTACCCTTCTTACCCTCTTACAAATAGATGGTCAATTTCACTGCTGATTACTTGCACAGTTGACATTTAATTAATAGTAAATAAGGGTTGCCTACTAAGTGACCAGAAAAGAGTCTGCAATAAGGTATCCTACATCTTCAGGATTTGGGCCTTTATCACTCCATATTGTGTAATGCAGTGAAAGTCAATAATTATACTAAATATGTCTTTTGTCTATCTTTTTAAAAAAAAATGCAGACATATGTCAATCAAACAACGTCCCTTTTAAAATAGCTTTCTTTTAATGGAGAATTAAGGTAATTATTCCAATGATTCAGACTCCCAAAAGCACCGAATTACTTAGGTTGTCTCTTTCCTAGAACAGGTAAAAGCTACTGGGTGAGAGATGAGGGAGATGCATTTTAACACTGTTCCAGAACTTCAACTTCATTTTAGCAAACATCAGGTGTCCATTAAAAATACATATATACCAATAAATGTATGTTCAAATATAATAATCAAATGTGTTTATTTATGATTATATACATTCTTTCTATTATTTTCATTGCCTGTGATTTATTGAATTTTGTTGTATGTTTTATCACAAACATACCCCTGAAATATGTCTCAGTAGATAAAATGAATTGTGTTTCCAGCAAGTACTTTAATAAAGACAGTGCACGATTCCCCTCTTCTCCCTCTGCTGCCACTCCTCTTTGAACTAACATGAAGCCAGCACATCAATTTTCTATTCAATATCTTGGAGATGATTCTGGGAAATAGGAAAAGTATTCATTTGTAATAATAATGATAGAAAAATAATTGAACTAGCAATATATAATGTCTCAAAGGTTGTCAGGAATGGATGGAGTATCTAGCTCCCTGACATGCCCTGCATGAATCATAATGATCTCTTCCCTGCTTATTTCACAAGTCAGACAGCAGCAACTAGCATTTATTGAGAACTTATTGTTTATCAGACCCTATGCTAAATTCCTTTAATCCATACCCTACTGAATATTCAAAACGCCAAGTGAGATAACATTTAACTTGAGTTCACAGATAAGTCAACTGAAGCATTGTGAGATTAAATAACATGTCCCAGTACAATAATGAGTAAGTGGCACAGGGAAGTTTCAAATTCAAGCAGTCTGTCCTTTGGGCCCTCCATTTTAACTACTACATAACTCCATCTCTCTTTCATTACTTTTATCTTATACTCCGTGTTCCAGTGTATACTGAACTTTTTGAAGTTCTTCCAACATACCATTCTCACTTGAACCTACTTCATCTGCCTGGACTAATACCCTCTCTCCACCCCATTCACTTCTCAAGGATAACTTTTACTGAAGGTCCCAAGATTGATATCACTTTCTTCCTTGGTTATATCAGTACCTCCTTGATCTCTCAAATTTATATTCAATGTTTCTTCTGCCTGTTCCTACTATGTAGTTCTAACAGCATTTTTTATGTTGTATAGAAACTAAGTGAAATAATCTCTCTCTTCGAATCTAGATTATAAGTATTTTGAAAGGGAAGACTCCATCTATCTTGTTTAGCTTGTACTCATAGCACCTAGCAAGTTGAATGACATCTACTAGAGTCTCAACAACTATCTGTTCATTCATTCAGTCATTCAGCACCGACTATATGACCTGCAGTGTTCTGGGGCCTGGGGATACAAAAGCAAATATGACAGATAAAATGCTTGCCCCATAGGGCTTACTTTCTCATTGAGGACTGGGCTAAGTAATGAATATAAAAATAAATAAATTATGCTGTAGCTGGTGATAAATGCTGTGGGGAAAAATAAGACAGTGAAGTGGGACAGAGTTTGTGGTGAAGTTGAGGGCTTTAAATAAGGCGGTTAAGGAAAGCTTCACAGGGAAAGTGACACTGGAGAAAAGACTGAAGGGAATGAAGGGTAAGCTATTATGATATCTGGGAGACGACCTGCTCAAAGCAGGAAAAAGTTGAAGTCCAAAGTCCTAAGGCAGAAGCATAAAGTGACTGAGATTTAGCAGTATGGTAGCCATTGACAACCTTGACAAGAGCAGTTTTGGTGGATTGATAGGAGTACCCTGACTGTAGTGGACACAGGGCAGAAGTGAAAAGGACTTTATACGTAAGGGCATCAGAGAAATGGTAGTTAGAGGAGGAAGCGGGTTCGCAAGAAGATGTTTTGTAAAGATAGTAGGAATAAATGTTATCTCACTTGGCGTTTTGAATATTCAGTAGGGTATGGATTAAAGGAATTTAGCATAGGGTCTGATAAACAATAAGTTCTCAATAAATGCTAGTTGCTGCTGTCTGACTTGTGAAATAAGCAGGGAAGAGATCATTATGATTCATGCAGGGCATGTCAGGGAGCTAGATTGTATGATGATGGAGAAATTCCAGTAGAGAGTGAAATCTTGATGATACAGAAGAGAGGAGAGGATTAGTAGAGCTATGTGCTTAAATAAGTGGAATGAGAGAGTGGCTTTACATAGAAGACCCCAAATAGCAGTAACTTTATGAAGACAGAAGTTTATTTCTCTTCCATGTAACAGTCAAGGTGAAAAAGCAGATCAGATCTATGATGTTAGAACCATAGAGTCATGAAGGGAAAAGGTAGTTTGTGTGTCCAGAGGAGACTTTTTCATGCTAAAGGGGGAAAAAAATCTAACATGGAAAGGATACCAAATGTGAATTAACCCCAAAACAATAAATTCCTAATTTTACTCAATAATATGTTTAGCTATCCCACATGTCGAAATGAAATTGATCAAATCATGTTTATTATGAGGTTTATTATGTGGTATAGTGGGGTAACTAAAGATGGTGAACTAAAGCGTGGGGAAATAGATCCAGGGGGGGACCCCAACTCCTATACTTATTTTGTGTGTGACCTTAATTAAGGTACCTTATTGATAAAAGCTTTAGTTTCCTCATGTATGAAATAGGGTTAGTATTAATTTGGGCCTCATTTTGTTGTCAGAAGACTGAATATAAAGTAATTAGGCTAGTGCCTGGCCATACTAAATGCACAAAAATAATAGCTATTATTGCCTTAACCTGATAAAACTCAATTTGTAAAATTGGAATCAGGAACTTTTATTTTGTTTATTTGAGCATCTAAATAACAATGGAAATATTGAATCTATTGAATATTGAATCTATCATGTACTTTTGATTCCAAGATTAATATAAAAAGAGTGTAAGTTATTAGGAAATTTTAAAGGGTGACAGTAATAAGAGTTACCCAATCATCCTTCCATGAAATCTTTCTGACTTTTCCAGCTCACTTAAGAGTTTCTTCCTGAATAAATCTTTGAACTGTTTACACTTTAAGTTATTAATGTAGCAATTATAAATTACACAGTGATTTCTCTGTTTGCATGCTTTCTCATTACAGACAAAGAAATATTCTTGAAAAATATTTACAAAAAAAGGCTACATACATCGATAGATGACAGGTAGGCAGACAGATGGTATAATCTATTAATACAGAGTTGCATACAATCTAAGTCCAAATTCTGACTCTACACATATTTTAGACTAAGTGGCTCTTTCTTTCTGAGTCTCATTATCCATTTATAAAATGGGAATGTTGATACTAGCTTGTAAGGAGACTGTGATGAAATGAAATAGCAAATAATATTTTTTTATTCAAATCCTGGCATAATGTATTTTCACTTAACTTATATCTCCTTGTATATGACTCTGTGTCCAGCGAGGGCAGGGGCTTTGTGTTACTCACCACTATATCCTCAATGTGCATCCCAGTGCACAGTACCTGGAATACCAGATGCTTAATAAATATCTGTGAATGAAGGCATGATGCCACTAATGAGAATCTGACAATTTTTTGCAAGTAGTGTTAAAACAAGACACACAGCCTGAAATCTTTTTGATTTCTGTAATTCTGTTATGAAGAAGCTTTTGCCACTTTGCACAGCCTCTGCTTCATTGTTTTTGGCTGAAAATAAGTGATCCCTATTTTTGTTTTTTTGCATGTCAGGGTGACCTAGCTGAAATCCTTTCCAGGCAGTTTGTACCAATGCCACAGGGCTTGAAGTTGTGCTGTACAAAATCCTGTGTTTCCTCTGCCCGTTGTGTTTGGATAACGCAGCAATTATTCATACTCCACAATAGCCAGCCCAGTCTATCTGTTTTAATCTGAATTGTAGTATATATTGCTTTAAAGAAGAAACCTGGTCAAGCTCCACTTGCTTGGTGCTGGGAAATTTTTACAGCTAAGAAAAGAAATACTGGGATGCTGAGAATAGCTAAAAGACTGGGTGTTTTTGTCTGTGACTTTGCCAATAGATCACAGTACCGAAGAGTGGAAACTACTACTGCTCTGTGGACTATGCACTTAACTTTTTATAAATGTCATAATAAAGACTCAGAAATGGATTATTTTATATTTAGCCTTTGTTCCCTTTGCCTTCATCAGAATACTACACTCCATTTTTTGAAATAATAATTGATTAGTAGTATTTCTGAAGTGATATGAGGTAGAAATCCAGTAGACTAAGGTTAAATTTTTTCTTGCAAACTACTTATAAAATTTGTCTTCCATTGCAAATCCTCATCTCGTCTCCTTTTGCAGATCTATTTGAAAATTAACATTAATTTCTTAAATGTTATCATAAATAAATATATTTTACCTCCAAAAGAAAAAAATATATAAAATAATTTTCAGGAAATTTTGCAGAAAAAAAAATTACAAAAAGTGGGGTTTTTTTTCCCAGCAGTTAGAAAATGCCAGTACTGCATTATAGTTTTACTTGCTTTAAAAGAAAAGAGGGAACAATAGAAATTGTTTATAAAATATGATTTATGCTTAGGTTAGGATGAAAACTATATTTTAAAAGTGTGTACCTTCCACAAATTCCCCTTTCACTAAACCCTTTCCTCCCTTTATGCATAAGAATAAATCTCACTTTTACCCTGAAGGGAAGCTTTACATGCCACAAAAAGAAGAAACCAGCAGAAAACAAGTGTTCTCTATGACAACAAAGGAATCTATATGTCTAAGAGGTTTTACTTTTTTCAATGACTTTTTTTCTAAGAAGGGAAAATTTACTGTCTTGGTGAAGGTTTTATAGGTATTTTTTAGTCCATATTTAGTATACCTTTGTTAGCCTCAAAAATAGTTACCATGGTAATTGTTCCATATATATCTAATCTTAGAGCTGAGTTATAGAAAACCTTCCCACAGGGTTGCATGCAATGCCATTTGACGGATTTCGCCTATTATTGAAAGTAGGAATTATTTTAAATACTATCAAATTGCTCCAATTCTATTCATGATTTTTCTTTTGTAAGTCTCAAGTTAGTGAAATCCTTTGGTGTGTAATTTTGGAAAAACTGTGCTTAATTTCAATTTGTATTTTTAATCATTTTTATTGTTCTTCCTTTTATGAATGCTTTATAAGCTTAGACAAAGATGATAGTTTGTTTTCTTTCATAACTTAATGCTCCAAAGGACTATTCAAAAAATAATTATTTTAACATAAAATCTGTAGCAAATCATAATATTAGCAACTTCTAAGGACCCTTAGATATAAGAAAATCACTTTCTCTAAAAGGTACTCATAACTTATGAACAAGAGTTATAAATAAATGAAATATGACCATAGGTCCACTGGCTTTAAAGGAACTTTGATAAGCCACCAGTTTATTCTCCGAACTCCAGTCTTAACAGAAATTAAATCATCCTGTATGGCAGTTTTCTAGAGAATATTCTGTAAAGATGACTCCTCTACCCTCAGTGTTTTATAGCCCTTATTTTTCCTAAACCCTTCCTTGTATTTAACTGAGGTGCATCTTGTTGCAGTTTGGCCACCCCTCTCCTGGCTCTGTGCTGTATTTGCTCATTGACATTCATAAGATACTGCTTAATTGTGGAAAGAACTCAGGAAGTCTCTAATATGCTTTAAATTAAAATTTTATTAACAATAGCAACCTGGATACAAAGAAATATAAAGATACCATGCATTGACAATATGTCATTACTAAAAAACAAGGATAAATCTACCTACTGGATAGCCATTAAAAATGTTGGTTAAGAAGACAACAAGTGTTGAAATGCCTTATGTACATTGTAAAATAAAAGAAAGAGACTATAAAATTGTATCATAGTATGATTATAACCAGGTTTTAAAACATATGACCGTAGAGGCTTAGAATGAAATACACCAAATGATAATTACTATGTTAGGATATTAAAATGTGAGACTTTTTAAATATTCCATTTGCCAAATTTTGGCAATGTCTTCTTAATTTATACTTTTTCTTAAAAAGGAGAAAAATAAAATGTGTGTGGCAAGTCATACGTGAAGCTAACCCAACACCCATTTCCAGCGTTCCCTCTCTTGTTTGCCTTCCCTCTAGAAGCTGAAGGAACCCAACACAACTAAAGCCTACTTCTCCTGGCCTCCAAGGGAGGGAGCAATGCCCATACAAGAGAGTTCTGGAAAATAAGACATAAGCAGACATCTACTGGGATCTTTCTGGGAATAATGTGCTTTCCTGCTGAAAAAAAGACTGATAACGATTGGTATTTCTTATCCCTTATTCACCCAACTATTTTTCCAGCCTTGAATGGAGATTTCATGCTCATACTAGAGCCTTTATTTAAGAATCATGAGAGAAAGTCTAATGCTGATCTTGATATCAGTTAGCTACTCAGCCAATACCAGAATTTGGGGACTACTATAATGAAAGAAAAATAAATCTCTATTTGTTTCAATCACTACTGCACAGATAATCTGTGTCTTACAGCCAAAATAATTTCTCTTTTATCCAATATGACACATACAATCTCAAAATCATTGTGAGTCTGGTATCTTTCAGATCACTGCATGAGAAAACTTTTAACAAATTTAATCTTGTTCCCCAAATTCTTGAATTGCCGAGTAGCTTGAACACTTTTGCTTTTAAATTTACTAGGGATATGCTATTTGCTCTTGTTACTTAAAAAAACAACTTATAGGAAAGTAAAGATTTTTAGCTGAAAAGATTAGTGTTGTCATTAGACATGAATTGGCTCTCACGAAGATTTTGATGATGAAAGAACAGATAACTCTCAAGTCAATGATCATGTTTCCCCTATATACCACTTAGCTTTACATATTCAAAGACATAGACTTGACAAAACACAATTGTGATTTACAAAACAAAGTCATGTGCATTTTCTAGTTGCTGATTAGTTTAATAAATTTCCAAGTCTATACCATCAGCAGAAATGCTTTCTAAAAGAAATTTGAGTAAATGAGTAGCTGTTATTACTGGCATTTTCAAGGAAAATATTCCTCCTGATTATATGTATGTCTTAGGGATTACTGGGCCATGTTACCAAGTTAGCGAATGCTAACTTTAAAAATAAAATAATTAAGATATTTTGTACATTCATAGATGCATCAAAAGCAGAAAGAGAACATAAGCCAAGGAAATGTCCTCATTTTTATCTAGTCCCTTTGAACTATATTAAATGTAGGATTGCTATTTTTATTTTAACAAGTAAAAGGAGATGCTGTCAGAATGGAGATAAGATTAGAGCCTTCTACCAAATGAAGTATTTCTGACTTCTAGTTCCTGTTCATTCTTTCTGCCTGAAAAGCAGCAAAGATACCACCCACATTGCTGCCTTACTGTTTTTCTGAAGGTCATTCAGGCAAAGGATTTCCAATGAGAATTCCAAGAGAATTCTCTCTTTTACAAACAATTTGCAATTGTTTTTCTTGGTAAAAGCAAAGGTTATATTTCTTCATTAGAAAATGTTCACTTTTGCACTTTTATGTATCACAAAAGCAATATCACACTCTCCTTTTGCATGTAGCACCTATAAGAATGCTGAAATCCACAATCTCTGGAAGTTGGCAGAAGTACGATCTAAATGCGTCAAAGAAAAGAATATGAATTAAAAGACCTATAGGTACAGGGTATATTTCCACTAATAATTTTTGTAAACCATTTTAATGCTCCTCTGACACCATCCTTTTTCTTTACAAAACAACCCATTTTTATATTCACTATCTGAAACTTCCAGGAGGAAGACCACTTGTCTTTCAGGTGGGAGTTTAATAGTGAAGAGTGGTTTCTTAGCCAGAATGAAAAAGCTTATCACAAAAGATAAAACAGAGCTATTGGGTGTACTTTGACTTTATGCTCAGGGTTATACTATCAGTATTTAAAATAGTTTTATTAAAAATATAAGCTTTTAAATGTATTACTTTGTAATTGTCCCTTGGCAGGACACCAAATTCAACAACTATCCAAGTAAGAGAGCATCTTCAGAAAAAAACGAAAATCTGGTAAGCAATCGTAGTATCTGGTTTTAACATTATAGCAAGGAAAGAAGCACTGAAGAGGGCAGCAAAGACAGTCTTACATCACCTACATCACCTATGCCCATCCCCCGGCAGTGCCACACCAGTACCAGCACTGGGCGGAAAGAGACTCTTTGGCCCCAGGGGAATGGGAAAGTGAAATGATTATAAGACATTGCATTGGAACTCACAGCCACCTGTCACAGGGGAACACAGCACAGGGCAGAATTCTCTTGGCACCCACAGAGGAAGCATTTAGACCAGCCTGGTCAGAAGAAAATCCTCCACCCCAGTGGTAGAAACCTGAATTCCAGCTAGCCCCAACATCACCTGACAAAAGCAACCTAGGGTCCAGAATAAATGATGTAAAAGTCAGTTAGGTCACCAAATCTGCAGTCCTAGAGCAAATTCTGCATCTGTGCTGGCTCATAGCCAGTGGACTTGGGGTGTACATGAGCCAATAAGACACCAGCAACAGTGGCCATGCTAATGTCTATGTCACTCCTTCCTCAATTCTAGATAGTGTAGCTTGGGGATAGTCTTCTTCTACTTGGGGAAAGGAAAGGGAAGAGTACAAAGGACTTTGGTTTGAAACTTGGGTACCAGCTCAGCCACTTGGTAAAATAAATTACCAAGCGGACTCCTGAAAGCTTCTGATTCCAGGCCTTAGTTCCTGGATGGCATTGCAAGACCCATCCTGAGCCAGGAGGGGACTCACTTCCCTGAAGGGAAGGACCCAGTCCTGGCAGAATTCACCACCTGTTGGGCTTTGAATAAACATCATAAATAGCCAAGTAGCAGTTGTCATGGGCTTTGTGTGAGACTGAGCTGGCTTCAGGTGTGACTTGGCATGGTCCTAGCTGCAGTGGCCATGAAGAAGTGCTCATGTTCATTCCTCCGCCAACTCCAGAAGCCCAGCATGGAGAGTGAGGGAAGAGAATGAGAGACTCTGCCTGATAATCCAGGGAATTCTCACATATCTTACCCAAGTCCACCAAGGTGGTACCACAATGAGTCTGCAAGAGTCACAGCATTACTGGCCTTGGGATGCCCCCAGCACTGATATGGCTATAGTGACCAAAGACATAGATCACAACACTCAATTCCTTTTGAATACCTGGAAAGCCATCTCAAGAAGGATGGGTTCAAATAAACTCAGACTGCAGAAATTACAATAAATCCCTAACTCTTCAATACACAGACATTGGAGAATAGCCACAAGCATCAGGTACATCCAGTAAAACATGATCTCATTAAACAAACTAAATAAGGCACCAGTGACCCATCTCAGAGTGATGGAGATATGTGACTTTTCACACAAAGAATTCAAAATAGCTATTGTGAAGAATTTCGGTGAACATCAAGACAATAGAAAGGAGGAGTTCAGAAGCCTATCAGAGAAATTTAACAAAGAGATTGAAATAATTTTTATTTTTTTTTTTTT